>JACAVU010000007.1:38128019-38716717 GCA_014183005.1 Castanea mollissima | reverse complement strand
ATCTCTACCATCGTCCCGAGGCGGATTCTTTGCCAGTGAGACAATGAACTATTTAGACCTAAGCCCTGCTTTAAATGTCGTCAGCTGTACCTTGTCGTTTGCGTCGTCCACTTCTAGGGTTTCTCAAGTGAAGTGTTTCATGTATGACCACAAGGTCTCCTTCTCCCCTTGCTTAATAGTGAGTTGGTGATCCACTGGTCTTTTCAAACGTTGCCCTCTGATGAAATGGCGCAGAAAGGCGCTACTTAACTGTTTGAAGCTGTCAATGGATGAGGTGGCCAGTCCTGTGAACTACTCTCTTGCAGCTCCCTTTAGCGTAGTAGGGAAGGAATGATACATTATTTCATCAGGGGGCTGTTGAAGGCCTAGTGTCATCTTGAAGGTACTAAGGTGATCTTGGGGATCCTTAAGCCCATCAAAAGGCTCAAGTTGAGGCAACCGAAACTTTACTGGCACTGGTCGTTCTAAGACTGCCATGGTAAAAGGAGAATCCGTTGCCTTGACCATTTTATGTAGGCTCCGATCCGTCTTCTCCTTGATGGCATTTCTCAATTTGTCCATCTCCTTTCTCATTTCCTGGAGGAGATCAGAATGTTGTTCCTTTGGAGTAATGGTCCATTGTCGGTCACTTCTCCTGTGGCTGTCCCCTTCATCCTCTTGGACAGCTCTTGATCGGTTCTCCTCCTGCTGAAGCCTTTGTCTCATCTCCTGATTCTGTCTGGTGAGTTCTTTAACGGTGGCCGCAAGAGCTTGAACTTGCTAAGCCAAGGCCGTTGAATCCTAGTTGGATTCCATCTGGATATTGAAGTTGGTAGAAACTACATTTTCAAATCGTAGTATAAGAACGTCGTTTCCTACAGACGGCGCCAACCACAGAACCCGAGGGCCACTGATGAGACGAACGAAATCAATCACAAACGGTGCCAAACTGATGAAGCAAAAGTTCGTTAGTTGCTATGAGTTCGTCCAGACAAAGGCGGGCACACTCCTACGTCACGACGGGAGTAAGAACTCACTAAGATGATCATCGGTGTGGTGCTTGCCACAACGCCTCCGATGCCAAAGTCAGTACAAAAGAAAATTCATAACAATCAATCCAAATAACTCTATGTATATCAGACTGTATATATGTACCTCGTGGTGGCGATGTGAGGGCTTTATATATGTAACTCTGGATTCTAGCTGTTGTGGTGTTAAGGCCCTTCTTGGTAATGCTTACTACCGAATAATGAGATTTAATATGCTCTCAACAGTCCGCTTGCCTGGCACAGTAACAATGGGATTGACGAAATCAACTACCGACGAGACTAAGGCATCTGATGGGACTAACAAAATCAACTACCGACGAGACTAAGGCATCTGGTGGGACTGTCGAAATCAACAACCGACGAGTTCAGTAGGACAGACGAGACCGCTCTTTGAGAGGAGCCTAAGCAAGTATCCACATCACCGGCAAGGATATTAGGATCATTTAATGCCACCAATAATACCCCGGACGGTCACAGAACCAGCTGGACAAACTGTTGAAGGCATATTAAAACCCCATTACTCAGCAAGAAGCGTTACCAAAAAAGGCATTAACATCACAATATCAACCTCAATAGCTAGAACCCAGAGCAACATATATAAAGCCTTCACATTGCCAACAGGAGGTACGGACACATTTTACAAGAGATACCTAATCAATCTTATTTTCTATTAGTAAAAACTCCTTTATACTGACTTTGGCATCGGAGGTGTTGTGGCAGGTACCACACCGGTGACCATTTTAGAGAATAGCTTCTTCCATCGACAACATAAGCAGACATCTTGTTCCGTCTGGACGATTTCATTATAATTGACGAACTTGTGTTTCATCAGTAACCGTCCAAGATATTAATTGCGGCAGTGAATGATTCCCACATCCTCGTCATTGACGTGGACATTTAATTAGGCTCGCTCTTAGGAGCACCCTCGTCTGTCCTGCTGAGATCGTCTGTGATTGATTTCTTTCATCCCATCATAGGCTATGCCTATGAGCCTTAATCCTTTAAAGAAAAAGCATGGGCCTTGAACTTAATCCGCAATACAAGAGATACACGGGGCATAAACGCATTCCATGATATGGATAAGAGGCAGAGGGTTTGTTTAGATAGAATTTATTGCTGAAAACTAAAAATACTGTAGCAAAATAATTTTTAAATGTGTGAATAGTATTATGGGACTCATTTTTAATATTTTTTTCCTGAATAAAGTGATTGTGGGTCCCATGAACAGTGCGTGAACAGTGCTGAATAGTAACTTTGTCTTCCGCATAGTGTAATCACGCAAATGAACAGTACCAGCTACTAGTCATAAGCACTGAAAAAAAAAAAGAAAAAAAAAAAAAAAAGAAGAGAAAACGCAAACCTGACAACCAAAATGTGAATCCAAAGGGGCACAAATTATTGTGCCCAATACATGATGTTAAAAATTGAAAGGAAAAAAAGAAAAAGAAAAAGAAATAAAAAACATGTCTTGTCAAGTGTCAACCCATTCCAAAAGTGTGACAAAAAATGTGAGAAGTAAATCCAACACAGTAGGTAAGAGGAATTTTAAGCAAATGACTGATTAGAATGGTGGGATTAAATTTGTTTGTTTGTTTGTTTTAGAGTATATTTGGTATATTGGAATAAGCACTCTAATATGTAATACATATTCTTATAGTTTAGGCTATTCTATACTTTTGTTATATTTTTATTATATGGAATAGTTATTTCTTATGAGCAAATATTTATTAAAATAAAAATAATTATTCCTCTTTAAAATGATTGTAATAGTTATCCCTTATTAGGTATAATAATTTATAAAATTAATATATTTTTATATAAACAAACTTTCCCTATGTACATAGTAATTATGAAAATAAAAAATCATCAAAAAATAACTTCTCTCTCAAATTTAAAAAATATTATTTTCCAGAAACTATAATTATATAAAAGATTTCTTAAAATAGATTTTAAATTTTATTCTAATGTTACAACTTACTATCAAACTTATGAATATATTTAGTCATTTTATTATAACATATTTTATTTTCAGTAATAAAAATTACTGTCCCTGTTTAAATCCACGTTAAGTTTAGCAAACCTACTCTTACTTTATAAAATAGGGTTGATGCACTGTGACTTGCCCAACAATTTGTGCCATAGGACATGAGAAAAAAAATTCATGTGTATAGTTTGAGTCTGTTTGGATACCATGTATTTTGCTGAAATTGAAAACTTATTGTTAAAAATACTATAGATAAAGGTAAAAATTAGTTGAAATAGTACAACGGAGCTTATGAATAGTACCAAAACGTGCAGTGAGCATGGACAAAGCCATTCATGGACTAGGGGGGCAATGGCCCCCCTATTTTTTTTTTAAAAAAAGAATATAATTATATAACTATATATTTAGGTACTAATTTTAGCAACTTCATTCAATAAAATTACATGTTGTCCCCCTTATTGATCATTATAAAAGAAACGCTACAATTTCAAACTTTTTTACAATATTTTTATAGATTATTGAAGTAGCAAATTTTTACTAGTCTACATTTGGGTCCAACACTTACATTCTTTTTTTACTTACTAATAACCACTAATCACAACAAAAATTTTCAAACAAATTTGTAGATCTAGTATTTTCTTCCTTTTAAAGTCTATAAAAAAATTTATAGATCTAAAATCCAAAAAAAAAAAAAAAAATACAAGCCCAAAATATTAGCTTAACAACAAAAATTACCAATAGGCAGTAGCAAAGCTAAAAAAAAAAAAAAAAAAAAAAATTGAGACTAATCAATCAGTTTTACCAAAAACAAACAACTTAGCCCTTTAAAAAAATTTAATACAAAATAATTTTGTCCTTACCAACAATAGGCATACTCTACACACCCATAAAAAAAAAAATAATAATAAAAGAAAACTTTTTTCTGGCTAAGCAATAGAGGTAAAAGCCAAAGCCACTGCATATAGCCAATAATAAAACCGCCCTCTAACTTCAAGTTCTGGCTCTGTATCTGGCAGTGAGACCCATAAATTATAATAAAAATAAACTGAATAATAAAATAATTTTTAATTTTTGATTGTTATCCTACCACACCCTTTGTTTCATATATATTTCAAAACGCATAACGGATTCATTTGCTTAGGTGTTTGAAGATCTGACCAGCCATACAGCACTGATGGGACGTTCCAAGGAGACCAAAGCATGATGTTGGCCTACATTGACATTATACAAATGTATTTATAAAGTATTATAAAACATTGATGTTATGATTGAATAGTAATAAAATTTAAGTAATGTTACATGGACAATATTATTATAATTTTTTTTCATAAATTTTGATGTAATTTATTGTGATTGAAGTAACAATATTTTCACTTGAATTCAACATTGACATTGTTTTTAAAATTTTTTAAAATTTTAAAATTTGATATTTATAAAAATCGGAGAGGGGAATTTGGATCATAGATCTCCTTAAGAATGAGAGCAAGTAATATCATTGAACTACAAAACTTTTATCATCACTTGTCTATAATATATGGATGATATTGCATTTACGAGGATTTCAAGAAGAAACCAATTTTAACACTTTTTACTTATGAAGCTATGTGTTTGCAACTTCAATTGTTTGTCATGGGATTTGGCTTAGAAACTTATTGAAGAAGCAACATATAGTGTACTGGATATTTGTGTTTCTCAGGAAAAAAAAAACTAGATATTTGTGGACAATAAGGGGCTGTTTGGATCATCAATTTTTATAACTCATAACTCTGTTTTCATAACTCATAACTCAAAAATGGTGAGACCAATAACGAGAAGTCTGTTTGGGAGCCTTATAACTCTGTTTTCATAACTTTGTTTCCATCACTCAATTATCTGATTTTTGAATTATGAGTTATAGAAACTGAAAACACATTTTGACTGTTTTTAGTTTCTATAACTCATAACTCAATGACATTTCCGTAAATAAACATACATGGGAGACCCACTAGTCATAACTCAACTGCACCTTTTGACCAACTGACTTTTTTTTTTCTTCATTGGGTTTGGTCTTCACTTTTCAGTTCTTTTTATTTTTTTTTTCACTGGGTTCGATGTCTTCCCTCTTCAGTTCTTCATTTTGTTTCCCTTGGGTTCGTTTTTTTTTTTTTTTCACTAGGTTCGAGTGATGTAGGTACTGGGGGAAAAAAAAAAAAAGCTACACCGAGTGACAGGTATGGGATCCACAAATAGTGTGAAAAATATTGAGTGATGGTGCCAAATGGATGTAGTATTTTAAAGTGATGAATGATAAGTAATGAGTGATGAGTGGCGGAAATTGAGTGACAAAAAAAAAAAAAAACTAAGTCAACATTGACAATAGGAAGTAATTAATTATTTAGTGACCAAAGTAAGCATATTGATACAAACAAGGTATCAATTTATTTGGGAATGTAATTAAGCTAAAAAGAAAGTTCAATTTGAGTTTGTGAAGTTACACATTAACTGACAGATATATTCATTAAGCCACTCAAATATGACACTTTTTATAAGTTACAAAGGCATTGCAATGAGTGATTAGAAAAATAATATTTTATTACGAGTTTATAAAGGGATTAAATGGAATATAATAGATATGATAGAATAGAATGAAAAGAAAATAGAAATCTATCTTTCTTGTATTTGGATGTTTGAAAGGAAAGAAATGAGTAACTTTTTCTTCATGTGGAAAGAAAAGGAATTGAAATGAAATTTTTATAACAACGTTACTTTATTCCCATTTTTCTAATAAAAATAGTGGAATGGAAAAAAATTGAAATGGATAATTTACCATTTACGGGAGAGGAGGAAAACTTGATTTTCGAGTAATGAATAATTTTCCATACGTTAGAACCCACCTACTTCTAACAAGCATTTTTTCTAAACCAAGAGGATATCACTTGAAATTGCAATCCACTTTGCTAGATTCTATTGTGAAAACAATTTAGTTGTCTCACATACTATTTTGCAAATTTGGCTGAAATTTGAAATTAAAAGTCACTTTTTCTATCTTAGTCATTAACTTTTCCAAAGCATTTTACCCTCACACCTAACTTAGCCCATGCCAAATAGGGGCTAGGTCAACCTATGCCAAGCCCCACCGCAGCCACCCACGCCAAGCCCCACCGCAGCCACCCACATTTAGATCAACATAGCCCCTTCCCCATGACAGTGAATCGACGCCAAATCCACATAGGATGTCGCACGCCAGTGATCAATGGGCCATGGCCACCTATGCTCCCTGGCCAACGAACATTGAGAAAGAGGAGAGGTGGCTATATGTGTTGGTGTGGGTGGTCTTACTTGAGGATAAAAAATTATATACCTTAAAAAAATAATTTTAAATTAATATGGCTTATTGACTACCCGAAAAAAAACCTTGAACACCCTAAATAAAAATTTGAGTCCATCAAAAATAAAATTTTACCATTTTGGTTCATTAAAGGTTAATTTTAGTAATTTATAGTGAAACAGCAATTTTAGATCTATAGCTTGATTCTCAAACCGCAATTTTATCAAATATTTAATTGTGACTTTTAAAATTGTATTTTCAAAAGGCATATTATAAAATCACTATTTTTTTAAAAATAAACACATTTTGTCGAACATCTAGTCTATTAGTGCTTGCTTTTGTCTTTATTTGAATTTTTAGGATTTATGTAGTGCATTTTGTATGTAATGCATATGCTCTAAAGTAATGTCTAAATGCTTTATTAAATACGATTAATGTAATGGTTGAATTCCTAAGTTAAATATATTGAATGAACTTATAATTTATCATTTTTTAATTTTGCTAGCACTATGAAAAAATTTCTTATTAGAAAATAAATTGTATTGCAAGATTTATATATTAAGCAAATTTGAATTGACTTGAATAATCTTCTTTTGGATTCTAGGATATGAGAAAAGTCTCAAATTTTCATCTTAATGATTAGGAGAAATAAGAAGAGCATATTTACAAAGAGGTTCTTGTCAACCCCTTAGCACATATTCCTAATATATATATAGTGGAGCATTGCATCAATTAAATCCTTATTGGTTTAAAGAATACAAAAATTGGTTGGAATGGGTCATAAAAAATAAAAAATAAAAAATAAAAAGATGATGCATTTTGTTTATAGTATTAATTATTTAGACAAGATGCTTGTAAATGAATGATTACTTAGTTGTGTACGTTGAAAATTATGTAGCTAATAGTATTAATAATGAAGTTATCATACAATGATTTCAAAATACGAAAATTTGTAAAATAAAAAAATTAAATTTTATATATTGCGTGTTTTTTGTGACGTTAATATATTCAATTATTTTATTATTATTATTATATTATTAAATTTAAGTTTCTTAATGACCATTTTGAAAAATTTTCTAAGAGAGAGAGAGAGAGAGAGAGATATACAAAAAATTGAAATTTTTAGACTAGATTTAGAACCAATTTTGTATGTAATTTGTTAATTTTTATTAAATAAAGATAGGAAGAGTCGGATGTAAATGCTAATAGTATTTTTTGCTGAAAAAAAGTGCTAACATAGTAAGATGCAACAAATGAACATCTAACTTAATTTTTCGGCATTATATTTAACATTTTTCAAGTAGCCATTGATTAAAGTGATATTTTCCTGTCAGTCATTTCTTGGCAACTCATAAGGGGGAAACCATTATGATTTCACCCGCAGGTTTGAGATAACATAGCAAATCACTGCAAAACTCTCGTGTCTCCTCTACATTTGGAGTGAACCAAGAATCTGACGTGGCACAATTGGAGGGTGTAAACCCTTACACTTGGAACAACCTGTCTTGTGAGTAGTTGGCTAAAAATAGCACATAACAAATGAAAGATTAATATCTATACTACTATTTAAAGAATTTTTCTGTTTAAATTGAATTTTTTATATTCTAAAATACCCTTACACTTCTAGGTTTAAGTAGGTTTAAGTAGAGATAAAACTAATAGATAGTCCGGTAAAAGTACATATTTAACTGGCACTAAAACATTGCCTACAAAATAGGAACACTCTTCCAATAACCTACTTCTTCAAAGTAATTATAGGTTTATTATTATTTTTAAATAGAAAAATAAGTTAAACAGCCCACGTTTGCTGTTGTTTTTTTCCTTAAAAAAAAAAAGCATGTTTATCCAAAAACAAAACAAAATATCAAAAAATGAAAAAACTACCAATAGTTATCAAAATAAAACTAAACTACTAAATAGATATATACACTTTTTTTTAATAAGTAGATATGTCTTTAATTGTCACTAAAACGTTGCCTACAAAATATTATCAATGGTTTTCAAATTGCTTTTTTATTTAATTTATTTTTTTTGTGTAAAAGTTAATAATTTGCATTCATTATAATTTAAAATTACTACATTTTTCAATTACAAAAATACTTAGGAATCTGATGAGTGTTTTGTGTTTTGAATGAAATAATTTACTTACCACATTCTTGTGATTGAAAAATGTAATAATTTCAGATTCCAATGAATTTAAATTATTAATATTTTTTAAAAAAAAAAAGAGGTACTTAAAAGGCTAGTATATAATTATCATTTTTGACATAGCAAAGATATTCAATCACCTGATTTACACAAACAAACGAAATGACAGGCTCCACAACGCCAAAGAACAAGCTCCAAGGCAAGGTGGCCATAGTCACTGGCGGAGCAAGCGGCATAAGCGAAGCCACAGCTCACCATTTTGCCACTCATGGCGCAAGAGCCATCGTTATCGCAGACGTCCAAGACGAAATGGGCCAAAGCGTCGCCGCATCTATCAGCCTCAACATATGCAGCTATGTTCATTGCAGTGGCGGCGCCACATTGAGGTCAGGGTGTTCCTGGAACACCCTGACCTGAAAAAAAAAAAAAAAAAAAATATATATAAAACTTAATTTTTTATTTGTTTACCCTTACAAAAAAAAGTAGGAACACCTCAAGTAAAATCAGGAACACCCTCAATTTCTATACCAAACAAATTTTGAACTAAAATCTTAAAAAAAAAAATGTACAAAGAATCTAAAAAAAAAAAAAACCACCAAAACCCAATACAAATACACGTCCACCTCAATCATCAGAAGTCGTCAAACACCAGTCACAGCTTCAATCCTTGTCTTCTGCAACCTCCAGTCGACGACCAGTGAGCAATGTCTCTCACTGTGCTTGTTACTTTGCTAAGAACTCTCATCTCATTCTGTCATTTGCTTGTTGAAGACTTGAAGCCCATCTATCTATTTGGTAAAAGTAGTTTCCACTTTCTAGCTTAGGAAATGACGCCTGCCACTTTGTGTACTACGGTAGCTTTTGAATTCTCAACTCACCTTTTTAATATTTTAGTAATATTTTATGTTAGAGTTAAATTTGATTCCAGTGGTTTATTATTTGTTTACTTCAACAGTAGTTTTTATAAATCAACCATGTTTCTTTTGCAAAATAATTATTGGTTGATATTGTAATCAAATTATTGCACATTTATATAAAGTGTACATATTGAATATTTACAAATATATATATATATATATATAGATATTATTATACACATTTATTTAGTTTATAAAGTAAATGTTATGTACATATTACAATGTAAATTAATAATTTTCTTTGTAATTAGTAGATCAAATATGATATTGTTATATGTTTTATTATTATGTTTGCTTGGATTTTTTTTATATTTATTTTATGAAGTTATGATATAAAAAAATACATTTGAAAGATAGAATTCTATATTTACTTGGACTATTTTAGTCATTTTTTCATTTTTACTATTTAATATATTTATTTATATTTTAAATAATTATAAAATTATTATAACGTTATCACGATTTGACCTCGGTCTGACTTTAAAACCTTAACTCTCTATTTTACGATTAATTGAACGGTCCGAGTTTCAAAACCATGGTGGTGTGGGTTCAGAGGTGGGATATTTGAATTGGGGAAGTAAAGGCATGCAAAGATAGGGGTGTGTGTAAACATGAGGTGTGTGCTAGTGTGTGCTAATGCACAGTGGAGTGTGTGCTAGACTGCTAGTAGTTAGTAAAAAAAATTAATGAGGCAACTAAACACCAATAATTATAATTTAATTAACTAATACATTATAAAAGACAACAAATTAATATGTTAAGCTAAACAACAATTATAATTTAATAAATAATTAATGAACAATACAACAAATTATAATTTAAAAGACAAACAAATTAATAAAACAACTAAACAACAATAATTAATAATTTTATGAATATTTCAAATGAACTTATAGTTTATTGTACAGGTACCTTTGTTCAATTCTTTTCTTTTCATTTTTTTTTCCTTTTAAGGTTTTTCGGTGTACTGAGTACAAATTTATTTTGATTTTAAGAACATTTTTTTTAAGCACAAACTTCATGTTGGCCAAATCTTGAATTTCGGCCGGTATTTACCAAAACGTCCAGAAATAGAACAAAATGACCCGAAATTTTTTCAAAGTAGAATAGGAACACCCTGAACAAAATTCCTAGAGCCGCCACTGGTTCATTGCGATGTCAGCGACGAGGAACAGGTGAGAACGTTGGTAGACTCGACAGTTAATAAGTACGGATGCCTCGACATCATGTTTAGCAATGCGGGCATGGGTCGAGCGACCTACACGCGTGAGCAGAGCGTGTTCGACATAGACTTGTCGGCTTACGACAAGCTCATGGCGGTGAACGCCCGCGGGATGGTGGCGTGTGTGAAGCACGCGGTGAAGGCGATGGTGAAAGGGCACGTGAAGGGGAGCATAATTTGCACAGCGAGCGTGTCGGCAAGTGTTGGTTCCTATGGCATTGTCGACTATACTATGTCGAAGCATGCAGTGTTAGGGTTGGTGAGGTCAGCGAGCCTGCAGGTGGGTTCATATGGGATACGTGTGAATTGTGTTTCACCAGGGGTAGTTGGGACGCCATTAATGAAGGACACGATGAGGTTGGAAAATGATGAGGAGGTGGGTAAGATGCAAGAGTCAAGTTCGTACTTGAAAGGTGGGTTGCTAATGCCAAAAAATGTGGCGGACGCTGTGGTGTTCCTTGCTTCTGAGGATTCCCAATTTGTCACTGGCCATAATTTGGTGATAGATGCTGGGTTTAAACATACAGTTTTAAGAGTTGGCTAGTAATCCATCTCCAATGTTTTATAATTTAGAATACTACTATATGTTTGTTTATTTGTGTATTGTGTCCTCTTAATTTTACTGGTGTGGTGGCTCTGGTGTCTTATGCGCTGGGTGTATCTGTGGGTCCAATATGTCAGGGCGTCGTAATAAGTCTCAACACTGGTGTGGTGGCTGTAGTGTCTTATTATTATTATTTTATAATAATAAAAATAATAATAATAATAACATGAATATATTGACATTGACATCTCAAGAAAAAAAAAATGCAAATACATTAAATTTAAAAATTTCATTTTGTGAGTTTGTATATTTTAAAATAATTGTATGATAACTTCATTATCAATACTATCAGTTACATCTTTTTTGATGTGCACAAATAATTAAACAATAATTCATCTACCAGTATCTTTTCTAAATAAGTAACAATATAAACAAAATGCATCATCATTTTTTTTTTTCAATGATTTGTTCCAACAAATTTTTGTATTCTTCTAAACTCATGAGGATTGAATTGATACAACGCTCCACTATCTATCTATATTATATAGAGAAATCATGGCTAAGAGGTTAAGAAGAGCCTCTTTCTAAATATGCTCTTCTTATTTATCTAGATTGTTAAAATGAAAATATGAGACCCTTTCTCATATCCTAGAACCTGAAGAAAATTATTCAAGCCAATACGAATTTACTTACAAGATGAATCTTGCAATACAATTTATTTCCTTAAAAGAAATTTGTCTATAGTGCTAACAAAATAATAAAGAATAAACTATAAGTTCATTTAATATATTTAACTTAGGCATTCAATCATTACATTGATCATGTTCAATAAAGCATCCAGACATTTTTTAGTGCATATGCGTTATGTACAAAATGTACCACACAAATATAACAAATTTAATTAAAGACTAAAGCAAGTACTAACAGATTAACTGTTTGAAAAAATGTATTTATTTTTAAAAAAATAACGATTTTAAAACAAGCCTTTTGAAAATACAATTTAAAAAATCACAATAAAATAATTGATAAAATTGTGGTTTGACAATTGAGATATTGATCTAAAAATACGTTTTAAATTAACCTTCAACGGACCAAAGTTGTGGAAGGATTAAATTTTATGTTTAATGGACTTAATTTTTTTTTTTTTTTTTTGAGATGAATGGACTCAAATTTTTAATTATGGTGTTCAAGGTTTTCTTTAGGATGGTCAGAATTTTTTTTTTCTAGGACTGTCAATAAGTCATATTAATTTAAAATTAAACTCAGAGTTTTCCCATTCAAATGTGAATTTTTGAGATAAGTCATGACTTATGCTGTTGCACACGACTGAAAAAATAAGTCATGAATTTTTGAGATAAGTCATGACAAATGTGCTATTTTTCCCATTCAATGTGAATTTTTTAGATAAGTAATATTTGATATATGGTTATTTCAAACACTTTAAATATAGGAGGGAATCACGTGTAAAAATACAAATGCAGTAAGCTTTAAGCAAAACCAAATGGCCGATAGGGAGTAAATTGTGATTGTCCTGGTCATCTTCTATCTGTTTTTTTTTTTTTTTTTTTTTTTTTTTAACCAAAAGGATAAAACTATTGGGATTGTATTTCTGTTTTTGTCCGCTGACATGGCTATTTTCTTTATGTTTATCTATTTCTTTGTTGTTAATTCATCTTTGTTGTTTTTGGTATATATATATATTATTTATTATTATTATTAGATGAAAGTTTTGAAAATGAAATAAGTACTTACTTTTTTCGATAATATGGTTAACATAAGAAACAAAGACAGTGTATCAAGTTCAATTGAGATCTCTGACGTGATTAAAAGATGTTGTTTATCTACCTTTTTACTGTTTGAGAATATTGGATGATTAAAATATGCCAATTGGTATTAACTTTGTATTTAGTTGCCACACTTGTTAATTTCAATAGCAATTTACGTTGGGTTATGTGGAGCTTGATTTTGTGTTTGATTCAATTTGTGATCTCACTCAACTTGAAAGCATTACAATTTTAAATTAATGAGATGCTTTGTGAGACTTAGTTAACCATGGAATGAAGGCTTGGGCCAATAGAATAATTTTTGGCTCATTTTTGGATTGATGTATTGAAAATTGTACTATCGCCTCCATATTTTTCCCTTTAACATAATACAAAATGTTGCATTTTTGTGGATGTAAGCACATTGTAAATCCACATAAATCTTATATGTGGTGTATTGTTTGGTTGCACTAATTTTCTCTATTTTCGCATCTCACAAGTTCTAGAATTTAAGATAAACATAAGTGGGCCTTATGTCTTTAGTGGCCAACCCACAATAAAAAATTTTCCCATCAAGAACTGAGTTTCTAAGATTTCCGTATGAGCCTCATGATTGTAATGGCCCAAATAATTTAACTATCTTGCAATTGGTATTTTCCCCCATGACCCATTTTGTATAAATATGATCTTCTTTCTTCTTCTTCTCTTCTTCTTCTTCTTCCTTTTTTTTTTTTAAGATGAAAGATGACAGAAATAGTGTAGGCCTGTAGGCTATTAGCCTGATTCTTTGAAGGGAAAGCTAGGGCCTTGACACTTGAGCTCAATCCGCAATACAAGAGATATGCGAGCCATAAAAATAACATCTCATTTTTCTAACTTTACAAAATGGGGGAGGTATGGGCTTGCCTAATGACTTGTGCCATAGGACATGTGGCTGAAGCTGTGGTGTTTCTTACTTCCGAGGATTCCCAGTTTGTCATTGAGTCACTGGCCATAATTTGGTGGTAGATGGTGGGTTTAGAGTTTAGAGTTGGCTAAGGACACACTTCCCTGTTACTCTATATGTTTGTATCTTTGTGTGTTGTGTCCTCTTAATTTTACTGGTGTAGTGCAGGGCTCGTTTATTGCTTTAGTTGGTTATTGCAGAATAGATCGCAATGATTGTGTTCTAATGGCCCAAATATTTGACTATCTTGTAATTGGTATTTTTTCCCATGATTCAATTTGTGTAAATATGATCTTTTACTATTGGGAAGATCCATTCGATGAGAGATGACAGAAATGATCGATGTAGGCTATGATCCTTGATCCTTGGAAGAAAAAGCATGGGCCCTGAGCTTAATCCGCAATACAGGAGATACACGGGTCTTAAACCCATTCCGTGATATAGATAAAAATAAATTATGAGTCCAATGCATGACATTAAAAAACTTGAAAGAAAGAAACAAGAAAAAAAAAATGTGGGTTGTGAACCCATTCCAAATTTGTGACAAAATGACCAATTAGGTATGAAGAATTTAGGCAAATGACTGATTAATTAAAGTGGTTGGATTAAATTTGTTTGTTTGTTTTATTTTCCTTAGAGCATGTTTAGTAGACTTTAACAAGTATTGTAATGTATATTCTTATGGTTTAGACTATTTCGTAGTTTGATTATATTTTTATTATAGGGAATGATTATTTCTTATAAATAACTATTTTTGAAATGATGAATAATCAATCATTTTTAAAGTAGTTGTAATAGGCAAGGTTTTCAGACTCGAATTGTTCAATGAATCGTAAAAAAAAGAGGTTCAAGATTTTTAAGGTCAGACCGAAATCAAATCGTGATGACGTCATAATTAATTTAATAATTATTTAAATATAAATAAATATATTAAATTAGTATAAATAGAAAGTTTAACTAAAATATCCAATTAAATATAAATATCTATATTTCAAATATACATTTTCATATCATAACTTTTACAAGACAAATAAAAAATATCAAATCCTAAGCAAATTTAAATACAATATCTATTTATTTATTTATATATTGATTAGTTACTTGTAATAATAATAATAATAATAATATACTATAACATTTTATACAAATTTTGACACATGACGAGATATGAATAGTAAAAATGTAGAATCATAATTTTTTTTTTTCATTACTTACACTTTGCCATGTGTCAAAGTATAGCAAAAAATTGTGTAAAATATTGTTATACAACATTACTCTTAAAAAAGTAACGATACGTACACAAATTATTTTATAATATTTTTACAGACGGTTGATATGATTTTAATATTTTTTAAATAGTTATTACAAATAAAAATGTGATATAAGTGATTAGTTCATATTAGAACTCGTAAAAATTTATTACATTAGTAATTTATAAAAATTTTATAAAATAATTTGTGTTTGTAGCATTGTTTCTCTTAAAAATATTTAATTTATTTAATACAACTATCAATGCATGTCAAGTCACTTCACGTTGGGCAGCTGAAAATTGAAAAAGTGATGTAAATCTAATGGCTGAAATTTGTTTGCTTTTATTAAAAAATTAAAACCTTTCTTCGTTTCAATGTTAGCCACGTGAGGGACTTAAGGAATTCAAAAGGTAACAAAAGTCTAAACAAAGAAAGAGAAACATAGTTCAGCAAAAAACAGAGGCAGTTACAGAGCTCCATCAACGGAAAAAAGAAAGAGAAGAAAAAAAAAAAAAGAAGAAAGAAGAAGATGAAGCAGCAGCAGGAGACGAAGGTATGATCGGCATTGGCAACCTGCTGACTGCTGCTTCAACTAGACGCAGACCCTGCTTCGTTGTGTGTGTGTGTTTTTTTTTTCTGAGGAACTTGTCTTTTTTTTTTTCCTTACAAATCCCTTTGTTCAAGATCTGAAATTATCAGATTTCCTTCCGATCTATGTTATTCTTTGTGTTCTTTCATTTCCTTTTCATTTCTTTTAGGTCTGATTATAACTTCATACCGGTGTATTGGCCCAAAATTTACCGAATGGTCCGATCATGGTTAGCACAGGTTCTTGCTTTTTTTCCCAATAGAACGGTTCTTAATGCAAAAAAAACGCAAAACAAAGAGGTTCGCAGTTTTTCTAGTCGGACCGTGCGGTCCGGTCCAATCTGAGTTTCAAAACTATGGAACTAATAGGTACTACTTAATAGTTGTAATAATTTATGAAATTATATATTTTTAAATAAACAAATTTTTTGTATTCACGCGACAATTATAAAAATAAAACTTCTTCAAAACAAACTCATCTCACTCTCAATTTTTCTTAAAAAAAAAAAAATTATTTTCTAAGACATAACTTATGAATAAGGTTTAGTTGTTTCATTACAATACATTTTATTCTTAGTAATACAAATTACCATTTATGTCATAATTCTCTTTCAGTGTATCAAATATGTCTTTACTTTATAAAAGAGGGTTGATGTGCTATGGCATGCTTAATAATTTGTGCACTCTAACCCAGTGAGTTAGTAACTCATTTGATTTTTTTCTTTCTCTATACCCATTTATGTATTTTGTCTATAACTTGGAATCTCTCTCCATTCTAATTGGTATGATTTGTGTTTGTGTGTGTGGCTGTACTGGTTTTTTTTCTTCTTCTGAAAATGTTGCAAAACTTTGTAGTGTACAGTGTATGAGTCTGACTTATTATAACTTATAATGTGAGTCTGACCTATTATAATTTATGAAGAGAATAGATAGAGTAATTAATTAATGGTACAGTTGTTTGAAAAGATTTTAAGAAGGATGGAAAATTTAGAAGAGAAAAGTGGAGAACAAACATTTTTAGTGGTTGATTGGTTGGGAGGGGAGAGAGAAAAAAAGTGGTGGGTTTGAGTGTTTTCTCTACATTCCACCAAAATATTTTCTCTTTAAAATGGGGAGAAAACTGGATTGATTTATGATCAATGTTGCTTCAACCATCCTTTTATACACTTCTGCCCCTCTTTTAAATAACAACCAACTACACCACAGTGCCCCCATCACGCATCTTCTTTCTTCTTCTTCTTTTTCTTTTCTTTTTCTCCCTTTCCACTATATTCCACAACTCTCTCAAGCTAGCCAAATTTTCCAATTTTGTTTTTTTTTTTTGTTGTCTTTTTCTCTCTTTATAACGTGTTCACCTTTCTTCTTTTTTTTTTTTTTTTTTTCTTTTTTTTTTTCTTTTCTTACACACACATTATTTATAATAACAAGTAAAAATAATATAATATAATATGTACAAGTTGTAAATTTTTGAAAATGTTATTTTAATAAGTAACGTTTTTATTATTTAATGAGTATAATATAAATTATTTATTACATATTATGTAATAAGGGTATAAGAGTAGATTTATATAAACTATATTTTCTATTCTCCCACTTTTCTCCTTAACCAAATAATAGAGTTTTTCACCCCTTCATTTTTTTATCCCTTCAACTATATACACATTAGGGAAAATTAAATTTTTTCTATCCTCTTACTTTTCTATATATCCTCCCAATATTTTATATTTTTTCACTTTTCCATTTCTCCAACTAAATGGATCCTTAGTAAAAACATTTGGCTGGTTAATTGGTAGCGGGGTAACAGTTGGTGTGGGGAAGAGAGTGAGTGTTGTTGAATAATCGCATAAAAACAAATACAAAGAATACCAGATTAAATGTCACACAAGCCTACAAAAATAATTGTCATAGATGCCCCTGGTGCTATAACTAGCTAATAAATTGATATTAAATAAATTTATAATATGAAACTAATAAATTATAAATTGATAGTTTTCTTTATTTAGTAATAATATGATTTCTTGCCAACTCATGAAGGGGCAAACCATCATGATTTCACCCTTAGTTGTAAGATACCATAGCAACTCATTGCAAAACTATCGTCTTCACTCTATATTTGGAGTGGACTAAGAATATGACGTGGCAAATAGGATGGTGTAAACCCTAACACTTGGAACAACCATTCTTTGGAGTAGTTGGCTAAAAATAGTAAATAACAAATGAAAGATTAATATACTAGTATACAATTACTGTGGTGTTAGCACTTTTGACATAACAAAGATATTCAACCACTCGATTAACTCAAACAAACGAAATGACAGACTCCACAACTCCAAAGAACAAGCTCGAAGGCAAGGTGGCCATAGTCACTGGCGGAGCAAGCGGCATGGGCGAGGCCACGGCTCGCCTTTTCGCCTCTCACGGTGCAAGAGCCATCGTCATTGCCGACGTACAAGACGAGAAGGGCCAAATTGTCGCTGCATCTATCGGCCCCAACATATGTAGCTATGTCCACTGTGACGTCAGCGACGAGGAACAGGTGAAAACATTGGTAGACTCCACAGTCAAAACGTACGGACGCCTTGACATCATGTTCAGCAACGCGGGCATGGCTCGAGCAACCCGCACATGCGAGCAGACCGTGTTCGACATAGACTTGTCGGCTTACGACAAGGTCATGGCCGTTAACGCACGTGGGATGGTGGCGTGCGTGAAGCATGCGGTGAACGCGATGGTGGAAGGGCATGTGAGGGGGAGCATAATATGCACAGCGAGCGTGGTGGCGAGTCGTGGTACCAAAAACACTATCGACTATACCATGTCGAAGCATGCAGTGTTAGGGTTAGTGAGGTCGGCGAGCTTGCAGGTGGGTTCATATGGGATACGCGTAAATTGTGTTTCACCGGGGTCAGTTGGGACACAATTGATGAAGGACATGTTGAAAGCAGAAAGTGATGAGGAGGTGGATAAGGCGTTAGAGTCGACTTCAAACTTGAAAGGTGGGGTGCTGATGCCAAAAAATGTGGCAGATGCTGTGGTGTTTCTTGCTTCTGAGGATTCCCAGATTGTCACTGGCCATAATTTGGAGGTTCATGCTGGGTTTAAATTTAGAGATGACTAGTAATCTATCACCAATGATTTATAATTTTGAATATTACTATATGTTTGTATGTTTGGGTGTTGTGTCCTCTTAATTTTACTAGTGTGGTGGAGGTGGTATTTTATACGCTGGGTGTATCTATGGGGCCTGTAAGAATAATAAGTATTATAAATATTATACACTGGGCGCATGTAAGAATTTCCTAGTGTGGTACAGAGCTCATTTGACCGTATTAGATGCAATTATGAATTAACTTGAACTGTTTTTAAGTCCGTAATAAAGTTTTTTGGTGTTGATTATGGAAAAAGAATAAGAAGTGTGTTCTTGTGTTATTTTGTTTGAAAAGCTATCATAAAATTTTAGCATTTACAATTCCATACAGAGAATGCCTTAGTGTTGCTATTTTTCCTGTGGTGGTTCAAGGAATTTTTTGTAGGGTGATCACTAAAAACATTTTATTAAAAAAATAAAATAATAAAACTTGAATATATCAATGCAACAAAAAAATACATACAAATACATAAAGTTTAAAATTTTCATTTTTTGAGTTGTCATATTTTAAAATCGAGGTGTATGATAACTATGTTATGAATGCTATCAGCTATATCTTTTTTATTATACATAGCTAAGGAATCATTCATCTACTAATATCTTGTCTAAATAAGTAACGATATAATTAAACAAAATGCACCATCTTTTTTTTTTTTTTTTGATTTGTTTGAACCAATTTTTGTATTCTTTAAATCAATAAGGATTGAATTGATGCAATGCTCCACTATATATTTTTAAGGAAAATCATGGCTAAGAGGTTAACAACAATCTCTTTGTAAATATGCTCTTCTTATTTCTCAAGATCATTAAGATCAAAATATGAGAAATTTTCTTATATCCTAGAATCCGAAAGAATATTATCTAATTCAATATGAATTTAGTTAGAAGATGAATTTTGCAATACAATTTATTTCCTTATAAGAAATTTGTCCATGGTACTAGCAAAATAATAAAGGATAAACTACAATTTCATTCAATATATTTAACTTAGACATTCAATCATTACATTAATCATGTTCAATAAAGCATTCATGAATTATCTTAATGCATATATGTTATGCACAAAATGTATCACATAAATCCAACAATTTTTTTTTTTGAGAAATAATTACAACATGCTGCTAACTCCACAGCTCGAATCATTTCTCCTCTAAACCCCAAAACACTTCATATATGAGAATATGCCAATTCAGCTACAAGGCCCTTGACAAATCCAACAAATTTAGTTAAAGACTAAAACAAATACTAATAGATTAGTTGTTTGAAAAAAAAAAAAGTGTTTTATTTTTTAAAAGATAGCAATTTTAAAATATGCCTTTTGAAAACAATTTAAAAAATTAAAATTAAATATTTGATAAAATTGCGGTTGGACAATTGAGCTGTTGATCTAAAATTACTATTTCAATGCAAATTACAAAAATTAACCTTTAATAGACTAAAATTCTAGAGAGGTCAAAATTTTTTTTTAATGGGCTTGGATTTTTATTAGGGTGTTCAAGGTTTTTTCTTAGTGTGGTTAATGTTTTTTTTTTTTTTTCTAAGAGTGGTCAACGAGGCATATTAATTTAAAATTCTTTTTTTAAAGGTATATAAGATTTTTTTTTCTCAAGTGATACTCACCAACACAGAGTTTTCCCATTCAAATGTGAATTTTTGAGATAAGTCATGACTTATGCTGTTGCGCACGACAGAAAAAATAAGTCATGAATTTTTGAGATAAGCATGACAAATGTGCTATTTTTTCCCCATTTGCAAATGTGAATTTTTGAGATAAGTAATATTGGCTATGTCATCATGCACAAACACTCTAAAAATAGGTGGGAATCATGTTTAATAAACGTATAGTAAGCTTTAAGCAAAGCCAAATGGCCGGTGAGGAGTAAATAGTGATTTATTCGTGGTTATCTTTTATCTTCTTGTTAACCAAAAGATAAAAGTATTCCAGACTCTGTTTTTCTATCCTAGTGCTCTAAAAGGCTAGCTCCTTTATTATTGGGATTGTATTGTTGTTTTTGTGCAATGATATAGTCCTTTTTTTTTTTTTCTTCCTCTAGCTGGTTGCTGTTGTAGTAGTTAGTTCATCCTAGTTTATATATATATATATATATATATATTAGATGAAAGTTTTGAAAACAAAATAAATATTCACTCTTTTCGAAAATGAGGTTAATATAAGAAACAAAGACAGTATATCAAGTTCAATTGAGATCTCTGAAGTGATTAAAAGATGTTGATTATCTACCTTTTTACTGTTTGAGAATACTTGGAGATTAAAATACGCTGCTATTGTGAACACGTTTTATATACACTTCCTACCTACAGTATTAACATTGTATTAAGTTGTCACATTTGTTAATGTTACGTGGAGTCTAATTTTGTGTTTGATTAAGTTTGTGACCTGACTTGACTTAGAAGTATTATAGTTTTAAATTAATGAGATGTTTTGTGAGGCTTAGTTACACCATGGAGTGAAGTCTTGGGCCGTTAGAGAATTTTTTGCCTCATTTTGGTTTGAGAAAAATCTCTCATGCGCCAGGCACATAAGATACCAACGTTTAAATTGATGTAATGAAAATTGTACTACCACTTCTATATTTTACTCTTTGACATGGTAAAAAATGTTGTATCTCCATAGACATAGGCACATTGCCAAATCACATAAATCTTTTGTGTTTTTATTTTTTTTCTTTGCACAAGTTTTCACTATTTTTGCACCTCACAAGTTCTAGCTAGAAATTAGGATAAATTCCTAGTTTTCTATATCTTTTAGTGGGTTATGTGAGCCTTATATTTTTAGTGGCCAACCCAAAATGAAATTTTTTACCCATCAAGAATTGAGTTTCTAAGAATTATGTATGAGCCCCATGATTGTAATGTCCCAAATAATTTAATTATCTTGTAATTGGTATTTTCCTCCATGACCCATTTTGTATAAATATGATATTTTATTCGGAAAATCTATTCGATGCGCCCTTTTAAAGAATATATATATTATTTGACTGGACCTATAGCCGCGTTTTCCGAAACGCGGCTATAGCCCCTCTCTTATAAAACTATAATAATTTATTCGGATGCACAGGTAATCTTTTTAAAATATATATATTATTTGACTGGACCTATAGCCGCGTTTTTGAAAACGCGGCTATAGCCCCCCTTATAATAATAATAAAAAAAATTATTTGGATATACAAGTCATATTTTTAAAAAATATATATTATTTGACTGGACCTATAGCCGCGTTTCTTTTAAACGCGGCTATAGGTCAGGTATAGCAGCTTTTTTTATAAACGTGGCTATAGCACACGTTTTTTGTAGTGCCTGTGCATCCGAATACATTTTTTTAAGTATAAGGGAGGGGCTATAGGTAACACCAATAAAAAATCCCAGAACCCACTTTCCCACCTACCCCCACTCTTACTTTTCTTTCTTATCTTTTCTTTCTTTGGTCATTGTCTGCTTTCCTAGGTTCTTTCTTTCTTTCTTCTTTGCAAGTCATGCCGAACTCCTTTCTTTCTTTTTTTTTTTTTTTTTTTTTTTTTTTTTCCTTCTTCACTCCAACATAGCTCTTTTTTTTTTCTTTGTTGCTTTGCTGCTGCTTCTTCTTTTCTTCTTTTCTCTCTTTCCTTCTTTTTTTCTCTCGTTCCTTCTGTTTTTCTTTCAACACAACGCACACTCCGGTACACTCCACACCACCATATACTTCATTTTTCAAGTAAGGGTCACTGGAAAACTTCATAAGAAAAGCTAAAGGCTCACTCATCTCTACTATTTGAGGTAAAAATTCTCTAATTTTTTTATGGGTATTATACTTTTTCTAGAAGTTGTTTTTGCTATTGTGTTGCTGATATTGTGCTTATGTTTAAATAGATTTGTGTTCTTGAGCCTTTGTGTTCTTTGAATGAATTTAGTGTTAAATTTGGGTTGGTTTTGTTTAAATTTGGAGCACGTTGCATTTGTATTGTCAGTATATTGTGTTTGATTTTGAATTTTCTAGGTGTGTTTGATTTTAAAATTTTTGGGTTTGTGTTTGATTTTGAATTTTTTGGGTTTGTGTTTAATTTAAAAATTCTTTTTGTTTGAATTTTGAATTTTTCGGGGAAAAAAAAAAAGCCCAAAAAATTATTTTTGTTTGTTTAAAAAAAGCTGAAATTTTGAATTTTTTCGGGAAAAAA
The DNA here is from genome assembly GCA_014183005.1 of Castanea mollissima. NCBI lineage: Eukaryota > Viridiplantae > Streptophyta > Magnoliopsida > Fagales > Fagaceae > Castanea > Castanea mollissima. The sequence continues at coordinate 38,693,700 of JACAVU010000007.1, read as the reverse complement.
AAAACCCCAGTAATTTTTTTTTTTTTTTTTTTTTAAAAAGACCTATAGCCGCGGTTTAAACGCAGCTCAGGTCTGGTCTGTAGCCGCGTTTTTAAAATACGCGACTATAGACCTGAAGCCTATAGCCGTGGTTCAAAAACGCGGCTTCAGGTCTGGTCTGTTGCCGCGTTTTTAAAAACCCGGCTATAGACTCGCAGGGTCTATTGTTGCGCCGCTTAGGCCGAGGTTGTAAACGCGGCCATAGAAAACGCGGCTTCAAGTCCATAGCCGCGTTTTCGGTGTCTATAGCCGCGTTTTTAAAACGCAGCTATAGACCCCCTTTTTTGTAGTGATGAGAGATGACAGAAATTGTGTAGGCAATTAGCCTGCCTGATCCTTTGAAGGAAAGGCACGAGCCTTGAGCTTAATTTGCAATACACAAGAGATACACGGGTCATAAACCCATTCTGTTATATAGATAAAAACAAATTACGAGTCCAATACATGACGTTAAAAAATTGAAAGAAAGAAAGAAAGAAAAAACATGGGTTGTGAATCCATTCCAAAAATGTGTCAAAATGAGACGTAAATCCAACCCATTAAGTATGAGGAATTTTAGGCAAATGACTAATTAAAGTGGTTGGAGTAAATTTTTTTTTCTTTCCTTAGAACATATTTGGTAGACTTTAATAAGTTCTGTAATGTATAATAGCTATTCATATGGTTTAGACTATTCTGTAGTTTTGTTACATTTTTGTTACATGAAATTATCATTTTTTATGAATAGCTATTATTTAAAATGAAGAATAATTATTCATCTTTAAAATGATTGTAATAGCTATTTCTTAATAAGTGTAATAATTTATAATATTTATATATTTTCAAATAAACAAAATTTCTCTATGCACATAACAATTATAAAAATAAAAAATCATAAAAAATCACTAATCTCTCTCTCAAATTTAAAAGATATTATTTTTTAGGAAATAAAATTTGTATAAGATATTTCTTAATATAAATCTTAACTTTTACTTTAATATTACAACTCTCAACTAAATTTATAAATATATTTAGTTCTTTTATTACAATACATTTTATTTCAAAAAATAAAGATCTTTATTTTTGTTGTAATTCACATTCCTTGATCAGACGTTCCCTTACTTTATAAAATAGGGCTGATGTGCTATGGCTTGCCTAAAACTTTGTGCATTGGAACCTGAGAAAAGAAAAATTCCCATGAATAGTTTGTTTCATATATAATATATATATATATTTCAAAGGCATAAATGTATTTTTAGTTCATACATTTTAATTTTACTACTTTTAGTTTCTAAATCAATTAACGCGTGTTACTTTGGTCATTATTGTTAGTCAACAGGCGAAAATATCTGATGTGGCTAATGAAGGACTTAAAATATTATTAAAAATTCACATTACCCATGCCACGTCAGCATATAAATTTAAAAAATTAATTTATTAATTTGAACTAAATAAAAAAATAAAAACATAATTAAAAACCAAAATTCACATGAATTAAGATCTAAAAGTTTCTTGAATAAGAACTGTGGGGAGTAAAAAGACCCTGGTGGGCCTTTGGGCCATGTTAAGGAAGGCCGACCTGCTCTTGGGTTTAGAACTTGTTAGTACTACGGGTTGGTCCATACGCCGAGGATCCAGCCGAGGTTGATTTTCCCCTCGGATGGACACCGGAGAACCCGGGACTTCATTGTAAAGGTTAGGGAATGACACGGTAAAGACCAACGGTTAAAGGGGGTGAACCCTTGAACAACCTAGAAGCACCGATGTTGGAGATATACTCAAGTTGAAGACTGTCACCTCCACATTAAAGACCCTGCACCTATCACCCTGGCCGCATTTATGGGGAAGTGACGCCTGAACAGTGGAAGTGAAACTTCTGGTTACTATTCAAAGGCACTAGGAAGGGAAATATCTAGGTCAAAGGGAGGTGAGGGCAACACGTGTCACAAATATCGAAGTGAGTAGTATTTAAGGAGGGATCTGGAACAGAAAGGGGAGGACTCCCTTTTTGTAACCTAAAAAGAAAGGAAAGGAAAATTATATAAGAACAGTCCTCGGCTTATATCCGAGGAGGTGGAATTGCAATACTTCTTATCGTTTTTTAAGTGTTTATAAGTTTTAGCTTGTCATATAATCCTTAAATACTTCTAACCTGGGTTTCAAGCCCACACTCTACAAATTCATATTGTTCAAGGCTCATTGGGCCTGAGCCCATAACTGTTCTTAGGGCCAGGTGCAATTGTGCACTTACAAGAACGTCAACCCAAATCTAAAAGTTTCTCCCATTATTTTCTCGGCAACCAACCAATCAAACAAAAAACTAGAAAATTTTTCTACGGTTTAAAACAAAAACTTTCGATGGCAAACTCACAATTGGATAGATTTGATTCTATAAAGAAGTTGCTTCTTAAGTCATGTCACCGCAAAAGAATTACAAATATAATTCATTCTAAATGACATTTTAATTAACCAATGCCTTGCAACACTAAATGTATACCCCCCCCCCCCCCCAATTTATTCCTTTTTTTTTCATCGGCTTCGTTGTACATGTGGTGCCCATCATATATCCCATACTCAAAATCCGCCAATAAATCCCACAAAAAAAAAAAAAAAAACAGAAAGAGTCACACACAGAGAGCAAAAGAGAAAGAGAGATGAGGTTGAAGGAGACAGTGCAGGGTCAACACCGTTGGTGCACCAACGATCAACTGGGTCTTCGTTAAGATCAGGCTCAATTGCAGATAGTCCAGCGTTTATCTTGGTGGGGCTGCAACTCTTGCTCGAGTTTCTTCCATACAATTTGGTGGGTGTGGAAGCTATGGCTTTGAGCTTCATCAAAACCTTAGCTCTGGTTTGTGAAGGATTGGAGCTGAATTTTGGAACTGAATTGTCACAGAGAATTGAGAGTGAGAGTGAGTTACACACCATCATTTCTTTTGTTATGTACTTTTTGATATTTGACTGTTTGGCTGTCGAGAAAACAATGAGAGAAACTTTTAGATCTGGATTGGTGTTCTTGGTTTTGCTGACAGGTTTCGGATTTGGGATTTGGGTTTGGTCGTTCAGATTTATGATTTGGTGGTTTCAGATCTAGTTTTGGTGGTGGGTTTTGTGTTTAGTTTCTCTGGTTCAACACTTTGGCTTCTCGATTTTACTTCTACTAAAATCAATTACCCATATCTTTGGTTTAGGATTTGGCTTTTGTTATTGGGTTTTGTTTTGTTTTGTTTTTCATTTGAGCTTGTTTGTAGTAGAAGTTTGTGTAGATGGAGGTAAGCGAATTGGGTTGTTGTTGGTTTTGCTAAAGATGGATTAATGGGTTTGTGTTTGTATTCTTGTTGGATTTGTCTGCATTTGTGTTTTTGTTTGTGTTCTTACTGGATTTGTGTTTGTGTTCTTGCTTAATCTTTTGTTTGTTTTCTAAGAAAAAAAAAAGAAAAAGAAAATGTCAAATAAAGGAAAATGTTCTTTTTTGTTCTTAAATCTGGATTTGTGTTCTTATTGTTTTTGTTCAAGGCACTTTTAGATCTCAATTCATGTGATTTTTTGTTTTTAATTCTGTTTTAATTTTTTTTATTTAGTTAAAATTAATAAATTAATTTTTTTAAATTTAGATGCTAATATGGCATTTTTTAATGCCAAAATAGATTTTATTATTATTATTATTTTAATAGAACGGTTAGCCACGTCAGCTTTTTTTGTTAGTTGGCTGACATCATGGACTGATATGACACACTCTAATTGGTTTAGAGACTAAACATAATGAAATGAAAATGTAAATACCAAAGTAGAAATGAAGTCATAATCTAAGGGTTGAAAATGCATTTACACCTTATTCAAATCGTATAATAGATTCATTTGTTTAGTTGTATGAAAATCTGGCCAGCCATACAATACTGATGGGACGTTCAAAGGAGACCAAAGCATGATCATCGTCTACATTAACATTATATAAATGTATTTATAAATAATAAAACATTGATATTATGATTGAATAGAATAAAATTTAAATAATGTTATATATACGATATTTTTATATATTTTTTTTCATAATTGTTGATATAATTTATTATGATTGAAATAACAATATTTTCACTTGGACTCAACATTTACATTGTTTTTATTTTTAAATTTTTTATAATTTGATTGTTATAAAAATGAGAGAGGGAGATTTGTACCATAGATCTTTTTAAGAATGAGAGCATGTACTATCATTGAACTACATCTACACGACTATTATTATCACTTGTAGTCTATATGGATGATATCGCAGTCGCAAGAATTTCAAAGAAGCAACAAATTTTGAGACTTTCTATTAACGAAGCTAAGTATCTTGCAACTTCAAGTGTCTGTCATGGGATTTGGCTTAGAAACTTATTGAAGAACCTACGTCTAGTGTAAGAAAAAGCTAACTAGATATTGTGGATAGTAAGTCAACATTGAAAATAGCAAATAATCCAATATTTAATGATTGAAGTAAGCAAATTGATACATACAAGGTATCATTTTATTTGGGAAGGTAACAATTAACTGACAGATATATTCATTAAGCCACTCAAATACGACACTTTTTATAAGTTATAAAGGAATTTCTATGAGTGATTAGAAAAATAATATTTTATTTGAGAGTTCATAAAGGAATTGAATTGAATATAATGGATATGATTGAATAGAATGAAAAGGAAATAGATATCTATCTTTCTTGTATTTGGATGTTTGAAAGGAAAAAAAATGAAAAAATAACTTTTTCTTTGAGTGGAATGAAAGGGAATTGAAATATATATATTATATTTTATGTTAGAAATACTGAATTGAATAGTATTGTATTTCTCACTAAAAGAATATACATGAGTGCCTTTATATAGGAGGCATATGAGTGCAATACAAGTAAATATGAGTGTAGTACAAGAAAGAGTGCTATACAAGTAACAGTACTAAACAAGTAAACTAGTTGGGCCTAAAGCCCACAACACTATATATGTTAACAGCCCCCCTCAAACTCAAGGTGGATGTGAGACCAACTTGAGGTTGTCAACCAAAGTACGAAGGCGTCCCTTAGGATGTGACTTGGTGAAGATATCTGCAAGTTGATCTGTAGAGGAGACTGAGATTAGCTTGAGAGCACCATGGACAAGATGATAACGGATAAAATGACAATCGATCTCGATGTGTTTAGTCCGTTCATGGAAGACATCATTATGAGCAATATGAATGACACTTTTGTTGTCACAATAAAGAGGAGTAGCAGAGGATGTCGACACACCTAAGTCTTTGAGAAGCCATCGTAGCCAAGAAGCTCAGATGTGGTATCAACAAGGGCACGATATTCTGCTTCATACTAGAACGGGCCACATGAGTTTGTTTCTTGCTTCGCCAAGAAATCAGAGAAGAACCAAAAGAAAGCAATAACCAGTGGTGGATTTGCGATCAGTGGGATCTCCTACCCAATCGGCATCAGAAAATGCACAGAGAACAAGAGGAGACCGAGCAGAGTAGAAAAGACCATGGAAGAGAGTGCCCTTTAGGTACCGAAGAATGCGCAGAACAACAGCATAGTGAGTCGATCGTGGAGCAGACAGATATTGGCTCACCTGGTAACAGCATAGGAAATGTCTGGATGAGTAACAGTGAGATAAACTAGGCTGCCAACTAAGCGTCTGTAAAGAGAGGGATTAGACAATGGTTTCTCCCCTGAGGAGTCAGATGCGCATTAAGCTTGACTGGAGTTCAACAGTCTTGCTATCAGTGAGTCCAGCTTTAGACAAGAGTTCAGAGGCATACTTGGCTTGAGTAATGTAAAGTCCATCTATAGAATGAGTGATTTCAAGACCCAAGAAGTAGTTGAGATGTCCAAGATCTTTCATCTCAAACTGCTGACTGAGAAAATCTTTGAGTTCTTGAATGTCACTTAGGTCATCACCAATTATGATCATATCATCCACATACAGGAGAAGTAAAATAGTGCCTTTGTCAGTGCGACGAAGAAATAAGGCAGAATCATAATGACTGGCCATGTAACCCAAACAAGAGATGGTAGAGCTGAACTTGGCAAACTAAGCACGTGGAGCTTGTTTAAGGCCATAAAGTGCACGTCGAAGGTGACAAACCTTGTTTGATTCAACAGAGACCAGAAGGATTGCATATAATTTTCACTCAAATCCCCATTAAGGAATGCATTTTGACATCCATCTGGAAAAGATCCCATTTACTGGCAGCAGCAACAGCTAAGAGGGCACGAACAGATAAGATACGAGCAACCGGAGCAAAGGTCTCTTCATAATCAATCCCATACTCCTGTGTAACCTTTTGCAACAAGACGAGCTTTGTAGCGCTCAATGGACCCATCAGAGCGAGTCTTAATCTTGTAGATCCACTTACAACCAACCACAGATTTCCCAGGGGGGAGAGTGACCAAGTCCCAAGTATGGTTTTTAGATAATGCATCAAGTTCCTCTTCATTGCAATCTGCCATAAAGGGTCAGTGGAAGCCTCACGATATGTGTGAGGCTCGTGCAATGTAGCAAGGCAGTGTAACAATGATAGTCAAGTAAATGTGCAGGAATGGACCTTACCCGAGTTGAGTGACGAGGTGGAATGTCTTGTACATGATCTTCAGGCGGAGCAGGAGCAGGGGAACCAGGATCAAGGTTGGGTAGCTCGTCTTCGACCTGTTCATCTTCCACCTGTTCATTAAAAGGGGAACTAGGAAAGGGATCAAGGATTTCTGGTGGTTGGACAGAGAAGTTAATAGGAGAATCAGGAGCAGCTACAGGAGGATCAGGATCAGCTATAGGAGGGTCAGGAGCAGCTATAGAAGGAATTTGCGTCTCATCTGGAAATAGATCTAAGACAGAAAAGGAGGATAAAGAAGCACGGAAGTGAGAGAGCTCGACAAAGAGGCGATGTACCCAAAAGACAACATTACGAGAGACACGAAGACGATGAGAAATAGGATCATAACACCGATACCCCTTTTGAGTTTCGCCATAACCAAGAAAACAACAAAGTCTTGACCTAGGCTCAAGTTTGTTATGCTCATGTGGCTGAAGAAGAACGAAACAAGCAGAGCCGAATAGCGTAGGTGGTGATAGTCTGGAGGTGACCCAAAAAGGCGCTCATATGGAGTTTGATTTTCGATGACAGGACTGAGAATGCGATTAATAGTATGAACAGTATGAAGAGCAGCTTTGCCCCAAAAAGGAGCAGGAACTTTAGCAGAGAGAAGAAGAGCACGAACAGTGTCAAGAATATGACGAAATTTCGTTCGGCTCTACCATTTTGCTGAGAGGTACCTGGACAAGTTAGTTGATGAACAGTGCCATAGGAATGCAAAACAGCTTGGAAAGCATATTGAGTGTACTCAAGAGCATTATTAGATCGAAAAATTTTGATACGTTTAGAAAATTGAGTTTCAACCATTTTTGCAAAATAGAATACACTTGCAATAATTCAGAACGATGTTTCATATTAAAGATCCAACTATAGCGAGAGTAATCATCACACAAACAACAAAATATCGAGATCCACCAATACTAGAGACAGAGGAAGGTCCTCAAACATCAGAATGAATAAGGTCAAAGATATCAGTGGATATAGATTCACTAGAATTAAAAGGCAAAGCTGGTTGTTTTCCTAATTGACATGAAACAATCAAAATTTTCTGTAGACACTGAACCTAGCAAACCTCTAGAAGCCAATTGTTGTACACGGAAGAAGATGCGTGACCAAGTCGAGCATGCCAAAGAGCAAGAGAAGGAATAGAGGAAACTGCAGCAGCTGCGGCAATAAAAACAAGAGCAACAAGTGGAAGACGAAGGTTGTCCACGGGAAACATACGCCCAACTCTGGGACCGGTCCCTAGCTCTTGTCCTGTCCTTGGATCCTGCACAATACACCCAGAATAATCAAATATGATTCGATAACCCAACTCAGCTAATTGTCCCACAGAAAACAAATTGTAAGAAAGGTCAGGAACATTAAAGACCCCAGAAACGGAGAAGTTGGAGGTTGAAACGGAACCTATATTTTGACCAGACATTGTGGAACCATTTACTGTGCAAATAGTAAGAGGGTGTGGTGCAGGTTTAAGTTCAGAAAATAAGAACGAGTGAGGTGTCATGTGATTGCAACAAGTAGAATCCATAAGCCAAGAGGAAGGAGACATATCGGACAAAGCTGAGAGAGAAGAGGAATAAGATGCATTACCAACCATACGAATGACATTGGCGATGATGTTTTTAAGGTCATCTGTGGTCATGGTGAAAGTGCGACCTGAAGACTTAGACTGTGCAAAGACGGGAGCCAATGGTTGGACACTTTCAATGTTAGCAATAGTGGCAGAAGAACCTGAAACAACTGATTTATTGTGCTAAAAGCAAGTCTCAATATTATGGCCAAAACGTTTGCAAAAATTGCAAAAGCGTTTACTAGACTGTCTGCGATGATTGTTGCAAAAGGAAGAAGACTTGTCCTTATTTTTCATTTAGAAGTAAAATATGCAAAAATGAATTGCAAAAATAAAATCTACGCGAAAAACTGAGTAAGGAGAACCTGGGCTGCCAAAAGTCACTCCAGAAAAAAGTCAACGGTCAACGGTCAAAGGTGACGTGGCAAGCTGACGTGAGCAGGATCAATCTGGCGCGTGAGGGCGCATGGAGACTCCGATGACTGTGAGGTTTTCACAAACAGGTAGATCTGAGCAAGACGATCTTCTTGGTACCTTTGGAAAATTTTTCGGAGCAATATTCACGGCGGTGCCGAAAAAAGCAGTGGTCTTTGCAGTGTTCGAACTCCCCAACGGCGGCTGCTGCAGGTCCGGAACCTGAGGACGATGTCTGGAAGACTCGAAGGTTCAACGGCAAAAGGCTGTGGCAATTGTTGTGACAGCGGAAACAATATTAAGAATGGAGTTACACCAATAAAGACAAGACTGCGAAGAAAAGGTCAGAGCAGTGGTTCTGATACCATGTTAGAAATACTGAATTGAATAGTATTGTATTTCTCACTAAAAGAATATACATGAGTGCCTTTATATAGGAGGCATATGAGTGCAGTACAAGTAAATATGAGTGTAGTACAAGTAAGAGTGCTAAACAAGTAAACTAATTGAGCCTAAAGCTCACAACACTATATATGTTAACATTTTAAATTACTATCACATTTGTTTCTCTAATAAAATCAACGGAATGAAAAGAAATTAAAATGAGTGATCTATCGTATATGTGAGAGGAAGAAGAATTGACTCTGAGTACGTATATAACAAATAAAAGATTAATATATTTAGCTGCGGTCTTAGCATTTTTGACATAACAAAGATATTCACTCACCTGATTAACACGAACAAACGAAATGACAGGCTCCACAACTCCAAAGAACAAGCTCCAAGGCAAGGTGGCCATAATCACTGGCGGAGCAAGCGGCATAGGTGAGGCCACGGCTCGCCATTTCGCCACACACGGTGCAAGAGCCATCGTCATCGCCGACGTCCAGGACGAGAAGGGCCAAAAGCGTCGCCACATCTATCGGCCCCAACATATGCACCCATGTCCACTGCGATGTCAGCGACAAGGAAGAGGTGAAAACGTTGGTATACTCCACAGTCAACACGTATGGACAACTCGACATCATGTTCAGCAACGTGGGCATGGCTCGAGCGATCCACACGTGCGAACAGACCGTGTTGGAGATAGACTTGTCGGCTTACGACAAGCTCATGGCGGTGAACGCAGGTGGGATGGTGGCGTGCGTGAAGCACGCGGCAAAGGCGATGGTGGAAGGGCGGGTGAGGGGGAGCATAATTTGCACAGCGAGCATGGCGGCGAGTATTGGTACTGACAGGTTTGTCGACTATGCCATGTCGAAGCACGCAGTGTTAGGGTTGGTGGGTTCATATGGGATAGCGTAAATTGTATTTCAGCAGGGGCAGTTGGGACGCCACTGCTGAAGGACATGTTCGGGTTTGAAAAAGATGAGGAGGCAGATAAGGTGTTAGTGTCGAGTTCAAACTTGAAAGGTGGGGTGCTGATGCCAAAAAATGTGGCAGATGCTGTGGTGTTTCTTGCTTCTGAGGATTCCCAATTTGTCACTGGCCATAATTTGGTGGTAGATGCTGGGTTTAAATCTTAACGGTTTAGGAGTTGGCTAGTAATCCATCAACAATAATATCTTTTACGCTCGGAGTTTTTGTGGGACCCATATGTTAGAGGGTCATAAGTCTTATATGCTAGACGCATGCTAAAATTACATGGTGTACGTGGTGCGAGACTAGTTTGTTGCTTCAATTGGTTATTGCAGAATAGACTGTATTAGATTGGATTATGAATTAAATTGAACTATTTTAATGTCTATAATAAAGTGTTCTGGAGTTGATTATCGAAAGAGAAAAAAAAGTGTGTCCTGGTGTTATTTTGTTTGAAAAATTATTATAAAGTTTTAGCAGTTTTTATTCCAAACTGGAAATGTCCTAGTGGTGCTATTTCTCCCTTTTAAATGTGAATTTTGTTACGTGAGTCATGCATGGCTTATGCTGTTGCATACTACTGAAAAAATAAGTCATGAATTGTTTAGATAAATCATGACCAATGTGCTATTTTTGCCATTCAAATGTGAATTTTTGAGATAAGTAATTTTGGCTATGTGATTATGCACAAACACTTTAAAAACCAAATTATCCAAATCATGTAATAAAATAACATATTTTCTTATATACTATCTTTATATAATGCAATAAGATAACATCTATGAAATCAAAGAGAAGAAACAAGATAACAACTTAAAAGCACAACTTAATCACATCAACCCAAAGTAAAGTTCCAAATAATAATATAAAAAAAGTCATCAACCTAAAATAGAGATGCAAGAAAAAAAATGCACCAAAAAATGAAAAAGAAATTGAGAGAGAGAGAGAGAGAGAACCTTTTGTGTCTGGAAAAACAATGTATAGAATGAAATAGAGAATTGTAAATTTATAATAAGTAGAGGGGTTTAAAAAAAGTCAAAAAATAAAGGAAGATAAAAGAATAAAGGAAATTAGGAAAAGAATGTTGGAAATACGTGGATGATATGGCTTAACAAGAATATAATAATAATAAATACTACTCTTTAATTTTTAGATATACATAGATAACTTCCTAACAATTTAAAATTTGAGCCTTTCAAGAAACATATATGCACCTTATGTTTTCAGTGGCCAACCCAAAATGAAATTTTTTACCCATCGAGAGTTGACTTTCTAAGATTTATGTATAAGCCATCATGATAGTAATGGCCCAAATAGTTTTGCTATCTTGTAATTGGAATTTTCCCCATGATCCATTTTGTATAAATATATGATTTGTTTTTGGGAAAATCTATTCAATGAGAGATGAGAGAAATGATATCCGCTAAGAGCCTTGATCCTCTAAGGAAAAAGCATGGGCTTGAGCTCAATCCGCAATGCAAGAGATACATGGGCCATAAACCCATTCCTTGATATAGATAAAAGACCAATTATGAGTCCAACACATCAAGTTAGATACAGAAAGAAAGAAATGAGAAAAAAAAAAAAAACACTTTTTCTATTTGTGATTTTTTTGAAAAATAATTTGTCTATTTGTGATTTAAAAATTAACACTTTTTCCACTTAAGGAGGTAAATTCTGTCTGCCTCTAGTTATTTACTTCTGTTAAAAATATTGATAAATTTGATTTTTGTTATCTTTGTATGTGTTTCTCCTCTCAAAATATAAAAAAACTAAAAAATTAAGAGAAAAAAAAAATCTAAAAACTAAGTTGTGTAAAAATTAAAAACATTTAACCAAAACGATCATCCAACCCAAATTAAGAACATTCAACCAGTCTTGATAACTCCATTTTCTTCTCATGATCATTAGCACAATAAAAATAATCCAATCTATTCCTTGATGATTCTCTGAACCTCTTGACAGCGTGCTGAGGTTTACGAACTTGCAGATTTTCATTTCTTCTCTGTTGTCTTTGTTGAGAATTTGAGATATTTCAAACACCAAGTTAGATATTGCATATCCCCAATTATCATCGAACCCATCCAAACGGCATTATGTTCAAACAACTTTATCTACCATTCCAACTATCATTACCATAATAAATCAAGTACAGATCACAGACAACAATTTAGGATCATTTTGCAAAGTCATCAATAAACGCATATATGATTGCATATATACCGTTTATTAATAAAACCAATAATTGCATATATAGGTGAATGTGATTTCACAACAGACTTTCATCAAATAAACAACAATATGATTTCATAAACCTCAGAGAAGAAATCTGCAAGTTCGTAAACCTCAGCACGCGGTCAAAAGGTTCACAGAATCATCAAGTAATAGATACGATAAGTAATTAGGAGAAGCCATGTGTAGTAATGGATTATTTTTATTTTGCTAATGATGAGAAGAAAATGGGGTTATCGAGATTAATTGAATGTTATTAATTTTGGCTAGATAATTGTTTTGGTTGAATGTTTTTAATTTTTTAAAAACTTAGCTTTTAGATCTTCTTTTCTTTTAATTATTTAATTTTTTATGTTTTAAGAAGAGAGAGACATAAAAAGTAACAAAAATACAAATTTACTCATTTTTAACAAATGTGAATAACTAGAGACAAATAAAACTTACCTTAAATATGTAAAGTGTTACGTCAACAATATTTTCACAACAAATCATAGCTCATTAGTTGTTATTAATTCAAATTCGAGCCTAACACTCATAAAAAAAATAAAAAAAAAATTCAAACTTAACAATAAGATTACTTTTTTGCTCCAACAATAACAACCGCTAATAATCAGCCACTTAAAATTTGTTATAAAAATATTGTGAAAATGATGTAGACATATCATTTCTCAAGCACAGATAGGCAATGTATTTTTCAAGCAAATACATGTGGACAAAGTGCAATTACAAAAAAAGAAAAGAAAAAAAGAACTACTTGGATCGTGAACCCATTTCAAGAATGCAAGATGTAAATCCAACCCATTTAGGTATGAGGAATTTTAGGCACATGCATTAATGTGGTTGGATTAAATTTGTTTTTTTTTTGTTTTTTATTTTTTGTATTTGAAAATAAATTTGATCTCACTTTTCTTACTTTATAAAATGGGCTGTTGAGGTTTAGCTTGCCTAATAATTTGTGCCACAGGACATGTGGAAAAAAAAACCTGTGAACAATTTGTTTCATATATTTTCCAAATCAAATAATGGAATCATTTGTTTAATTGTATGATGATTTGACCAGGCATACAACACCGATGGAAAGCGCGTTTGAAGGACACCCAAGCATTATCATCGCCTACATATACAATATTCTTATAATTTTTTTTCCATGGTTGTCGATATAGTTTTCTGTGATTGAAGTAAACAACATTTTCATTTAAATCCAACATTGACATCAGTTTTTAATTTTTTTAAATATTTTTTTTTTAATAAATTTCATTGTGTTAGAAAATTTAAATTCCAGTTGATAGAATTAACAAGTTTTAAATCCAAGTTATTAATTAGATTTATTATGAATAAATCTTGTTAAAACAAACAAACATCAATATCATACATAACAGAATAGTAAATAAGACAAAATATGATAACTAAGGAAAACGAATGAAACAAACTAATTTCATAGTAAAAAAAAAAAAAAAAACTGGGGAGAAACCTTCTTGAAAAGTAATTCACTATAATAAAGAGAAATTTCAAATCTAGTACATAACTTTTGTCCCTAGACTTTACAATCCTAGTAAATAAACTTGCAGCAAAAACCTTCTACCGTAGCAGAAATCTTCTACCACTTCAGAACTTCTGAACTCTTTAGTATATGAATGCCACCAATGATGCACAGATCCTAGTACGTGACTAACTCTTTTGCACGAATCTTAGTATGTGACTAATCCTAACAACTTGAAGAAGATATTGTTGGTTGCAAAATTTTTCACTTCATCAATAATAAAGATCAAGAAGTAGTTGGTTATAAAACCCTAAAGCGCAAAAGACACAGTAATTTCTTGCAAAGAGAAAATAAGGCACTAGGTTACTTTTTGCATGTTTTCTCTATGAATAAAGACCTTTAAAATAACCCTTATATATGTCTAGGGTTGTGAGAAAAAAAACTCTACACAAACATGTTAGCATGAGCCAAAAATCAGATTTGAAAAATCAGATTTTGTACATCTCGACAGATTCAGTTTCTGTCGAGCTTCATTCCTAAATCTCGATTGATATTGTTTCTGTCGACGTATCTGTCAAGTTTTAATGAACAGCTTTTCTTCACTTGTTTCTTAGTCCAATCTTCATAACTTTAATACTTGGCTTGAACAACATGCTTTTTGAAGTACTAAACCTATCCTAGATCTGCCTAATTAAAGTAAAGTGCATTTTATCAAAGGATTAGCCAGATACATAAAATATGTCCTTAACAATCTTCCCATTTGGCAATCCGTGATAAAACCACAACAAAACAACTAATCATGAGAGAAGTCTTAAATTACTTAACTCATAACCACTTATTGTATTACAAAATAAATCCATCCCTATTACAAACTCTTGAAAAATTTTGTAAGAAAAGAGTTCACGGCATGATAGACTTTCACAACCTGTCTTTCTGAAACACTTAAACAAAACTCATTAAGGCATCATGTGTGAAACAGAAATAAAGATTGCGTACATAAAGAAACATGTGTATAAAAAGAGAAAAGAAAAAACACATGGAGAGGTAGGTGAATAAAATGAACATACATCATCATCATATATAAGAAAATAAAGTACAATGTATGTCATAATAAGATGGTCACAAGATCGATGTACAAGAAGCTAAAAGAAACCCTTAAAACAACAAGGAGGTAAACACTCTCCCTAACAAGATGAAACACAACTCCCCCTTACAAAGGCATGTATTTCTCCCGCTAACATGTAGAATCTTAAAAAGAAACTACATTTTCCCCCATTTTTGTCATGATTGACAAATGGTACAAGAAGCTATAATGCTTCACCCGAGAAACATAAAGATGATCTAAGATGATCAAAGGGGCACAAGGGATCCATATAAATGCATGAATATAATGAAATAATATGTTATGGATGACAAGATAATAGAAAGATGCAAAACATGTGAAGAACAATGCATGCAAGAGGGTTTCGATAGATCAAGAAGCTGTCGAGCTGCTATCGAGAGAAAACCCTGGAATCTCGATGGATTGAGGATCTGTCGAGAATCTATTGGGCAAACAGAGATCTCAACAATTTTCCTCGATGGATCGAGAAGCTGTCGAGGATCTGTTGAGATCACAAGAAAAAGGCTTGATAGAAAGGATATCTATCGAGGATGTGTCGAGGAGCTGTCAAGCTTGAAAAAAAATCAGTTTTTCAAGTGAGGAAAAACACATAAAGATAAATCAACAAGCAAGCTACTCAAACAAAGATGTAAGTGTTAGGACATATGTGATTTATGTTAGGAACATATGTCAATTTAGAATTAGCTAATCTTTTGACAAAACACATTTTATTTGTAATTGGGTAGATCTAGGATGCATTTAATACTTCAAGAAACATGTTGTTCAAGTCAAGTATTAAAGCCATGAAGATTGGACTAAGAAACAAGTGAAAAAGGGTTGTTCATTAAAACTAGATAGATTCCTGACAGCTCTCGACAGATAATATCTATCGAGGTTTAACGAGTGTCGACAGCTTTTGGCAGATTCTATCTATGGAGAATTACAAAATCAGAATTTTCAAATTTGATTTTTGGCTCATGCTGACATGTATGTGTAGGGTTTCTTTTCACACAACTCTAGGTATATATAAAGCTTATTTTAAAGGCCGTCACATAAGAGAATACAAGGAGAACATATGCAAAAGGCGAGTGAGTGCTCATTCTTTTTGAAAGAAGCTATTGTGTCTTCTTGCCATGTACTCTCTTCTTGCAAAGTTTTTCAAGAGTTTGTGTTAGAGTAGATTTTATTGTATTCAACAATTGATTACGAGTTGACTGATTTATGGCTTTTCTCATACTTCATTTGTTTGTTGTGGTTTTGTCACGGGGGAGAGATTGTTAGGACATATGTGATTCATGTTAGGAACATATGTTAATTTAGAATTAGCTAATCCTTTAACAAAACGCACTTTACTTGTAATTAGGTAGATCTAGGATATGTTTAATACTTCAAGAAACATATTGTTCAAGTCAAGTATTAAAGTCATGAAGATTGGACCAAGAAACAAGTGAAGAAGGGTTGTTCATTAAAGCTAGACAGATTCTCGACAGCTTTCGACAAATTTTATTTATCGAGAATTACGAAATCAGAATTTTCAAATCTAATTTTCGGCCCATGCTGATATGTATGTGTAGGGTTTCTTTTCTCACAACCCTAGACATATATAAAACTTATTTTAAAGGCCATCACATAAGAGAATACAAGGAGAACACATGCAAAAGGTGACTGAGTGCTTATTCTCTCTAAAAGAAGCTATTGTGTCTCTGCGTCTTAGGATTTTTTGTAACCAAGTGCTTCTTGATCTTAATTGTTGATGAAGTGAAGAATTTTGTAGCCAACATTCTTCTTCTTTAAGTTGGTGAGTGAGTCACATACTGAGATTCGTGTAAAGGAGTTAGTCACGTACTGGATCGGTGCAAAAGGGTGGTGTTCATTTATTGAAGAATTCAGAGGTTTTGAAGCGGTAGAAGGTTTCCACTGTAAGTTTATATACGAGAATTGTAGAGTCTAGAGACAAATGTTTTGTACTAGATCTGAAACTTCTCTTTATTATAGTGAGTTGCTTTTCGGGAAGGTTTCCTCCTAGGTTTTTTACTGTGAAACTAGTTTGTTTCATTGGTTTTCCTTGGTCATCATATCTTGTCTTATTTACTTTTCTTTCATGCAGATATTAACATGATATTGATGTTAGTTTGTTTTAACAAGGTTTATTCATCATCAATTTAATTAACAATTTGGGTTTAAAACTTGTTAATTCTATCAACTGTGGTCTAAATTTCCCAACACCAAGCAACATATTAAGCTCTCAAGACATCTCTTAACATATATGCAAAGCATCCATAGATCCACACACACACGCACACTAATACTAATCAAGTCTAACCAATTTTATATTTCAAAAACAAGTTAAGACAGTTTATTGAGCATATATCAACACATGTATCTCTTGTGATGGCCAAATCACATTGTATCTGCACATGTATCAAAAGTAGCAAAGAGTTTGCATGTTGTGTGTAAAAACATAACAAGTGTGCACAAGTTTCTCATATTATGATGATTTGAGATATGAGAAGATCTGATATACTCACACACAATCATAACTGTTTGATGGGGACTATCACTTTTGAAGTACATCATATAAATCTTACATTTCTTAAAAACACGCTTGCAACCATATTTAAAAAGCATTTTGATTATTTCTGCTTTTATATTTTTATAAGAGAGAAGAGAAAATACCCAATTATGTAAGCCAAAACATCACAATTTTGCTATGCTAAAGCACACAGATGTTATACATGATTGGCGGGCTTTATTGGTGAGATGATTATTTATTTATTTCTCTTATGATTTTCTAATCATTTTTGTAAAAAAGAGTGATATGAGTATTAAGTATAAAAGATTGCTTAATTGTACTTATAACCAATACAAGTCACAAAGTTCACTTGCTTAGTTATGCATTAAAGTGATCATCTAAGCTACAAGAGATAAAAAGTTTAGAAACTTTGTTCTAATGGCCATCTAAAGTACACAAGTACCAATATACACAAACACACACTGTTTTTGTATTTTTCTAATTTTTCTTTCCCTTTTTTATTTTAAAAACAAAACAAAATAAAAACAAAACAACCAAATAAAAACAGACAAACAACATGAATGTGTGAAGATAGATGCAAATGCATGATTCCAAAATAGATAAGAAATCAAGCAAGAAAGTTCTACTTTAGATAGAAAGAATTAAAGTAGAGGACAGATAGAAAAGAATATTAAGTCTTAGGCTCCTTTCTCACTCACACACTGTGAGTCTTTTGCCATGAAGAAGAAAAGACACATGTCCTAATATGTCTACTAAAGGACATAAAAGAATAGAAATTTCTTGAAATTGAGTTAAAAAACTTAAAACTTTTAATAACTCTCCAAACAAAGGTGTAGTTCCTTGAGAGGAAATCTGTGATCGTTTGGACACTTACTTTTGAGGATACAACTTAAAGTAATTAGGATGAATGTGTCCATAAACACCACAATGGTGACAAATATTAGCAGTTTTAGGACGGCTTAACTTCCTAGAGTGAGGTCTAATAAAGGATTTAGAATTAGCCAAATCAGTTTTGGATTTTATACCTTTACCACCTTTTTCAGATTGGGGCACAGAGACAGTCTATGATCTAGAAGCCATGGAAGAAGAGGGGCCGGAGGAACCGATTACGCGTGATTAATTTAAATTAATTCCTTTTTGGTTATGTTGGAAAATTTTAACCTCGGTTGATAGATTTAACAAGTTTTAAACCCAAGTTGTTAATTAGGTTTATTATGAATAAACTTGTTAAAACAAACAAACATCAATATCATGTCAAAATCATATGCAGTGGAAAAGTAAATAAGACAAGATATGATGACCTAGGAAAACCAATGAAACCAACTAGTTTCATAGTAAAAAACCTAAGGGGAAACCTTCCCGAAAAGCAATCCACTATAGTAAAGAGAAGTTTTAGATTTAGTACAAAACCTTTCTCCCTAAACTCTACAATCCCCATAGATGAACTTATAGCAGAAACCTTCTACTGCTTCAGAACTTTAGAACTCTTCAATATATGAATGCCACCCTTTAATGCAAGTACGTGACTCACTCCTTTGCACGAATCCCAGTGCCTGACTTACTCACCAACTTGAGGAAGAAGAATGTTGGCTACAAAGTTCTTTACTTCATCAACAACGAAGATCAAGAAGCATTTGGTTACAAAATCCTAAGGCGCAAAAGATGCAGTAGCCTCTTTTAGAGAGAATAAGGCTTCGGTCATCTTTTACATATGTTCTCCTTGTATTCTCTTATGTGATGGCTTCTAAAATAAGCCTTATATATGCCTAGGGTTGTGAGAAAAGAAACCCTATACAAATACATAAGCATGGGCCTAAAATCAGATCTGAAAATTCTGATTTCTGTAACCTAGATAGATAGTATCTGTCGAGCCTCATTAAATCTCGATAAATAACTATCTGTTGAGTAGCTGTCGAGTAGGTGTTGAGATATCTGTCCGTAGGTGTCGAGCTATTTGTCTAGCTTTAATGAACACCTTTTCTTCACTTGTTTCTTGGTCCAATCTTCATGGTTTTTATAGTACTTGAACAACATGTTCTTTGAAGTATTAAACACATCCTAGATCTACCCAAATACAAGTAAAGTGCGTTTTGTTAAAGGATTAGCCAACTATATAAAATATGTCCTTAACAATCTCCTTCTTTGGCAATTCGTGACAAAACCACAACAAACAAATGAACATATGAGAGAAGTCATAAATCACTTAACTCATACTCACTTGTTGAATACAACAAAATCTATCCTAACACAAACTGTTGAAAAACTTTGCAAGTTTAGAGTTCATGGCATGGAAGATGTTGATAACCTGTATTTCTGAAACACTTAAACAAAACTCATCAAGGCATCTTTGTGTGAAACAAAAATAATAGATTGCATACAAAAGTAAGAAGCATGTGTATAAAGAAAGAAAAGAAACAACACATGTAAAGATAGGTGAAGAAAACATACATCATCACATATATATCAAGGATAAGCACAATGTATGTAAACATGGTCACAAGACCTAAGGTACAAGAATAAGAAGCTAAAAGTAGTTCTTACAATAATAAGGAGGTAAATACTCCTTTAACAACATGAAACACATCTCTCCCTTACAAGGGCATGTATTTCTCCCCCTAACTTGTAGAATCTTAAAGAAAGAAACCACAAATTCTCCAATTTCTCCCTTTACCTGCAAAACATAAAGATGATCAAGGATGATCAAGGATACAAATAATCCATAAAAAAATATAAATGTAATGAAACAAGATGCTATGGATGACAAGATAAGAGAAACATGCAAAACATGTGAAAAACAATGCATGCAGAGGATCTTGATGGATTGAGAGGTGTCGAGAAGTTATTGAGCATACCTTGGTAGATCGAAAAGCTGTCAAGAAGATATTGAGATTGCAATAAGAAAAAGCTTAAGAGCTCGATAGATAGCCTAGCTGTCGAAAGGTGTCAAGGAGCTGTCGAAAGGCTTAAAAGTAGTTTTTCAAAGAGGAAAAAAACACAGACATGAATACAATCAAGTATGCAACTCAACCAAAGATCCAAACAACATTTTGATCTCTCAAAATCATCTCTCAAATAACAAAGAGTTAAGCATCTAGCTCTAAAAAACACACACACACAATCACACTTAGTAAGTCTAACCAATTTTATATTTCAAAAACAAGTTAAGACAGTTTAGTGAGCATACATCAACACATGTAAACCTTGTGATGGCCAAATCACATTGTACCTGCACATGTATTAAAAATAGCAAAGAATATTGCGTGTTGTGTGTGAAAAACATCGCAAGATTGCATAAGTGTCTCAAAGTTATAACGATTTGAGATATGAGAAAATCACTTTTAACTCACACACAATCATAACTGTTTAATGGGGACTATCACCTTCAAAGTACATCCTATAACTCCCACATCTCCTAAAAAACATGCTTGCAATTATATTTTAAAGCATTTTGTTCTTTTTGCTTTTATTACTTTGCATATTTTCTTTTATTAAGCAAACCATGCATGAGTATATAAAAAAGAGAAAAGAAATACCCAATTATGTTAAACTTTTTGACATAGTACTTTTGCTATGCTGAAGTATTATAGATGTCATTGACATTACACTTTTGCTATGCCAAAGTATACAGATGTCATATTATGATTGACAGGTAACAGTGGTGAGATGATTATTTATGCCTTTCTCTTAGGATTTTTTAGTCATTCCCGTAAAAAAGAGTGATACAAGTGTAAAGTACAAGAAATTACTTACTCTTACTCATCACGAACAAAGAGCCACAAAGCTCACTTGCTTAGTTGTGCATAGAGATGCTCATCTAAGTTACAAACGATACAAAGTTTAGAAAATTCTGTTTCAATGGCCATGTTAAGGTTCACAAGAACCAATGTACACAAACACACATTGTTTTTGTATTTTTTTGATTTTTCAAATTTTATTTTGAAAACAAGCAAAATAAAAACTAAACAACCAAACAAAAACAGACAAACAATCATGAAAGTATGAAAGAAAGTTGCAAATGCATGAAGGCATTATAGAAAGGTGTAGATGCATGAAAGCATGATTTCAAAAGCAAATAAGAAATCAAGCAAAGAAAATCCTACTTTAGATAGAAAGAAATAAAGCAGAGAATAAACAGAAAAGACAATTAAATCTTAGGCTCCTTTCTCACCCATACAGCACGAGTTTTTGGCCGTGAAGATAAAAATGCACGTGTTCTAATATGTCTACTAAAGGACATAGAAGAATTGAAATTCTCCTGAAATTGTGTTAAAAATCTCAAAACTTTTAATAACTCTCCAAACAAAGGTGTAGGTCCTTGCGAGGAAACCTGTGACCATTTGGACATTTGCTTATGAGGATACAACTTAAAGCAATTAGGACAAATTTGTCCAAAAATACCACAATAGTGACAAACATGAGCAGTTTTATGAGCTACTCGGCTTCCTAGAAGGAGGTCTAACCTTAGAGGTTAACAAAGACCTCAACTTAGGACAATTTGGCCTAATATGACCAACAACATGACAATGATGGCAAATGGGGACAAAAACATATTTTTCTTTCATCCTAGGAGAAGTTTTAAATATAGGTTTAGAAACTTTAGCATTAACATCATAATTTTTACTTTTGTTTATCCTAGCAATATTAGCCTTCAACTCTTCATTATTCGTTTTAAATGGAGGAATATAATTTTTTTTTTCTATTGAGTTAGGCTCAACAACAACTTTGACACTAATTAAATTTTCAACTTTAGTTTTAAAATCAACTAGTTGCTCTTCCAAACTCTTAATTTTGTCCACCTGAGATGAAATTTGATTTTTAATTTCTCATTCAAATTATTTGCTTCATGCAATTTTGCAATCAAATCATTTTTTCAAGCTTGATCTTTTAAAAATTAGATTTAAATTTTGTAGAACACTAAAGAGATTTTATGCAAAGATTATAAAGCTTGCAATAGGCATCTTGAAAATCATCATCATCATTCAACACAAGATCATGCAAGTCAAAACAACCAAGAGCTTCCATGACAATGGGGGTTAAGGATCACACTCAGGAAATTAATCCAATCACAGTGTACCTGCTTTGATACCACTTGTAGGAAAATTTAGACCCCGGTTGATAGATTTAATAAGTATTAACCCCAAGTTGTTAATTAGATTTATTATGAATAAAATTTTTAAAACAAACAAACATCAAAATCATGTCAAAATCATATGCAGCGGAAAAGTAAATAAGACAAGATATGATGACCTAAGAAAACCAATGAAACCAACTAGTTTCATAATAAAAAACCTGGGGGGGGGGGGGGAAACCTTTCTGAAAAGCAATCCACTATAGTAAAGAAAAGTTTTAGATTTAGTACAAAACCTTTGTCCTTAGACTTTACAATTTCCGTAGATAAACTTACAGCAGAAATCTTCTGCCGCTTCAGAACCTCTAAACTCTTCAATATATGAATGCCACCCTTTGATGCACGGATCCCAGTACGTGACTCACTCATTTGCACAAATCCCATTACGTGACTCACTCAACAACTTGAGGAAAAAAAATGTTGGCTGCAAAATTCTTCACTTCATCAACAATGAAGATCAAGAAGTACTTGGTTAAAAAACCCTAAGGCGCAAAAGATGCAGTAGATTTTTTTAAAGAGAATAAGGTTTCGGTCACCTTTTGCATATGTTCTACTTGTATTCTCTTATATGACGGTCTCTAAAATAAGCCTTATATATGCCTAGGGTTGTGAAAAAAGAAACCTTACACAAATATATAAGCATAGGCAGAAAATCAGATCTGAAAATTCTGAGTTTCATAACCTCGATAGATAGTATCTATTGAGCTTTATTAAATCTCGATAGATAGCTATCTATCGAACAGTTGTCGAGCTATCTGTCCGCAGGTGCCGAGCTATCTGTCCAGCTTTAATGAACACCTTTTCTTCACTTGTTTCTTGGTCCAATCTTCATGGCTTTAATACTAGACTTGAACAACATGTTCTTTGAAGTATTAAACACATCCTAGATCTACCTAAATACAAGTAAAATGTGTTTTGTTAAAGGATTAGCCAATTGCATAAAATATGTCCTTAACAGGTCAAAAGATTAAAATTAATTAAATAATTCTATGATTGGTTGTTGGTTTTTGACAAAAATAAGTCTACTTGCATGGGAATAAAGTGGATAATCAGATAACAAAGAAATTGTGGATAATTAGGTCTTTTTGGAATATTTATCTATCAGATAATTATTATTTTAAAGACCTGAATATCAAGAAAAATGGATTAATTTTTAGAATATGAATTCAAAACGTGTCTAGGTGCAATTCCTGGTTAAAAAATCCTAAAAAAAGGAGTCCAAATTGAACCAAAATTGAAAAGGGGGCTCGGCACCCAAGAGAGCCTATTGGCACTCTTGGAGTGCTGATTGTCACATGGCAAGTACCGATTGGCCCAAATGCTTGGCCCGGCCCAAGAACCTCCTAATTAAGATAAAACCTATCTTCTTCTTGTTTTTAGAGATACGGATGCATTGCAATTCGTATATGATCTTATTCAGCTTATTTTTCAAGCTTCCCAACCTCTATAAATAGGAAAAAATATCATAATTCAAGCCCTTCTTTTTCTAACTTCTTTGCTCCCTTTACGTTAAAGATGTTCTCGAAGCCTTGACTTTAAGAACTTCTTTTTTGTATGTCAAAATATTTTAGATCTCAAAGAGGTAAAAATTTCTTTGATTTCTAAAGTATTCTTCCATTGAAGGGTACGCTGATGCAAGTAGGTATTTAATTTTGTTCTTGTGTTTATTAATGTATGTTTGATTTAATTATGATCTTGTTCACAATTCATATATGCCATTTTTATAAATTTAGTTGGAATTGTGTTTAACATGTTTGTGATTTAATTCTTCTTTAATTTCAAAATATACAATTAATCAGAAAATTTTTTTTATATAAAAAATAAAAAACAAATCTGTATTTACACTAAATACATATCTGAATTTTTTTAATTTTCTTTTTTGCAAGTTTTTTTCTAAACAAAAACAAATCTGTATTTTTATTAAATACAAATCTGAAAAAAAAAATTCGGTAAAAAACAGAATTGTATTTTCATTAAATACAAATCTGAAAATTTTCCTGAAACTTTTTTTTTGGTCAAAACAAATCTATATTTTCATTAAATAAATATCTAAAATTTTCAAGCATACAAAACATATCTGTATTTTCATTAAATATAGATCTAAAATTTTTTCTAAAATAGTTTTCTTCTTATATAAAAAGCTGCAGATTTTAAAGTTTCAAATAATGAATTAATAGTTAGGTTAAAGTTTTTTACACGTCATTCCATAAATATGTGATGCATGCATAATAGATTTGAATTATGAATATGAATCCTCTTTTAAAAATCCCATTTTTTTACATAGATTGTATTTAGGACCAAAGCCTTGCAAAGTTATTCTACCAAATTGTATTTCTACAATCAATTAATGACATTTGAGGTATTTTTGGACATGTAATTGTATTTTATTTTTATTTTTTTGTATAAAAAATAAGTGGTAACTCCACATAATTACCCAAAATTGAGGTGCCCTAAGCACCCAAATCTCTTTTTGAGAGCACCTCTCAAAGAAGTTATGGTCTCTCACAATGTGGAAAACCCTAAGAAATGGATGAAAAACCACGGTTTGAGGCTCTGCTTAGCTTTGTATTATGCTCCTTAGCTTTGTATTATGTGGAAAGAAGATGTAACTCTTGTACAATAAGGGTGTTCTTCCTTAAAAGAAAGATCTTATTTTCTACTTTCCTATCTTATCAACTTTCTACTCTCTTCTCAAAAGATTCACTTGGGTTCTTACCCTCAAAGTCCAACTGTATGTTCCTTTTATAATCTGAGGAATTTGGTTGAGTACAAAGACAAGTGCCAAGTCATTATTTTCTCATATTTGGATCTTTTCACAACTGTGGTACTATTTGGTGACTGGAGGAGAGAGAATGTGCTAGCATGGCACTGTAGCATGCAGGTAGGTGAGTTTGCCACTGCTTGGGAAAAAACTTTTGAAAAATGAGAGGGACATCAGGAGTACGGTAAGTATACACATGTCTTTGAAGTGGTCCAACATGAATTCAACCAATAAGGAGTGTTTTCATAGCTGCTGGCCTTAGAAAGTCACTATCTCCCTTTTTGCGAGTGCTTGAGTACCATGTCAAGTATATACTTCCTCTCTAAGGTAGTCACGCCTTTGGCATGGGTCAAGGATAGTATTTTGTAGCCAACACTTCTTCTTCCTTTGCTCACAACCACTACTCGTGTAGGGTCCAAATCCAACCACATAGACATTCCCCCATGCCTTGGTTGGTGGAATGTACAATTTCTAATGCCAAATTTGAGGTAGAGAAATTTGATGGAATGAACAACTTTGGCATGTAGCAATGAGAAGTAATGGATATCTTGATCCAACAAGAGTTGGATATTGCTTTGGGAGACAAACCTGAAGAGATGTCAGACAAAGATTGGGACAAGATAAATATACAAGCTTGTAGCACCATCCGTTTGTGTTTTGCCAAGGATAAAAAATATTTTTTTATGAGGGAGACGAAGGCTAAAAAGCATTGGAAGATGTTAGAAGACAAGTATATGACAAAGAGTATGGAGAATCGTCTATATTTGAAAAAAAAGCTCTTCCATTTCTAGTATTGTGCAGGTAAGGCTCTCTTGTTCTTGAGTTCACTACCTGATACTTATGACCATTTAATCACAACACTATTGAATGGGAAGAATAAATTAAATTAATGATGTGTCCAATGCTTTGACTAATAATGAGTATCGTAAGAAAGATAAGTAGGCCTACATGGACACAAGTAGTGAAACACTGATGGTTAGAGGCAGGTTTGAACATAAAAAGTTTGGTAGAAGAGGTAGATTGTGCTCCAAGTCAAAAGGATCTACAAAGTGGAAAATTGGGAAAGATAAGTGTGCCTTTTGTCACAATAAGGGGAATTAAAAGAAAGACTGCCCACTTTTGAAGAAAGACAAGAAAACATCTAATGCTAGTGTAGCACATAGAATTGATGAAGATTCTGATTTTGCATTGACTAGTTCGTCATTTGTTTGCCATTTAGATAAATGGATCATGAATTCTGCTTGTACCTTTCATATGTGTCTGAAGAAGGAATGGTTTGTAGTACAATCTAGATGAGTCGGTACGTGTTTCAGTCCTCATGGGTAATGATGAAGCTTGTGAGATCTTTAGGATGGGTAAAATCAAGCTGAAGTTGTATGATGGAGTAGTTCTTAAGATGATAGAAGTTCAATATATACTGGACTTTAAAAAGAATCTAATACCTGTTGGTTTCTTAGAATCCAAGGGATTTAAGATTATCATGGAGAATGAAATTTTAAAAATTTCATATGGTGTATTTGTAGCATTCAGGCCACTTGTAAAAGGAATATATATTTCCTTGATGGGAGTACTATTGTAGGTGGAGCAACCACAACTTTTGATATTACTAGGGAGGTTTCTTTAGATACTACTAGACTTTGGCACATGCAATTAGGGCATGCCAATATGAATACTTTGCAAAGTATCGTAAAGCAAGGTTTGCTAAAGGGTGCCAAGACCTACAAGTTATAATTTTGTAAGCATTGTCTTTTGGGGAAGCAAACTAGAGTCAAGTTTGACATTGCAATTCATCAGACAAAGGGTACACTTGACTATGTACACAAATATTTGGGGGCCTACTAAGGTTACTTCTCTTGGAGTTAAGCATTATTATGTTACCTTTGTTGATGATTACTCCCACCAAGTTTAGGTTTACACTATGAGGCATAAGGATGAGGTTCTTGGTGTATTTTTGAAGTGGAAGAAATTGATTGAAACTCAAATAGGCCTAAAGATAAAACGGCTTAGATCTGATAATGGTGGTGAGTACAAGTCTGATCCATTTTTGAAAGTTTGTCAAGATGAAGGTATTGCTCGTTACTTCACTGTTAAAGGTACCCTACTACAAAATGGAGTGGCTAAAAGAATGAATTGTACTTTGCTAGAGAAGGTGTGGTGTATGTTGTCTTAAACAAAATTGGGTAGAAAATTTTGGGCTGAGGTAGTAACGTATGCAAGTCACATCATCAACCGTTTTCCTACAGCTGCGAATAAGTGAAAAACTCCCTTAGAAGTATGGTTTGGATCTCCTACTACTAATAATGATTCCTTGCGCATATTTGGTTGTCTAGCATATTACCATGTGAAGGATTCAAAATTGGATCCTAGAGGCAAGAAAGCTATTTTCTTGGGCTTTGGTTTAGGTGTGAAAGGATATAATCTTTTGTGTACTGAGAAAATGAAGATAATTCATAACCAAGATGTTACATTTAATGAATTTGAGTTTGTCAAGCCTATTAAGCAAGTAGAGGAGAGCAAAGTTGAGAGTGATCCGCAGCAGGGGGAGTTTGAAACTCCTTTTGTTTATTCAAAGTTTGTTAACACAGACAATGATAATGTGATTGATGAGGGAAATAATCTAAATGAGAGTGAAGCTCCAATTTCGACACCTTCCCAGTTGACAAAGTCCATTGTAGTGAGAAGATCCAAATGGAAATTCGAAAACTAGCTACATATGTTGATGCTGTAGCTTATGCACTTCCCATTGTTGAAGAAGACATTCCATCCACCTATGAAGAAGCTGGGTGCACATCTGAGAGTGGTGAATGGAAGAAGGCTATGGAAGAGGATATGCAATCTCTTCACAAGAGTAAGACTTAGGATTTGGTATAGCTTCCTAAAGGCAAGAAAGAGATTGGGTGCAAGTGGTTTTACACAAAGAAAAAGGGACCTACAGGTAATGATAATGTCGATTCAAAGCTAGATTGGTTGCTAAAGGATATGCTCAAAAGGAAGGGATTGGCTATAATGAGGTGTTCTCTCTTGTTGTTAAACATTCCTCTATTCGTATTTTGCTAGCTTTGGTCCCCCAATTTGATCTCAAGTTAGCACAACTTGATATGAAGACAGCTTTCTTGCATGGAGATTTGGAGAAAAAGATTTACATGTCTCAACCTCATGGCTTTGAAGTTGTTGGTAAGGAGAATTGAGTCTGCAGGTTGAAGAAGTCATTGTATGCATTTAAATAGTCACCCTAACAGTGGTATAAATGGTTTGAACACTTCATGATTGGCCAAAACTACACTAGGAGCCATTTTGATCATTGTGTATATCTTCGTAGGCTTTCTAATAGATCCTATATCTACTTGCTTTTATATGTTGATGACATGTTGGTGGCATGTAAAAACAAGGCAGAAATTGAATGATTGAAGACTCAGTTGAGTTCAGAATTTGAGATAAAGGATCTCGATGAAGCAAAGAAGATACTTGGAATGGAAATTGCACAAGATAGAGTGAAGGGCACTATTCATTTGACACTAAAACAATATTTGACTAAAGTACTACAATGTTCTGGTATGAATTCCAATACCAAGCCTGTGAGTTCTCCTTTGGCCCCTCATTTTAGGCTTAGTGCTCTGTTGTCACCGCACACTAATGAGAAGCGCGAGTACATGGCTCATGTCCTGTATGCGAGTTTGGTTGGTAGCCTTATGTATGAAATGGTGTGTACTCGGCCGTGCATTTCACAAGCTGTCAGTATGGTTGGTCTTTATACGCATGATCCGAGGAAAGGTCATTGGCAAGTGGCTAAATGGATCTTGAGATACATTTTGGGAACTGTTCATTGGGTTTGAAGTTCGAGAGAGATGATAATGTTGGAAGCCATTTAATTGGTTATGTTGACTCGGATTTTGATGGTGATCTAGATAAGCGCCGTTCTACTATGGGCTACATGTTACACTTGCTAAAGCATCGATGAGTTGGAGGTCCACACTGTAGTCCATTGTTGCATTGTCAACCACTGAAGCTAAATACATGGCTGTGACTGAAGCCATTAAGTAGGCTATTTGGCTACATGGTTTGGTTGAAGACTTGGGAATTTATCAAGAGCATGTCTCTATATTTTGTGATAGTCAGAGTGCTATTTATTTAGTAAAGAACCAAGTCCATCACTCTCGAACTAAACATATTGATGTTCGCTTCCACTTTGTTTGTGAAATTATTGATGAAGGAGATATTCTTCTTAGAAGATTGGGACTACAAATAATCCAGTTAACATGATGACTAAGCCAGTTCCTTTGCACAAGTTCAAGCATTGCTTGGACTTGACTGCCGTTTGCAGTTTGTGATAGCCCTTAGGGGCTTTGGTGGTGACGATGGAGAATTTTCGTTTGTGTGGTTTGATTGAATTCAATCCAAGGTGGAGATTTGTGAAGTCGGTGGCTTGAATTCAACTTAAGCTACGATTGTTTTGGAGTGCCGTACAAGACTTGAAGTCTATTTCATTGCCAACACTGTTTCTGTACAAGTCTTGATTTTCTATTTCATGTGCAACATAATTTTCTAATAGTTTTAGGACTAGTATTCATGGCAGTTTTGGTGCAAAGCAATCACACCTAGCTAGCTCACTCTGGTATACATAGGATATATATAGGTGTTACGGCAATTGAAGAGAGAATTGTAGAGTGAAATAGAGAGATTGGTTTCTGCAGATTTGTAAGATTTCACTAGTTTAGAGAAAGGCACAAGGTTTTCTCTATTCTTTGTTATTTGTGAGAGAGCAATTGGGTGTATTAGAGATTGGGTGTGTGTGAGAATACTGATTCACCAACTTGTATATCTCCATATTTGATTCGTGAAATTTCTTCATTGTTACCCGTGAACGTAGGCCAAAATCCAAACCGTGTAAATCATTGGTGTTCTTTTTGTTGGCGTGTGTTTGTTTATTTTCTAATTTTGGGTTTGCTTGGTTCCTATTATTTGTTCTTGGAGATCTTTCAATATTAATAACATTTTCACAATCAATTTTGAGGTGGGAGTGCTATCTGGAGGTACTTTCCTACAACAAGAGAAGCTGAGAGGAAATAAAAGGAAATTAAAAGGAGAAAAAAAAAAAAAAGGTTACAGGTAGCTGGATTATTAGAACAATTTTGTGTGTAATTTGCTAGAATTTGATTTAAAAAGATAGGAAGAGTCGGCTGCTAATGCTAACAGTAGGATGCAACAAATGAACATCTAACTTAACTTTTCGGCTAAGTGATTCATTTTTCAACTAGCCATTGATTGAAGTGATATTTTCGTATCAACTATAGCTAGTTATTTCTTGACAACTCATGAGGGGGCAAAGCATTATGAATTTGGCCTCAGTGTTAAGATATCATATATAGCCACTCATTACAAAACCTCGTTTTCACTCATTACAAGTGGAGTGAATTAATTCTTATTCTCTTAAGTGGCAAAAGAATAATTCTTACTAAGGGGGAAAAACATGTGGTTAAAATGTTTCACTGAGAAAAGAAGTATTACTAAACTAAAAGTCTAAAATTTTTCTAATTATTATTAGTTCAGCCAGATGATTTTCCATGTGTTGTAATAACTGCAACAGGGTGTAAATCTCAAGAAATTGGTAGCAACTGGCGCTGATTCTGCAATTAATGGAGATTGCTTTCCTAAAAACGACAGCCTAAGGTTTCTTAATAGGATTTTGTTAAAGAATTTTTTAAGGTTAGTGATTAAAATGTATTTAATTTAACACATTATTAAATTATGTTTTTTCTAGGATCCACTTCCATATGACCCGAAGACTGTTGGACATAAGGCCGGCCCAAGCGTTTTGGACGCTTAAGGCGAAATCTTTAAATGAGACATTTAT
Organism: Castanea mollissima; assembly: GCA_014183005.1. NCBI lineage: Eukaryota > Viridiplantae > Streptophyta > Magnoliopsida > Fagales > Fagaceae > Castanea > Castanea mollissima. The sequence goes on along the minus strand of JACAVU010000007.1, from coordinate 38,662,637 downwards.
GTTATTACTTAAATAATATTTAACTAGCATTTTATATAATAATTTTTTTAAAATTCGTTCTTTTTACTTTTTAATATGATTTTTTTTGAGAAAATGCTAAAGTTATAACAAATTTTACTACAAACAGGTGTTGTAATAAATGTGATTAATGACATGAGGCTTACAAAAAAACTAGAAATATTATAAAATTTACAACATGAGAATTACAAAGATATATTATCAATCACAAATATTCATTTAAAAATGCATTCAATAGTTTGTTGAAATCCGCCTATCATATTTATTGTCACATCAAATTATAAAAGTTATGGAGACCATCACACACATTTAGTGCAGTGATCACTCCACAAGTATAAGTTCTTGTGGGGTGTGTGGGGCAATGACTGATATTTAAGTATCTAGAAGAGAGTTTTGCACACATATACACTTAGATTATGCTAGAGTAGAATTTTTATCATGTATAAAAATAATTAAATAAATAAAAGTTATGTAGTAAAATTTATAGTATTTTTAACATTTTCCTATTTGAATTACTTGTGATTAGTAATACGTCTATTTATAAGACCTATTTATTTAAATTTACCTTATCTCTATCTCTAGCATTATTTAATTCTATTTAAATTTGTCTTATCTCTATCTCTAGCATTACTTAATTTTTTTAGCTTTCTTAATAGTAGAAAAATATGTAAATTAAAATATTTTAATATCTCCCAAAAATATTTATATATAAAAAATAAATAAAAAATTTGTCCCAAATTTAAAGTTTTCTTTAGTAAAAGCGCCCTAAGCAATGCCGTAATTGGCCTAAGCCTGGGGCCGGCCCTAAAAGATATTAACTGAAAGATCAAAAGAAGCACTATTAATTGAAGAGTTCGCAATTATGGATGAAATAGTCTCTAAAAATTTATTGCACATGAATATGTCTCAACTCTCACCTACCTTTATGAACGGACCAAAGACAAATTACATTACCCTACAAATTTTTTAACAGTGAAAAACGAATCTGTACAATTAAAGTTGGACTTTTCAATAAGGAAAATGCTATATAATGGTTTAACTGGTTATCTTTAGAAGAATTATAGTTACAGCTTAATTATTTCATCTCATTTACAATTCTGTGGTAAACAATGGCTGAATCAGTATTGTGCAAGAAGAAACTAGAGGGCAAGGTGGTCATAGTAACTGGTGGCGCAAGTGGCATTGGAGAGACAACCGCACATCTTTTTGCTAGTCATGGTGCACGCATGGTGGTGATCGCTGATATTCAAGATGAATTAGGCCAAAGTGTTGTTGAATCCATTGGCTTGAACCTTTCTAGCTACATCCATTGTGATGTTACAGATGTAGAGCAAGTCAAAGCCATGGTGGAATGGACGGTCCAAAATTATGGGAAACTAGACATTATGTTCAGTAATGCTGGAATTTTCAGTAGGTCTAATCAGACCATTCTTGATCTGGATTTTTCAGCCTTTGATCACCTATTCGCAACCAATGTTCGTGGTATGGCAGCTTGTGTAAAGCATGCAGCAAATGCTATGGTCAAAGGGCACGTTAGGGGAAGCATTGTGTGCACTGCTAGTGTAGCTGCCAGTTGTGGTGACAAGAAGCACATTGATTATTTCATGTCAAAGCACGCAGTGCTTGGGCTGGTTCGATCGGCTAGCCAACAGCTTGGGGAGCATGGGATCAGAGTGAACTGTGTATCACCTTATGTGGTTGCTACACCAATGGCATGCCATGCGCTTGGGATGGATGCTGAGCAAGTGGGAAAACTCTACGAGGAACGGTTAGTATTTAAAGGGGTTGTATTGAAAGCAAAACATGTGGCCGATGCAGTGCTGTTTCTTGCATCTGATGATTCTGAGTGTGTCACTGGGCATAACCTAGTGGTGGATGGTGGTGTCCTAGCTAAATAATCAAGTTCCAAAACCCAAAGTTTCATAAGAAAAAAAGAAATAATGAATAATTTAAGAAGCTTTGAACTCTATATATCTAGAAAACCTGTTTAGGTTTAATATTGTGTCCAGTCTATATCTATCGTTTAATGATTTCTCTCGAGCAAATGGATTGTGCAATTGGCAAATAAATGTAAGTGTCCCTATTCCCCTTTTCTTTCTTGTTAACTTCCTTCTAGTCAACAAGCAATGCTACTTTGACTAGAATGATGTAAAATAGACTATTAAGGATTGTGATTAATGATTGTCCCAGTGTACTCATATCCATTTTGATTTTATTGTGGGTTCTAGCTACATCTCTTCCCTCCAAAGGAATGTAGTGGTTCTGGAAGTTTAGTGTGATTGTGTTATCATTCATTACAAGTTGTGTGGCATGAGACTTAAAGCTTACTATTATAGGAAGATTTAAAATTGGGAGCTAAAAGCATTAGTATCAGGTGTGCTAAATGCTAAAGTTTAGCATTTGGCATGTGGCATACCAAACACTAAAACTTATCATACATCTCTCTTCTCTCTCATAGTCTCATTCCCCTCTTTCTTTTGTTGTTTTTTCTTCTATCTTCTATCTACTCCCTCTCAGATATCTCTCCTCTCTCTTGCCCCCATCTCTCCTTTCTTGTCCCTCTCTAGCTGTGGTTGTGGCCTTCTTTTTTTTCTTTCGTTTTCTTCTTCTTCTTTTTTTTTGGTTGAGATTGGCTATTGTGGCAGTTGTGGGGTTGAGATCAATGACTATTGGTGCCTCGGTCTAGTTTATGAGGTTGAGATCGATGGCTAGGTCTTGTTTTTGCTCCACTAGTGGGTTTAGATCGGTGGTTAAGATTGGCAAACCCCACTAATGGCAGTCGGCCTCTCTGTCTTTTGTCTCTTCTATCTATTTCTTGTATTCTTTTTTGTACTTGCTTTTCTCAAGTAAGACTAAAGCTCTCTCTATTGGTGGGTTCCAATGGTGGTGGTGGGATGTGGAGGGGGGGGGGGGTGATGGACGGTGGTGCTTGAGCTTTTTTTTAGTAAATGTTTTAATAAAGCTAAGATTTTTTTAAAGATTATTTTAATGTGATGTAATTTCAAAATAGAATATGTGATGCAAAGTGTATTGTAAAATTTTGTGCTAAAATTGACAAAGTAAGTTTTTGTGTGTTAAAATGATATTTGACATAGCAAAACTGATGCTAATGCTCTAAGGGTGTTAAATTGAGGGTATATACAAGAGATGAATCCTCTAGCTAGACATGGCTAAACGGGTTGGTATTTTCTAACTTGACCTAGAATTAAATTTATTGACCTAAATAAAAAATAGGTTGACCTATGACCTGACCAATTTTTTGCGAATCAACCTTGACTCAACCTAGTTAACCCGTGACTCAACCCATTTTTTCAAAAACATTTTGGGTAAAAAAGAAAATTAAAACATAGTTGGCTTACTTTGGGCTTTACACTACACAATCCAAACTCAATTAACAAATATAATTCAGATTATTTTTTATTTATTTTTTTAATTTCTAAAAGTCATCAATTTTTTAAAATATTTTTTTTGATGATGCCACTAAAAAAAACATATTTTTTTTTATATTATATTTTAACGCCAATTAAATGCAATGGCCTCAAGAAAACAATTGAGACTTTTATTTAGTTACATGGAAACGAATTGATGATTGCATGCAATAAGTAAATACCAAAAAAAGAAGAAGTAAACATTGAGGCATTCTTCTTACTTGAACGCAATAAGTAAAAATTTTTAGATATCAAATGATAAAGTAAATACCAGGATAATTTGGTTGTAGTAGACTTAAAAACATACATTTTAAACTATAAATATGAATGAGAAGTATTCAAAAGTGTGAAATGAATAAAACCGAAGTATATTTATAAAATTGACATAAATTATGGATGCTTAGACCTATTTTTTAACCATCCATGGCCAAAATAAAAGGCTTTTACATTTGAAAGATCGCAATAACCATGCATCCTATATAGTTTAAGAATGTAAGTTCTCCCCATTTGTACTTGTACTTTGGATGTATTAATGAGTATGTAGCTATCTATTTTATTTCTCCCTAAGCCTTATCCTTTGTTAATTGAGAGAGAGAAAGAGAGAGAGAGAGATTTTGTTTTTTTTTTTTTTTTTTTTTTTTGTTTTTGTTTTTGTTTTTTTAACAAAAGAAATTATTCTTCTCAAAAGCAAGGGTTGAAAATAGCAATCAATATTTTCTGATATGCTTCCATACATTCGCTAGTACGTCTAGGCTAATAATAACTTACATTTCAAGACATAAAAATCAAATAAAAATAAAAAAAGTTGACAAAATACAACTAAAAATACCCTCTAACCAGACATGCATCAAAATTGAAAAGGATATTTTGGAAAGTTGTTAGGACATATGTGAATGACGTTAGAAACATGTGTCATTTAGAATTGGCTAATCCTTTGACAAAACGTGATTTACTTGTAATTGGGTAGATATAGGATTGTTTAATATTTCGAGGAACAAGAGTTCAAGTCCAAGTATTGAAACCGTGCAAATATGTCCAAAAAACAAGTGAAGAAGTGTTGGATTTTAAAACTTGACAGCTAGCTCGACAAATAGTATCTATTGAGGTTTAAAGGCTGGTTTAGCTTGATACTCGATAGCTGCTCGATAAATACTCTATCTATCGAGAACTGAAGAACTTTGCAGCCAACATCGTTCTCAAGTTGGTGATTAAGTCGCGTACTGGGATCCGTGCATCTATTGGTTAGTGATAGGCCAAAAACTTATTGACCATTTGTGATGAATTAATGATTAATTTTCCAAGTTTATTAATTAAACAAATTAACATGCTAAAATGCGTGGTAGCACAAACAAATCATCAATAAACTAAAGTGCAGCGGAAAATAAATTGACACAGTGATTTATTTACGAATAGGGAAAACCATCATGACAAAAACCCCATCGGGTGATTTTAAGGTCACCACTCTCGAGAAATTACTATTATCACAACAAGCGGTCACAAGTAAAGAAATCTCAATACCTTATACCAACCTACAGTTGAACCCTTACCCCAATACCCAATTGGACTTGTTATAGAGTGAAAATCTCTCCTTTTAATGCATGGCTCTCAGTACGTGACTAATCAATTGCGTGGATCCTAGTACGTGACTTCAATCACCAACTAGAGAAGGATGTTGGTTGCAAAATTTTTCAGTTCATCACACGATGAACATCGAGAAGCTCATTGGTTACAAAACCCTATGGTGCACAAACACAGTAGCTTTTTCACAAGAAAGATGAACTAAGGCAAAACTAGGTCTCCAATTATAGTTGAGGAATTAAGCTCTTGTGCAATTGTGCTCTTGGCTGTGTCACCTTTGATGGCCCTTAAAATAATCCTTTTATATGTCTAGGGTTGTGAGAAAAGAAAGCTCAAACATACAATCACGGATTTGATGAAAAATAGACCATAAATTCTGAGTTTGATAAACCTCGATAGATTCCCTATCTATCGATCTATTGTCGAGCCACGGGCAGGAACAGCTCTTCAAGTCTCGATAGATGCTAGCTGTCGAGTTTTATAACACTTATCACACTTAAATCTTGGACAAACTTGCATGACTTTAACACTCGATCTTTAAACAAGGTTTCTTGAAGTATTAAACACATCCTAGATCTACCCAATTATAAGTAAAGTGTTTGTTAAAAGATTAGCCAATTACATAAAATAGTGACATATGTTCCTAACATCCAATCACATATGTCCAAACAGTCTCCTCCTTTGACAATCCATGACAAAACCACAATAAACAAATGAACATATGAGAGAAGTCATAAATCACTCAACTCATACTCATTTGTTAAGTACAATAAAATCTATCCTAATACAAACTCTTGAAAAACTTTGTAAGAAGAGAGTTCATGGCAAGGAAGACTTTGACAACCTATATTTCTGAAACACTTAAACAAAACTTATCAAGGCATCTTAGAGTGAAACAGAAATAATAGATTGTGTACAAGATATAAAAAGCATGTGCATAAAGAAAGAAAAGAAACAACACATGTAAGGGTAGGTGAAAAACATACATCAGCATATAAAGAGTTTAAGTACAATGAATGTCAAAATAGTCATAAGACCCATGCACAAGAGATATTGTATCTAAAGCAGAAAGAAACGAAAAGATAAAAGTATCCTCACTACATCTCTCAATAGCAACACTCCCCCTAACAAAAATCTTCTATTCTAACTCTCCCCCTAACTATGACTACTCTCATAATCCAAAACTACTTCCCTTTTTTTGTTATAAGTGACAAAGGGTAAGAGTGTCAAGTAGACATCTCGTCAGCACTGGAAGAGCTAGCATCTCCATCATCCTCACCATCGGAAGCAGTAGCATCATCAACATCATCCTCATCCTCAGAAGCCTTTGAAGTAGGTGGAGGAGAAGCAACGAAGCCACCCATGACTTCCTACCGTCATGTAATACGACCAACACGGGTGTTCACCTAACACAACTCATCACTAAGAATGTCGAGGCGAGCATCCATGCGCTAAAGTTGCGCCATGATGTCCACGAGAGTCACACCGCTCGTAGAAGAAGAGGGAGCAGATGTGGATGGAGCTGAAGGAGTGGGAGGAGCTGCTGACCTGGACCGCCTCGATCGAAGTTATGCCTCGCTCCGTTTAATAGTAGTGGCATCTATAACACCCATAACAGGGTAGTGATTGGACGCGAGAAAGGGAACAGAAAAGTGGTGTAAAATCCTCGCGATAGTCGAAGGAAGATGAGCTTATCACGGGTCGTCGAATCCCTGTACACATCTATCATAGAAAGAAAGAAATGAGAGGGAAAATCTAAATTAAGATGCTCAAGAAAGGAAAGCAAAAATCGAGCATGAGACTCTCTAATAGAGTTATAGTGAGATAAGGGATGTAACACAAAAGTCATGACCATGTTAGGAAACCGAGGGCCTTTAGTAAAGCCTGAACGATAAGTGAACTGATGCTCACCTAAATCAGAAGGACACTCATAAAAAGCCGATATAAGCTCGTCTTTAGACACAATCTTAAGATGCTCACAACTAGGGTAGTTAGGATGCGCTACCCTAGGGACATGAAGCACGATGGATACAATATCTGGGGTGACCATGATGCGCATACCTCGAATGCAAGTGGAAAACTGAGGTACTGAATAATCAAATCCATGCATGTTGGAGTAGAACTCTTGGATCAGCATGGATGCCACACAATGACTAGGATGCCACACAGTGACTCCCATTCCCTACTGGTGGGAAGGTCAGTGCCGGAGAAGTCCGACAAAATGACTTGGCATTTCGAATGAATACCTCGTTGGGAAAATTTCTCAAAGAAGTCTAATTTGGCCTTCTCATCGCGGAACCGAATGTGTGAGGGAGTAGGATCAGAAGAAGTAGTTGCCCCAGAACGGAGAGGGTTTCGAGACAGAACAAATTTACATTTGGGTGCCATAGAAGTAGACTAACGCAAATAGAAGAGAGAGAGGGAGAAAGAGACAATCAGCAAAGTCCTAAGTGTTTCAAATATATCAAAACGTATTGAATAGAAAGAATGTATGCATAGGAATGCATGAACATGTGACATGCTAAGGTACTTGCATCATGGGCTTAGCCCAATCCAATCTTACCAGCACACAATCAGGTAACATATATAGCACACATCTAAAATGCATGACAATATAGTTAAAATGCAAATGAGATGCAATGCATGAAGTTTTAAGATCAAAACTAGAAAACCCATCCCAAAAATTTGGCTAAAATCTCTTTAATTCGAAAAACCCCCAAATTTTGCATCAAACCCCAAAAGTTAGGTCATAAAAGATGAAATGCATGAAAATGACATATGAGGACACTTACCAAGTGAAGAAAACTCGATTAAGGTTGAAGAATCCTTGAGGAAGAGGTTTAGAGAGAGAAAGAATGTGTTTGGGAGGTGAAACGGTTGAGAGCAGTCGAGAGAGATCGAGGAAAGTGAGGCTGAGATCGCGAAGACCCTTTATATAGAAGCTCAATAATTCTTGACAGATCGAGAGGTGTTGATCTCTAAAGGGTTCGACAGATGCAGTTATCGAAAAGGTGTCCAAGGAAAAATGAATCTTAATGGATTGAGGATCTGTCGAGGAGCTGTTGAGGGGACAAGAACTTTCTCGATAGATCAAGGAGCTATCGAGAAGATGTCGAGATTGCGATAAGAAAAAGCTAAGGATCTTGATAGATAAGCCTGGTGTTGAGAGGTATTGAGATTGCTTAAAAATAGTTTTTCAAAGAGGAGAAAAACACAGATATGAATGCAATTAAACATGCAACTTAACCAGGAATCCAAACAACATTTTGATCTCTCAAAAACATCTCTCAACAAGAAAAATGTAAGCATATAGATCCCAAAACACACACACACACACACACTAAACAAGTCTAACCAATTTTATATTTTAAAAACAAGTTAAGAGAGTTTAGTGAGCATAAATTAACACTTGTAAACCTTGTGATGACCAAATCACATTGTACCTACACATGTACTAAAAGTAGTAAAGAATATTGCGTGTTGTGTGTGAAAATATCACAAGATTGCATAAGTGTCTCAATGTTATGACTATTTGAGATATGAGTAAATCACTTTTAACTCACACACAATCATAACTGTTTGATAGGGACTATCACCTTCGAGGTACATCCTATAACTCACACATCTCCTAGAATACACGCTTGCAATCATATGTAAACCATTTTGATCTTTTTGCTTTTATGTTTCTTTGCATATTTTTCTTTTATTGAGCATATCATGCATGGGCATATAAGAGAGAGAAAAGAAATACTCAATTATGTTAAGTTTTTTGACATTGCACTTTTGCTATACCGAAGCATACATATGTCATTTTATGATTGACGGGCAACATTGGTGAAATGGTTATTTATACATTTTCTTAGGATTTTTTTAGTCATTCTTGTAAAAAAGAGTGATACGAGTGTTAAGTACAAGAGATTACCTAACCTTACTCATCACAAACATGAGTAACAAAGCTCACTTGCTTAGTTGTGCATAGAGATGCTCATCTAAGTTACAAGAGATACAAAGTTTAGAAAACTTTGTTTCAATGGGCACCTAAAGTGCACAAGCACCAATGTATACAAACACAAATTGTTTTTGTATTTTTCTTATTTTTTAAAAAATTTTATGAAAAAAAAATAAAACAAACTAAAAATAATCAACAAAAACTTGTTAAACAAAGCAAACCAATGCATAAAACTAGACTAACTCAAAACAAGAAAGCAAAAACATACAAGTAATGCAATAAAAAATAGAGAGGAAGAGAGAAAAGAAGTGATAAAATCACTTGGAGCCCTTTTCCTTCCATACCTTGGAAGAACCTTTCCTTTGAGCAAAGCCATGAGCCGGCGGTGAGGGGCAAGAATTGAAGCCGTTCAAGTTCGAAAGGAACATGAGGGCTTTGAGAAGATCTCTAAGAGGTGCAAGAGAATATGGAAACTGATTCTGGTCTCCCAATGCGATCATGTCGTTGCTCTGTTGAGTGGCTAACCACTTATAGCAATTAGGTCGAGTATGACCGGCTGCTCCATAGTGATGACAGAGACGCTGCTTCTTCTATTTAGGCTTTTGAGAGTTAGCCTTCTTAGCCTAGGGTTTTTAGCTTCTTTCTTATCTTGCTTAGGGGGCGCTCCTAAGATAGATTTGTCCTTGTCTATGTTCTCACTAGCTAAATCAATTTTGACATTAGTATTCTCAATATCAACATTATTACTAGGAGGAAGAAAAACAATAGTACTAGTAGAAGCAATATTAGAAGAAGAGAAAGTATACCCTAAGCCAATTCGATCGGAATCAGATTTTTGAAGACTGAGCATCTCATCGAGCTTAGCGCATGAAGTCCTTTCCAGCTAAGCTCTGACTTGGAACAGTTCTGCCTCAAGCTTATTGGTCTTTTCAGCCAAGAAGTTGTTCTCAAACCTTAGTGCTCCTATATTTTGATTGGCTTTATCAAACTTTGTGGAGAGTTCTTCACGTTCAAGCTCCACATCACTGAGCTTTTTGGTGGCCAACCTATACAACTTCTCATATTTTTTCGAGACCTTGTATAACTTTGCATTTGCAGTGTGGATGTCATCTTGCTCATTCATCTTCTACAATCCCTTCAGTAGGATTGACATTAGTGATGAAGGCATTCAGGATTTTGTTATTCCCATTTTCGGAGTCATCCTCAAATTCGGTGTTGCTCAAGGTAGTAGTAAGTGCCTTACTTTTCCCAATAGACTTGAGATAAGTAGGGCACTCTTGTTTCATATGACTAAATCATTGACAACCGAAACCCTTAGGCCATAAAGGAACAATGTACTGACCGCCATCTCTTGCATCCTTCTTTCCTTTGTCTTGGCTCTTGAATTGAGAATAGTTGGATTGCCTATGTTCTTGTTGAAGCCCTTTGCATTAGCATTCTTCATGAACTTCTTGAATTGCCGAGTGACGTAGGACTTCATTTTTGAATCTTCATCATCGGAAGACACATTCATGTCACTGCTCTTGGCCTTCAGTGCCATGCTCTTGCTCTTGTTCTATTTCCCGATCCTTGTTAAATCCAACTCATAGGTCTGTAGATTGCCAACAACTCTGTCAAAGGAATTTTGTTAATGTCCTTTGATTCCTCAATGGCAGTAATCTTGGCATGGAATCTCTCAATTAGAGATCTGAGCACCTTTCTCACAATCTTGGGTTCTGGAATGGTTTTTCCAAGATTAAATTCTGAATTCACTATGTCCTTGAGCCTGGCATAGAACTCATCAAATAACTTATCCTTCTCCATCTTAATCTCTTTGAAGCTTGTAGTGAGCATCTGAAACTTCGAATCCTTGATAACCGTGGTTCCCTTATAGGAATGGTCCATGCTTCTTTAGCTGTTTCAGTGGAGGATATCTTCTTGAAGTCCTCATTAGTGACTGCATTGAATAAAGCATTAAATGCCCTGCTGTTGAAGTTTGCTGCCTTAATCTTAGCATCATCCCAATCGGTCGGAGCTTCCTTTAGCTTAGTTCAGCCTATGTCCACAGCTTATCACACCTTCTCATCTAAGGCTTGCAAGAAAGCTCTCATGTGTAATTTCTAGTATACATAGTTAGTTCCATCAAATAGAGGAGGTACAATAAGAGACTGTACTCTATCCATGACAAATAGGGGTCAATGGATCTCACAGCAAAGATTAAACCCTAATTAGGGTGTGCTTACTCTCTGATACCACTTGAGAGGCCAAAAACTTATTGACCCCTTGTGATAAATTAATTAATTAATTTGCCAAGTTTATTAATTAATAAAATTAACATACAAAAATACGTGGTAGTACAAACAAATCACCAATAAACTAAAGTGTAGTGGAAAGTAAATTGACACGGTGATTTGTTTATGAATGGGGAAAACCAACACAGCAAAAACCCATTAGGTGATAAATTAATTAATTAATTTGCCAAGTTTATTAATTAATAAAATTAACATACAAAAATACGTGGTAGCACAAACAAATCACCAATAAACTAAAGTGTAGCGGAAAATAAATTGACACGGTGATTTGTTTATGAATGGGGAAAACCAACACGGCAAAAACCCATTAGGTGATTTTAAGGTCACCACTCCCGACAATTCACTATTATCACAACAAGCGGTTACAAGTAAAGGAATCCCAATACCTTATACCAACCTACTGTTGAACCCTTACCCCAATACCCAATCGAACTTGTTCTATAGTGACAATCTCTCCTTTCAATACACGACTCTCAGTACGTGACTAACCAATTGTGTGGATCCTAGTACGCGATTTCAATCACCAACTAGAGAAGGATGTTGGCTACAAAATTCTTGAGTTCATCACACGATGAAGATCAAAAAACTCCTTGGTTACAAAACCCTATGGTGCACAAATACAGCAGCTTTTTCACAAGAAAGATGAATTAGGGCAAAACTAGGTCTCTGGTCACACTTAAAGAATTAAGCTCTTGTGCAATTGTGCTCTTGGTTGTGTCACCTTTGACGGCCCTTAGAATAATCATTTTTATATGTCTAAGGTTGTGAAAAAAGAAAGCCTAAACATACAATCACGGATTGGATGAAAAACAGACCATAAATTCTGAGTTTCATAAACCTTGACAGATACCTTATCTGCCAAGCTGCTCTCGAGCCACGAGTTAGAACAGCTCTTTAAGTCTCGATAGATGCTAGCTGTCGAGTTTTAATGAACAACATTTATCACACTTGAATCTTGGATAGACTTGCATGGCTTTAACACTTGATCTTGAAATAAGGTTTCTTGAAGTATTAAACACATCATAAATCTACCCAATTATAAATAAAGTGCATTTTGTCAAAGGATTAGCCAATTACATAAAATAGTGACATATATTCTTAACATTCAATTACATATGTTCTAACAGTTAGTCACATACTAGGAGTCGTGCATTGAAAAGGAGAGATTGTCACTACAGAACAAATCTAATTGTGTATTGGGGTAAAGGTTCAATTGTAGGTTGGTATAAGGTATTGTGATTCCTTTACTTGTAATGGCTTGTTGTGATAATAGTGGATTCTTGGGAATGGTGACCTTAAATTCACCCGATGGGATTTTGCCTTGATAGTTTTCCCTATTCGTAAACAAATCACCACATCAACTTTATTTTCCACTGCATATTAACTTAGTTGGTGATTTATTTTTGCTACCACGCATTTTGCATATTAATTGGATTAATTAATTAACTTGGCTAAATAATCAATTAATTATCACAAGGGGTTAATACATTCTTGGCCTATCAAGTGGTATCAGAGCAGCTACACTCTGATTAGAGTTAATCTTTGCTGTGTAATCCATTGACCCCTGTTTGTCACGGATAGAGGATAGTCACTTATTATACCTTATTTATTTTATGTCACTAATTATGCACATTGAAAAATAAATATGAGGGCTTTCTTGCAGTCATTACATGAAAAGGTGTGGTAAGCTGTGGAGGTAGGCTAGACTAAGCCAAAGGAAGCGTTAGCCGATTGGGATGATGCTAAGATCAAGGCAGCTAACTTCAATAGCAGGGCCTTGAATGTTTTATTCAGTGCGATCATAAATGAGGAGTTTAAGAAGATATCCTCTACTAAAACTGCCAAGGAAGCATGGACCATTCTCCAGACAACATATGAGGGAACCAAGACTGTTAAGGATTCAAAGCTTCAGAGGCTCACTACAAGTTTCGAAGAGATCAAGATGGAGGAGGATGAGTTATTTGATGAGTTCTATACCAAGCTCAAGGACATAGTGAACTCAGCCTTTAATCTTGGGGAAACCATTCCCAAACCCAAGATTTTTAGAAAGGTGCTCAAATGTCTACCTGAGAGATTTCATGTCATGATCACCGCAATTGAGGAATCAAAGGACATTGATAAAATTCCTTTAACAGAGCTAGTTGGCAATTTGTAGACTTATGAGTTGGGTTTAACAAGAATTGGGAAATCGAGTAGGGGTAAGAGCATGACATTGAAGGCTAAGAGCAGTGACATGGATGAGTCTTCAGACGATGAAGATTCTAAAATGAAGTCCTACATCACAAGGCAATTTAAGAAGTCCATGAAGAATGCCAATGGGAAGGGCTTCGACAAGGACCGTAGGCAATCTAGTTCTTCTTAATTTAAAAGCCAAGACAAAGGTAAGAAGGATGTTAGGGATTGTGCTCAGTACACTGTTCCTTTAGGACCCAAGTGTTTCGAGTGTCAAGGCTTTAGACACATGAAACAAGAGTATCCTACGTATCTCAAGACCATTGGGAAAAGCGAGACACTCACTACTACATTGAGCAACACCAAACCTGAGGATGATTCAAAATATGTGGATAATGGAATCCTAAATGCCTTCACTGCCACTATAAATCCTACTGAGGGGATTGTTGAAGATATGGATGAAGAAGAGGACTTGGTGAAGTCTAAGTTTGAAAAGATGGCTGAGAAAGATGACATCCATATAACCTATGCAAAATTATACAAGGTCTCGAAAAAGCATAAGAAGTTGTGTAGGTTGGCCACCAAGAAGCTCAGTGATGTGGAGCTTGAAGGAGAAGAAATATTCACAAAGTTTGATGAAGCTAATCAAACTATCGGAGCATTGAGATTTGAGAACAATTTCGCGGCTGAAAAGACCAAGAAGCTTGAGGCAGACTTGTTCCAAGTCAGAGCTCAGCTAAAGAGGACCTCAAGTGTAAAGTTTGATGAGATGCTCAGCCTTCAAAAATCTGCTATCGAACTGGTTTAGGGTATGACTTCTCTTCTCCTAATATTGCTTCCTCTAGTACTACTGTTTTTGTTTCTCCTGCAAATAATGTTGAATCTGAGAACACTGGTGTCAAAATTGTTTTAGCTGGTGAGAAAATAGACAAGGGTAAATCTATTTTAGGAGCACCCCCTAAGCTTAATCAGAAAGAGACTAAAAACCCTAGAGTTAAAAAGGGTAATACCTAAAAGTCTAAACAGAAGAAGCAACATTTCTGTCATCACTGTGGAGCAACCGAACATATTCGACCAAATTGCTATAAGTGGTTAGCCACTCAACAGAGCAATAGTATGATCTCATCGGGAAACCAGAATTAGTTTCCATCCTCTCTTGCCCCTTTTAGAGATCTACTTAAAGCCCTCATGTTCCTTTCAAACTTGATTGGTTTCAATTCATCCCCCTCATCGCCAGTTCAAGGGTTCGTGCAAAGGAAAGGTCTTCCAAAGTGTGGAAGGAAAAATGCTCAAAGTGATTTTGTCACTTTTCTATCTCTCCCTTTATTTTTTATTGCATTACTTGTGTGTTTTGATTTAGTTTAGTTTTATGTTTTGCTTTATTTAACATGTTTTTGTTTAGTTGTTTTCAATTTTGCTTTATTTTTTTTTCATAAAGTAAAAAAAATTTTGAAAAACCAGAAAAATACAATAACAGCGTGTGTTTGTGTACATTGGTACTTGTGTACTCAATGACATCTATATGTTTTGGCATAGCAAAAGTGCAATGTCAAAAGCTTAACATCATTGGATATTTCTTTTTTCTCTCTTATATGTCCATGTATGATATGCTTAAAAGAAAAATATGCAAAGAAAAATAAAATAAAAAAGAATCAATATGCTTTATATATGATTGCAAGTGTGTCTTCTAGGAGATGTGGGAGTTATAGGATGTATCTCAAATGTTATAGTCCCCAGTTATTATCGTGTGTGAGTTAAATAGATTTGCTCATATCTCAAATCGTCATAACATGTAAACACATATGCAATCTTGCAATGTTTTTCATACACAACACACAATATTCTTTGCTACTTTTGATACATGTGCGGGTACAATGTGATTTGACCATCACAAGGAACATGTGTTAATGTATACTCACTAAACTGTTTCAACTTGTTTTTGAAATTTAAAAATTGGTTAGACTTGCTTAGAGTGTGTGTGTGTGTGTGTTATGGATCTATATGCTTGACATTTTTTTTGTTAAGAGATGTTTTTGAGAGTTTAAAATGTTGATTAGATCCTTGGTAGAGTAGCTTGATTGATTGCATTCAAGTTTGTGTTTTTGTCTCCTTTGAAAAACTGTTTTTGAGCAATATTGATAGCTTCTCGATATCTCTCAACAGCTAGGCTATCTATCAAGCTCTTGATCTTCCTTTCTCGATAGCTGCTATTGCATTTTTGATCCATCGAAGTTTTTGAGAATTTGTCTTGATAACTTCTCGACAGCTTCTCGATTCATTGAGAAAGTTTCTATCTCCTCAATAGCTTCTCGATCAGTTAAGGTCTATTTGCTGTGGACACCTCTCGATAGCTCTCTGTCACATTTTAATTCTCGACACCTCTCGATCCATTGACTTGCGTATTTTTCTATATATAGGATCAGTATGAATTTCCCTCATTTCTTCCCGATCTCTCTCGATAGATTTTGTCTCCTCACCTTCCCAAACTCATCTCTCTCTCTCTCTCTATACTTCAAACCCAGAAGCTTTTCGGCCTAAATATCTTCTTTTTCCTCTAGTATGATCTCATTTCACTCATCTTATCATGCATTTCATCTTTTTGACCTAACTTTTGGGATTTTTTTGAAAATTTGGGGATTTTTCAAATTAATGAGTTTTTCACAAAATTTTATGGTTGGTTTTTGTTTAAATCATCATGTATTGCATCACATTTGCATTTTAACAATAATTCATGCATTTTAGATGTGTGTTTATTTTGTTGTAATGATGTGAGCTAGTAGGTTTGTGTTAGGACATACGTGTTTCACTTATTTAGAACATATGTCATTACTTTATGTAGTTGGCTAATTTTTTGACAAAACGCACTTTACTTATAATTGGGAAGATTTAAAATGTGTTTAATGCTTCAAGAAACTATGTTTCAAGATCAAGTGTTGAAGTCATCAAGTCTGTCTAAGAAACAAGCTAAAAAGTGCAAGTTCATTAAAGCTCGACAGCTAGCATGTGTCGAGGTTTAAAGAGCTGTTCCAGCCCGTGGCTCGACAGCTGCTCGACAGCATCTTGACACCTTTATCTGTCAAGGTTTAAGAAAAACAAATTTTGAGTTTTTTTTTTTTATTATTTATTTATTCTAATCCGTGGATGTGTCTTTGGGCCTTCTTTTCTCACAACCTTAGGCATATATAAGGCTTATTTTAGAGGCTGTCACATAAGAGAATACAAGGTAAACATATACAAAAGATGACCGAAGCCTTATTCTCTCAAAAAGAAGCTACTGTGTCTTTGTGCCTTAAGGTTTTGTAACCAAGTGCTTCTTGATCTTCATTGTTGATGAAGTGAAGAACTTTGTAGCCAACATTCTTCTTTCTTTAGTTGATGAGTAAGTCACGTACTAGGATCCGTGCATCAAAGGGTGGTATTCATATATTGAAGAGTTCAGAGGTTCTAAAGCAGTAGAAGGTTTCTGCTGTGATTTCATCTACGGGGATTGTAGAGTCTAGGGACAAAGGTTTTGTACTAAATCTGAAACTTCTCTTTACTATAGTTGATTGCTTTTCGGGAAAGTTTCCCCCCAGGTTTTTTACTATGAAACTAGATGGTTTCATTGGTTTTCTTGGGTCATCATATCTTGTCTTATTTACTTTTCTGCTGCATATGATTTTGACATGATATTGATGTTTGTTTGTTTTAACAAATTTTATGCATAATAAATCTAATTAACAACTTGGGATTAAAACTTGTTAATTCTATCAACCGGGGTCTAAATTTCCCAAAAAGTGGTATCAGAATGGGTACACTCTGATTGGATTAATTTCCTGAGTGTGATCCTTGACTCTATTGTCATGGAAGCTCTTGATTGTTTTGATTTGCATGATCTTATTTTGAATGATGATGATTATTTTTAAGATGCCTATTGTGAGCTTTATAATATTTCTATGAAATCTCTTGAGTGTTCTACATAATTAAAAGCTAATTTTAAAAAGGTTAAACTTGAAAGAGATGATTTGATTGCAAAATTGGATGAAGAAAATAATTTGAATGAGAAATTTAAAAATTAAATTTCATCTCAAGTGGACAAAATTAAGAGTTTGGAAGAACAACTAGTTGAATTTAAAATTGAAGTTGAAAATTTAACTAGTGCCAAACTTGTTGTTGAGCCTAACTCAAAAGAAAAAGATTTTTATATTCCTCCATTTAAAAGGAATAATCAAGAGCTAAAGGCTAATATTGCTATGATAGACAAAGCTAAACAATCTAATGCTAACGCTGAAGTTCCTAAACCTATGTCTAAAACTCCTCCTAGGATGAAAGAAAAATATGTTTTTGTCCCCACTTGTCATCATTGTCACATTGTTGGTCAAATTAGGCCAAATTGTCCTAAGTTGAGATCCCTGTCAACCTCTATGGTTAGACCTCCTTCTAGGAAGTCGAGTAGATCTAAAGCTGCTCATGTTTGTCACCATTGTGGTGTTTCTAGACACATTCATCCTAATTGCTTTAAGTTGTATTCTCAAAAGCAAGTGTCCAAACGGTCACAGGTTTCCTCTCAAGGACCTACACCTTTGTTTGGAGAGTTATTAAAAGTTTTAAGCTTGTTAACTCAATTTCAAGAGAATTTTAATTCTTCCATGTCCTTTAGTAGTCATATTAGGAAATATGTCTTTTCATCTTCACGGCTAAAGAGTCATGCTGTGTGGGTGAAAAAGGAGCCTAAGACTTCATTATCTTTTCTGTTTGTCCTCTACTTTAATTCTTTCTATCTAAAGTATGACGCTTTTTGCTTGATTTCTTATTTGCTTTTGGAATCATGCATTCATACATCTGCATTCTTTCATCATACCTTCATGCATTTGCATCTTTCTTTCATGCTTTCATGTTATCTGTCTGTTTTTTTTTGTTCAGTTTTTATTTTGTCTTGTTTTCAAAATAAAAAAAAATGGGAAAAAAAAAAAACAAAAACAGTGTGTGCATGTGTACATTGGTTCTTGTGAACTTTAAAATGGCCATTGAAACAGAGTTTTTTAAACTTTGTATCTCTTGTAGCTTAGATAAACATTCTTATGCACTACTAAGTAAGTGAGCTTTGTGGCTCTTTGCTTGTGATGAGTAAGGTTAAGTGATCTCTTGTATTTAACACTCGTATCACTCTTTTTTACGGGAATCACTAGAAAATCCTAAGAGAAAGGCATCAATAACCATCTCACCACTATTACCCGCCAATCATAATATGATATCTGTATGCTTCGGCATAACAAAAGTGTAATGTCAATGACATCTGTATGCTTCGGCATAGCAAAAGTGCAATACCTAAAAGCTTAACATAATTGAGTGTTTCTTTTCTCTCTTTTGTATACCCATGCATGGTTTGCTTAATAAGAAGAAAAAATGCAAAGAAATAAAAGCAAAAAGAACAAAATACTTTAAAAACATGATTGCAAGCATGTTTTCTAGGAGATGTGGGAGTTATAGGTTGTACCTCAAAGGTGATAGTCCCCATCAAACAGTAATGATTGTGTGTGAGTTAAAGTGATTTTCTCATATCTCAAATCGTCATAACATAGAGACACTTATGCATTCTTGCGATGTTTTCATACATAACAAGCAATGTTCTTTGCTACTCTTGATACATGTGCAGGTACAATGTAATTTGGCTATCACAAGGTTTGCATGTGTTGATGTATACTCACTAAACTGTTTTGACTTATTTTTTGAATATAAAATCAGTTAGACTTGTTGTGTGTGTGTGTGTGTTTTGAGATCCATGTGCTTAAAATTATTGATAAGAGATGATTTTGAGAATCTAATATGTTGATTGGATCATTGGTTGAGTTGCATGCGTGATTGCATTCATGTCTGTGTTTTCTCCTTCTCGAAAAACTATTTTTAAAAGCTGGCTCGACACCTCCTCGATACCTGGCTGTCTATCGAGCTTCTTAGCTTTTTCTTTTTGCAATCTTGACATCTTCTCGACACCTGGTGGATTGATTGAGAAATCTCCTGTCATCTCGATAACTTCTCGATAGTTGTTCGATTCATCGAGGTCTGCTTGATAGCTCCTCGATACCTCTCAATCGATTGAGATCCTCTGCATGCGTTGTTTTTCACACGTTTTGCATGTTTTTTTTATCTTGTCATCCATAGCATATTGTTTCATTACATTCATGCATTTATATAGATTCTTTGTACCCCTTGATCATTTTTATCATCTTTATGTTTCTCGACTGAAGCTTTCTAGCTAGCTTTTTGTACCCATTGTCAATCGTGACAAAAAGGGGGAGAATTTGGAGAATTTGTGGTTTCTTTCTTTAAGATTCTACAAGTTAAGGGGAGAAATACATGCCTTTCATCTTGTTAGGGGAGTGTTTATCTCCTTGTTGTTGTAAGAGCTTCTTTTAGCTTCTTCTTCTTGTACCTTAGGTCTTGTGACTATATTTATATACATTGTACTTATCTTTGATATATATGTGATGATGTATATTTTCTTCACCTATCTCTATATGTGTTATTTCTTTTCTTTCTTTAAACACATGTTTCGTATTATTTGTATGCAATCTATTATTTCTGCTTCACATAAAGATGCCTTAATGAGTTTTGTTTCAAGTGTTTTAAAAATACAGGTTGTCAAAGTCTTCCATGCCATTAACTTTCTTCTTGCAAATTTTTTCAAGAGTTTGTGTTAGGATAGATTTTATTGTATTTAACAAGTGACTATGAGTTGAGTGTTTTATGACTTCTCTCATATATTCATTTATTAGTTGTGGTTTTGTCAGGGATTGCCAAAGGGGGAGATTGTTAAGATATATTTGTTTCACTTGTTTAGAACATATGTCATTATTTTATGTAGTTGGCTAATCTTTTGACAAAACGCACTTTACTTGTAATTGAAAAGATTTAGGATGTGTTTAATGCTTCAAGAAACTGTGTTTCAAGATCAAGTGTTGAAGTCATCAAGTCTGTCCAAGAAACAAGCTGAAAAGTGCAAGTTCATTAAAGTTTGACAGCTAGCATGTGTTGAGGTTTAAAGAGCTGTTCTAGCCCCGTGGCTCGACAGCTGCTCAACAGCATCTCGACACCTTTATCTGTCGAGGTTTAAGAAAAACAAATTTTGAGTTTTGTTTTAATTCCAATCCGTGGATGTGTTTTTAGGCCTTATTTTCTCACAATCCTAGGCATATATAAAACTTATTTTAGATGCCATCACATGAGAGAATACAAGGAGAACATATGCAAAAGGTGATTAAAGTCTTATTCTCTAAAAAAGAAGCTACTGCATCTTTGTGCCTTAGGGTTTTGTAACTAAGTGTTTCTTGATCTTCATTGTTGATGAAGTAAAGAACTTTGCAGCCAACATTCTTCTTTCTTAAGTTGGTGAGTGAGTCACATACTAGAATTCATGCAAAGAAGTAAGTCACATACTGGGATCTGTGCATCAAAGTGTGGCATTCATATACTGAAGAGTTTAGAGGTTCTGAAGCGGTAGAAGATTTCTGCTGTGAGTTCATCTACGAGGATTGTAAAGTCTAGGGACAAAGGTTTTGTACCAGATCTGAAACTTCTCTTTACTATAGTGGATTGCTTTTTGAGAAGGTTTCCCCCTAGGTTTTTTACTGTGAAACTGGTTGGTTTCATTAGTTTTCTTGGGTCATCATATCTTATCTTATTTACTTTTCTGTTGCATATGATTTTAACATGATATTGATATTTGTTTGTTTTAATAAGTTTTATACATAATAAATCTAATTAACAACTTGAGATTAAAACTTGTTAATTCTATCAACTGAGGTCTAAATTTTCCAACAGTTTGGATTGGGTTGAGCCCATGATGTTTTTATTGTTGCATGTCATATGCTCACGCATTTTTGATGCATATGT
This sequence comes from Castanea mollissima, assembly GCA_014183005.1. Classification (NCBI taxonomy): domain Eukaryota; kingdom Viridiplantae; phylum Streptophyta; class Magnoliopsida; order Fagales; family Fagaceae; genus Castanea; species Castanea mollissima. The sequence goes on along the minus strand of JACAVU010000007.1, from coordinate 38,641,329 downwards.
ACATTCCTTTTTCTATATGTTGATATTAATTGTGTTGGTACTTTTTTGCTTGTCTTTCTCTCTCTCTTACATTCTTTCAATCTGCAACATGGCACCGAAACTTAAGTCCACTCCATCCTGGAATCCTCTTCATTCTAGGGCATCTTCTTCTGATTCTACCCCTTCTCATACTCGGTTCCTTGATGAGAAATCCTATAAGGACTTCTCAAAGAACTTTTCTCGACGAGACATTCATTTGGAACACCAAGTCATCTTATCAAATTTTTTTGCTACTGACCTTCCCACTGTCATCTACACTAGGGGTTAGGAGGCACTTTATGGCATCCCGATCACTTGTCCTTCTGCGATCATACAGGAGTTTTGCTTCAATATGCACGAATTCAATTATTCAGTACCTCATTTTATCACTTGCGTTTGAGGTACGCGCATTGTGGTCACTCCGAATATTGTATTCAAAGTGCTTCACGTACCGAGGGTAGCGGATCTTGACTACCCCGGCTATGATCGTCTAAAGACTATGTCTAAAGATGAACTCATGTCTCTATTTTATGAGACTTCTTCTTCTTGGGATGGTCGTTTGGGGTGGTCGTTAGAACACCCGTTGCTCGGCCTTTGCTAAAGGTTCGAGGTTTCTTAACATGGTGATGACATTCGTTCTCCATCAGTTGTCTTACTATAACTCTATCACAGAGCCTCGTGCTCGGTTTTAATTTTCCCTCCTAGATAACCTCTCATAGACGTTCATTCTCACTTCATTCTATCCCTTATAGATGTATATAGGTATACAGCAACTTGTGATAAGCTTATCTTTCCTTCAGCTATCACGAGGATCCTTTGCCACTTTTCTGTCTCCTTTTCTGTTTTGGATCCTTTCTTTGTCATGTGTGCCATTGATGAGGCAATTGTTAGAAGGAGTAAGGTCCAACTTCGATTGAAGTGGCCACGAACGGAGACGGCGACTCCTCTAGCTTCTTCAACTCCATCCACATCTGCTCCTTCTTCTTCTACGAATGGTGTGACCTTCGAGGCGAGGAGATGACTGCTTCTCAGTGACTTACCCTTTGTCATTCGTGACAAAAAAGGAGAGTAGTTTGGGTATGAGAGTAGTCATGTACTTAGGGGGAGAGTTAGTATAGGAGATATTTTTGTTAGGGGGAATGTCTATACTTTGAGGGATGTAGTGAGGACTTATGTATTTTTTTTTTCTATCTTTTATAAATACATTGTTATTACTTTGTGATAGCAAACCTTGTATTTATTTTGATATATCTCTTCATGTGTTGTTTCTTTTCTCTCTTTATGCACATGCTTCTTATACTTTTATGCAATCTTTTATTTTTGTTTCACACTAAGATGTTGTGATGAGTTTTGTTTAAATTGTTTTGGAAATATAGGTTGTCAAAGTCTTTCTTGCCATGAACTCTCTTCTTGCAAATTTTTTTAAGAATTTGTGTTAGGATAGATTTTACTGTATTTAACAACTGAGTATGAGTTGAGTGATTTATGACTTCTCTCATATGGTCATTTGTTTGTTGTGGTTTTGTCACGAATTGTCAAAGGAGGAGATTGTTAGGACATATGTGAATGATGTTAGGAACATATGTCATTTAGAATTGGTTAATCTTTTGAAAAAGCACACTTTACTTGTAATTGGGTAGATATAGGATATGTTTAATAATTCAAGGAAAAAAAGTTCAAGTCCTAGTATTGAAGCCATGCAAATCTGTCCAAGAAACAAGTGAAGAAAAACTAGGAATTTAAAACTCGATAACTAGCTCGACAGATACCATTTATCGAGGTTTAAAGGCTGCTTTAGCCCGATGCTCAATAGTTGCTTGATAGATACCCTATCTATCGAGAATTATAAAAATCAGTTTTTCAGATCAGATTTCACTCCAATTCGTGTGTACATGTTTATGCTTTCTTTTCTTACAACCTTACATATATATAAATATTATTTTAAGGGTCGTCAAATGTTGCAGGAGTGTAGAGCAAAGTTTTGTTCATGCAAATTGTGAACAGAGACAGACTTTGCCCTAGTTCATCTTAATCGTGTTGATAAACTGAAAAACTTTGTAGTCAACATCTTTCTCAAGTTGGTGATTAAGTCGCGTACTAGAATCCGCGCATTTATTGGTTAGTCACATACTGGGAGTCGTGCATTGAAAAAGAGAAATTGTTACTATAGGTATAAGATACTGGGATTCTTTTACTTGTAACCGCTTGTTATGATAATAGTGGATTCTCAGGAGTGGTAATCTTAAATTCACTCATTGGAGTTTTGCCTTAGTGATTTTCTCCATTCATAAACAAATCACGGTGTCAACTTTATTTTCCACTGCATATTAACTTAGTATGTGATTTGTTTGTACTACTACGCATTTTGCATGTTAATTGGATTAATTAATTGACTTGACTAATTAATTAATTAATTTATCATAAGGAGTCAATACATTTTTGACCTATTAAAAGTAAATAACACAACTAATAACAGGATCATTTAAAATTTGTATAGTTTTCCGAATTTATTCTTCCAGTTGAAAAAGACTATTCATAGGGCATACCGTTTGGTGCGTTTGTAAGCTAGAAACATACATCTTTGCGATGGTATATGGCTTGCGGATTAATTATTTTGGATTGATTCATTCTATTTTTGCAAGTTATTTACTTGGTCACGAGAGACTTCGGTGTCAACCTATCCTGGTTGGAAAACACTTGTCCTTCCCCCTGGCTAGTTGAAAAAGACTCTCCTTCAAGTCTTGCTTGCTTTTTCTCATTGGACGGTGAATGATAGAAACTAGACGTTGCTGAAACGTCATAATCCTCTGGAAGCTTGACTTTGTATGCATTTTCACCAATGCATTGAAGAAATTTAAGAGGACCATCAACTATAGGCATAGGCATTAGTTTAGAATGACGCTCAGTTGGTAAGCTCCTTTCATAGATGAATCCTCGTCAAATATCCTTAAAAAACTACTGGTTTTTGTCCGTAAGATTTCTCAAACACCACCTTAACTTTAGAGCCGTGGCTATCATATTTCTGAACTTTTATTTTAGTTAATTTACTTCTTTAACTTTACCCGTGCCAAATTGATACTTTTGTTAAGTTTACCATTTAAATAAATTAATGTCTCTCACTTGACACACACGTCGACAAGATAAATAAAACCCAAACCAATGAGAGAGAGAGAGGACAGGATCTTTCAATTGAACCATTGCAAAATCTGGTGCGGAGCCGTTTGACAGCAACAGCCACCTAGCCTGCTCTAATCTGGTGCGGTGAAGACTACTCAAGTGTGACTCACTCTTCTACTTTTGTGCTTTTTCCGTTGATTTTCCAATTGTTACCCGATGAAATCATGGCCATGTTGTGCGCGATAGGGATGGAATTTTGAATGTTATTCTTCTGCATTTTGTTTTATAATTTTTTATTTTTATCTTAAAGACATTTCTTTAAAACCAACAAAAAGAAACAAGGGATACAACAGGTGAAGCTACTGAAATTTGGTTCATGGCTAAGTTGATTTGACGATAAGATAATAAGGCTTTATGAACATAATTTATTAGTAGAATAATCTCTTCTTTTTTCTTTTTTCTTTTTGGATAATGGAATAATCTAGACTTAACAAATGATGAGCCTTAGTTAACTCAAATGGTAAAATGAACAGAAGTATTAATTTAGTACATGTGGAAAGTTTAGAAAATAAATTGGCTATAAAATTTTTTATAGTGTGATGACCACTACCTTCAAGTTTCAGAGTATCACAGCATTTTTTTCTATTTTGTCCCTTGTGTGAGTCATAATTTTTTACTGTCATTGCTTACCCGCTTTAATCTTGCAAACTAAATTTGGATTAATTAATGACTGAGTTAAGTTAAAATTGATTAAATTCAATAGCAAGCCACATTAGGGTCTAAACAAGTAACTTTCATTTTAAATTATTAAATTGAAATATAGGATTTGATTTGGAAATTAGTTCTCTTGTTGCTTTTGTATGGAACAAGCTTGTAGGCGATGTACATGTATGTACTAAAAGATTTCTTCCACTGCTCTTTTTGGTGATACGTACTCTTCGGTTCCAGCAAATTGAGTCCCACTTGTGTGACTCAATTTATGTACTAAAAGATTTCATGAAAAATTTATTTGTATTGTTGGGTTTTGATACTGTAATGTAATACTATTAATGAAGGTTGAAGGTCGAAACTTCTGTTTGGTGTTTAAGAATGACATGCTCGGTTGTGAGAATGCAAGCTCAGCCGTGCAAAATTGAAATTCAAACTGAAAATCTCGGTTGACTCTCAATTAGTTCCGAAATTTGCTCAGAAAGTAGTGTGTAGCCACCTCTAACCAAAACTATGCTTATAACCCAATTAGTTCGAGAAGGAATATGCATAAAAAATTCAAATCTTTCATGTAAGAACTCTTTCGTAATGGATGGTCAAAAATCAGAGGCAACTTGTCTGCATGTAATTCAATAATTCTAGATTTTTTTAGTAGGTCAAATCAGGTGATTCTTGATATTTATTTTTCAAGCTTTAATTACATATTTGCAATCATTGTTCCGGCATTGCAGCTTGTGTAAAGCATGCAGCAATTGCCATGGTGTATACGGCTGCTAGTTATGTGAGAAGAGGTGCATTGATTATTTTATGTCAAAAGTATATATGCCGTGCTTGGGTTACAGTTCAATTAACAAACAAGCAGTTTAGAGTGGGGTGCATGGGATTAGAGAGCATTTATTTTCGTACACTCATCAATGTACATTATCAATACACATTATTTATTTCACGTTTTAAATGTGAATATTAATAAATAAAAAATATGCATACCACCCTTGAGATGATGAACATTGTGTATATAGTGTTCAATAACCAAGCATAAGACAATATTTAGCCAGATTAGAGTGAACTACTATGATGATTAATTAGTAAGCTTATGACATGTCATGCGCTTGGGAACAATGGATCCGTGCAAGTTGAAAAACTTTATGGGTCACACTTAGTATTAAAAGAGGTTGTATTGAAAGCGAAACAAGTGGTCTTGACAAAACAAGTGCCATAGTAGTGGATATATGGTAGCTTCCCATTTTTTGTATAAATACTTCAGGTATAGTAAAACTCATTCTGTAACGTCCCAGCTTTTTAAAAAAGAAGAAGAAAAAAAAAAAAAAGAAAAAAAAAAAGAAAAAAAAGAAAAGAGAAAAAAGAGTAAAGGCAGATTTTATTTGGACCACATGTGCCCCACCTACCACATCACTTCCCTACCACTCATTTTCAATCACTACAAGAAACATGACTTGTTTCAACCCATTTTTTCTAAGGGTTCACTGAAAATGGTTGAAACAAATGCTAAAAACTAGCGTGCCTAATTAAAATCTGACTAATCTTCTTACAATGGTCATTAAAACCCTTGAAATAAACTAAAATACTAAAATGGCGCGTAATTGTTTCCTCCAAATTTTTACATTCTTCAACGGAATTCTAACACAACCCTCGGAATAAAGTCTCTCTCTCACACAAGCTCAGAATTCAAAAAACCAATTTTCGAATAAAGTCTTTGCTCACTCTCTTAGAAAACCCATTTTCATTTTGTTCAATGGAGAGAATGAGAACTCTTAGAAAGTTCTCTCTCTCGTAGCTCATCTCATCTCTGACGATAGGTTGAGGCGCAGTGATCAGCAATCCTATCTCCAACGATAGTCAGGGCCCTCTCCTCCACCCCTTTGTCCGATTACAGGTCTCTTTCTCTCCGTTTGTTTCCCGAGAAAAAAAAATTGAATTTGGAAATTACCTAGTAGAACTTTGCAAAGAATTTTTGGTATTCTCTCTTGTTTTCTTTCTCTCATTCTCTCCATTGATATTTCTCAGAAAAGACGATTCTAGTTATCGAAGGAGCCAGTTGCATTGGCTTTCACACTGTGGTTCAACTTCTGAATGAAGGCTTTAGGGTTTCGATCATCGAAGATCTTGATAATTCCGTCACCGAAGCTGTTGATAGGGTTAGTGATTTGTTCGGCCCTAAGCGTTCTCAGAATCTTGAATTCCACCTGGTAAATTTCTGTTTTGTTTGGTTACCGAGAAAATGAGGGAAAAGAAGGTTAGAAATTAGAGATTTTTTTTATTTTAGGGAGATTTGTATTTTCTTTAAAAAAAAATTTAACAGTTTCTTGGCAACCAAACGGTGGCTTTTTGAGGTTTTTGGCTTTTGGTTACATTACGCGTTGGTTTTATTGCAGGGTGATCTCAGGAATAAGGACTTGGAGAAGCTCTTTTCTCAAACACAGTATGTTTATTTTCAATTACGTGTTGGTTTTACTGTACTAGACTAATTTCAATTCACGAACAATGAAGTAAAATACAATTAAATGGGAAATTTTTTCATATTTCATTTTAGTCCTGTTATTTTTCTTTTTGTTTGCTTAGACTTATAAGTTTCCTGTGAAACATGGTGATTGGGCTTCTGGAAGATGAGTGGAACAAATAATTAGATCACTTGCACTTGAATTTCAAACAAAGTTTGCACGAAGATCTCCATTTCATTGGAATTTCACAAACTTGTTACAATTTCCTTTCCTAAATTGGTTTGCAGTAATTTTGTTTTGAGCTGCTGTGAAATTTTATTCTTACAATTGTTTCCGTCACATTGTATTCTGAAAATAATGCCATGCAGCTAAGAATTTAGGGACTTAAAATCTCAGATTCTTGTGTTAATTTTCTTTGGTTGGTAGGATTGTAGATCACACTAAATGGGTTGGCGCATTTCACAAGAAGCAGGATTTTATTGATGTTGTAGAGGTATATGTAGCTCCTCAGAAACTGAATGATTTTAAGGCTGTCAGTTATATAAATTGGTAGCCTTTCCATTGGAGTGAAAAATCATTTTCATTTTTTATGCTTGTGTGAAACTAGTCTATCTTGTTACTGAAACAATTTTAAGCTGCTTCCGATCTCCTTTAGCACATGCATAAATGTAATTCTTCATAGGTTTTGTTGTGAGTTAGCTTGCCTTGCACTGACATCAATATCTAGAAGACCTTTTCTTTTCACCAATCCTTTGTAGAGTTAATCGCAAGACTAAGTCCTCTGTTCTGAATCATGATTTTGCAGCAAAGTTCATTGAAATAATTTTCTTCTGAGTAGTAGAGGTGGAGTACTTGAAAATTTAAACTACAACTATGATCTTTGAGAAGTACCAAGAGAAGGCAAAATCCTTATGCCTGGATTACTAGCTAGAGGCCCAAAGGACTATTCTTTAGAAAGGTTTCCTACCTTATACACACGCATTTGTTTTGATTCTTGTTTGAAGTGATTTTTGTAAAGTTGATTTGAAGCTAATATATGGGTCCATAATGTAATTATTTTGATTGTATCTTTAAACTCCTTTTTGTGATACTTGTTTGCAAAATAATTCAGAATTACTTGTTATTAGAATTGAAGAAAGAAAGTAACATATGAAAGATGATATGAATGCTGTCATGTTATATAAACTACTAGTAATCTAATTTCTGTTTTTAAAATTTGTTCTCTTAGTGTGAGTGCATTTGCTCATGTGTTCTATGATTGTGGGAATTCCACTTATGTCCTGCAATCACAGCTTATACTGTTTTATTGCTATTTCCATAATATTGTTGACTTGATTTTTTATGTTTTCAAATGAGTAAGAATCTTAGTATTGATAATGTATTTGTTCATTGCAGCCACCATTATCTGATAAAGTCAAAGAGATTGATGATAACTTTGCAATAGTTCTTGAGCTATCTGAAGATGACCCGCATTTTGATAGAAAGAAGGTAAGAAATGGCATAATTGATTGCCTTCAAGCTCTCTTTTATTCTTCGCTAATTTTTATTGAATAGTTGGTTAATGTTCAAAAATGTGAGGATGAAATATTCAGTAATAGAAGGAAATATATAACTTTAGTAAGTCACTATTTATTATTTACTCTATTCTATATACTGAAGTGCAGGGGATTGATACTGGACTCCTGTTGCATACCAACTACTAAATTAAAAAAAAATTACATTTATAATTTTATACATATGATTGTGTCAAATTCTTTTTAATTAAGATATATACGAAAGAAAACGTGACTGTAAATACTGACAATAAGGGTCCGTTTGGATAGAGCTTATTGCTGAAAACTGAAAACTGAAAACTGAAAACACTGTACCAAAATAATTTTTAAATGTGTGAATAGTACCGTAGGACCCATTTTTAATATTTTTTTCTGAATAAAGTACATGTGGGTCCCATGAACAGTGCAGCTACAGTGCATGAACAGTAAATTTTGTCTCCGCACAGCGAAATAACGTGCATGAACAGTACCAGTTATTGTTCATGCACGTTGAAAAAAAAAAAAAAAAAAAAAAAAACGCAGAATTTGAAAACGTAAACGCAAAACGCACTATCCAAACTAGGCTTAATTGTTCCATTTTTGTTAGCATGAAAATTAGGTTCATAAATTTTCATTAGTACTTTCAGTTTATTACAGTTATGCTTTAATACTATCTAGTTCTTGGTAGGGAAACCTAATTTCTCCTAATTTAATTGAGTTGTTATGTTGCTACCATTATTCTTATTATTTTCACATCTTGTTGGCAGAAATTACTTCAGAATAAGGGTTTTAACCCCAAGGAACAGGTTTATCTTAAGAGCTCTTCAGGTCCAGATTGGATAAGTACTACCTTGAAAGTAATGCTTCAGATAGCAAGAATCATACAATTAGATGAGGTAAAAATTCCAATTCTTCTCTTTAAACTACTTGGTATTTCAGTGTAGGTACATGCTTGGAGGAAAATGAGAGAGAGATAAACTGATTTCCTGTATTAACAATAGGAAACAAAATAGTTTTTCCACATAGGTTTGATCCCTTTTAGGTTCTTGCAAATTGTAGCTTCAGTGTCTTCCTAGTTTGTTTTGACACAAAATTCAAAAGTGGAGCATGAATAGCATGATAGCCTGATCCCTGGCATTTTATGGATTATTAACTCATGATGATGTTTATTATAAGGGTTTCATTGGGATGCAGATAGAACTTTATTTTGGCGAGGATGATGCTTGTTCATCAGTGGAATATTACAGCCCCAGGAATGAGGTAGAGGCTCTTAATTCAATCCTTTTGCTTCTTTACATTTCAGTCTCAAGTGGTATGTGCATGCAAATGAATGTCCTCCAAGAACTTCCGGAAGCAATTATTGGTATGATCCGTGATTTTGGGGACAAAAACAGTGTGAAGACTACAATTTTAGAAAACCACAGCTGTGGTAAAGAAGAATGTTTGTTGCAATGGGGTGAAAACAATGGCATAAGGACAAGGTTGTAGATAGCTTGTAAGTCTTCACAATTATGACTGCTGCTGTTCCTTTATCAAAAAAAATTTAGCACACCGGACATACACAATAAATTTCAGCTTTGCTAGAACCATTTCAACTCATATATTAATATTATTGACATGTGAAAGCTCTACTTATTTTTTTGAGAATATGAATATGAAAGCTCTATTTGATTATTTCCCCTCCATGGTTTGAAAATCGAGCATGTAAAAGCGCATTGGTCATGAAACTAGTCATTCCATTTCTTTGCCTAATGTACGTACGTCAAAGTTATCAAATTTGACTTTACAACCAAACTCACCAACCTCCTAAAAATTTCTAAAAAAATACAATTCAATTATTCACAATCATGCTGCTTGAGCCGCCATTGATTTGATTGAGCACCGCTCTCTCTCTCTCTCTTTCTCTCTGTGAGGTTTGAGAGAAGCCAGAGAGAGACCATGAGTGAGTTGATCAATGTGAATCACCAAAGGGTCAAAACCAACGGGATATGGATACATGTAGCAGAGCAAGGGACAGGACCACTAGTTCTTCTTCTTCATGGCTTCCCTGAAACTTGGTGTTCATGGTGCCACCAAATCAGCTTCTTGGCCAATAATGGTTATCATGTGGTTGCACCTGACTTAAGAGGCTATGGTGACTCTGACTCACCTCTCAATCCCGACTCATACTCTGTAATACATCTTGTGGGTGACCTCATAGGCCTACTTGACCATTTTGGTGAACAACAGGTATGATTTATATGCATGCATATAGATTTGTATATCAGTCTAACTATAAACAACCTGTTCTGCTTTCTCATTGTGCAGCGGATGTAGCAGAATTTACTGGGAAGGAACAAATAGATGCACAGCCAACCAAGAAGGGAAGGGGAAGAAAATAATAAATTTGTTTGCTACTAGACATATAGGTTTTGTAAAAATTTTAGTTGATATCATGGATGATATGCAAAATCTACTGTGTAGTCATTTAATTTCTTGTGCAAAATCTACTTTGCATATTTGGGTTCTTGTGCAATCATTTAATTTCTTGTTTTAAGCTTTCTGTAAGTTTTGGTTCTTACAAACCAACTTGATTCTCACAAGTAATATTAGGATCAAGATATCTTCGTGTAATTCAAGAAATACTAGTTCAAATTGCACTAATATGCTTCTTCAATATGGTAGTTTCAACATCAATATATATATATATATATATATATTGTACATGATTGTGGTTTTTAAAAATAAAATAAAAAAATATTATTTTGAGGGTCAAGAGATCCCTTAAATAACCTTATTTATCAAGGGTTGTAAATATAAATCTTTTAAACCTTGGTAAAAGGTTATTTAAGGGTCTCTTGACCCTCAAAATAAGATTAGAGCACTTGTTTTGAGGGTCACAAAGGCCCTAAAAATTTTATTTTCGACGGTATAAGTTTCAAAGGTTATCAAGGGTCAATTGGACTCTTAAAATAATTTTTTTCAAGGTTTTTTAATACTTTTATTAAGGGTTTTGACCCTTGAAAAAAGTCAAATTTGTTGTAGTGAATCTACCTCATTCTCTCTTGGCCGGCTCATTCATTCCTTGCTCTCTTTTCTTTTCTCTCAAACACTCTTCCCTTCACTCCCTCACACTCACCCACCGGTACCTCCATGCCACCATCTTCACCATCATTTTTCCAGCAATGTCACCGGAAAATCCTTAGAGCCTTTAAACACCTTCACATCTTTGATTTGAGGTAAAAGTTTCTAATCTTTTTGGTGGGTTTTATACTTTTGCTTGAGGTTATTTTTATCTAAGGTTTAATAATAATACATATGTAATTTATGAGCATTAGAAGTGATATTTTTGTGTTTTTATGTATGAATTTTGTATTGGTGGAATTATTTGATGAGTGGGTATTTAATTTGTGCTAAAAATGGCTACTTAAGGTTTATGTATGGTGGAAAATTTAGGGGTTTTGAGTTATAACATGTGATGGTTGGTAAATCTAATTTTTCCATTGCCATTGGGTTTATTTGGAGTTAGTTGAAGTTCTAAATTTCTTGTCTTTGAGGATATTTTGATTTTTTTTTTTTTTTTTATGGGTTTCTTAATGATGTAATGTAAATTTTATGGAAGCTAGTCATGATGTTGGAGATGATATTAAATGGGTTAACTTTATAAATTGGAGTTTATGCTTTGTGAATCAATTTGTTGAGAAACATTGGAAGTGGAATATATTATCATTGATGAGGTTAAATACTAAGCTTGCCTAATTAAGTGTTTATTTGGCAATTCCTAAATTGTGGCTAGATACAATTTCAAACTCTGTGCTTATCGTGTTAGGTTTGCTTGATATTATTAAAGCTCTAGCTAATCTCCTTTGGAGCTTGGAGAATTAGGCTTTTGGCGAGTTATGAGGTAAATAGTTTCTTAATGGGATATTTTTGGAAAATAACCATATTTCATAAATGATATTTTTGGGTCAAACACATTTTGAAAAAATTATTTATGGATATATGTTTTCTTAAAATTGTTGTGCTGTGACCCTATTACATATTATTATATATAAAAATGCATCATATTTGGTATTGCATTTGGAAAAATGCATGAATTATTGATATGAAAAATATGAGCATCTTTTATTTAATCTTTGATAAGGAAATTATGAACTTTATGGTTTATTAGAAAACCCAAAGATGCTTATCTTGTCTTGTTGTTGAGAAATTGATATAAAATCTTTTGACAAGAATGAAGTTGAAAACCTTACAAACCTTGTGGAAGTTAGATTACTTAAAGTTTTCCTGAAATTACCTAGATTTAAACTATATATTTGGAAGTAACGTAACTTGTGAGCTTTATGTGGTTTTAACACCATGCCATGTGTGATTTCCCGGTGATCACCCGATTTGGTTTTCATAATCTTTGTGACAACGGAAATCAAATGTAGGTCAATACCCTTTTACTTTAAATAACGTGTTCTTCCCTACTACCCATGGGGGGAAGAGGTTCCTTGATTGTGTGTGGGTGAGGTTACTGTCCATGGGGCCAAGAGACCACATGCAAGAGAGATCCTATTTGACGTGCTCTCTCTGCTACCCATGGGGAGAGAGAAAAATCTTGAGGGTATGGGTGAGGCTGCTGTCCATGGGGCCAAGAGTCTACATACCAGAAAGGACAATATCATGCCAGTTGTAAATGGGTGGATCTCCTGACCGATCTATGTGGTAGTGTGGCATATTTGTGATAAACTGTCGTATGTTGGATTTTATGGTTTTGGAAATTATATTGTTAGCGCTCACAGATTATAGTATAGTTTCAAGGTATTTACTTTGAGAAATTTTGTGTTTCATTATTTAATCATTCTTGTCATATTATTATTATTGAACATGAAACTTGCATTTTCCCCACCCCCATTAATTATGCTACTTACTGGGCGCTAGCTCATCCCACCCTCTAACGGTTTTTCAGATTTATTAGCTATACCCTGGGTATGAAGCTTACTTCTTGAGTGATGATTAGAGTGCTTGTTAAATTTGGAGATTTCTGCAATAAATGGTTGGTGACTCGATCTTGCTATGTTCAACGAGACCTTAATTAATTCTATTGGAGGTTGGTCACTTGAGGTTTGTTAGCCTTAGGTGTGGTAGGCCTAGACTCCATATTAAGATTTCTTATTCTTGATAAGATTGTGACTTTTTGTAATCCAAGAGTTTTGTAATATATATTCATGTATTATGTGGAAGCACATGATTTTTAGTTATTGTTCATAATTGTGTTATAGAGCTCTGACTTGTAATATGGAGATTTATGGTTATATATTCTTATCCTGTGGAAATGAAAGGAAAATAAAGATCTCTCATAGTTTGGTTTTTCAAAAAGGAAAAATCTACAGGTACCTTCGGGATGTACTTCTCATGCTTTGAACCTCTTTGGGTTTGGGGCGTGACACATTCAGCTTCCATTCTCTGTCTATGCATGTAAAACTAGATTCAAGATCAGTTTAACCACCTGATGTTAGACTAAAATGGCTTAATATTCTCCCACCCCCACAATTCATGCACTTGCAGATACAAAATAAGTTCTCTATTTAACAAGAGCATAGTTGGATATATTCAGTAGGGTCTTGTTTCAATTTCCATGGCCAAATTCACAGAAAAAAATAATTTGTGGACCTAAAAAAAAAGCAGATATATGAATCAGATTATCAAAAACCATAGTAATCATGTCTCCTCATCCCAATTGAGGTAGAAATCAATTCATAGACATAGCAATTAACTACTTGAAACCAAGCTCCAAAAAATAGAAGTTAGGAACCCTATATGTCTTTGTCCAGGAAAAAGAAAACTCTACTTCACTAATTGCAAAGAACATTTAACAAAAAAATGGAAATTATACCTGTGCTATCAATAGAAGTGAACTAAGATGATAATCTCAACTTCTATATTTTCAGATTAATCGGATAATTCGCTTCAGGAAACCTTTCGGCTTTCTCATAGCAATAATGTAACCAAGCTGGATGAACCAAAATCATTCTGTCCAGTTCTGCCTCTTGACACTCCTCCTCTGTGGCAGCCAAAGTGATCACATGTGTCCAGGAGGTAAAAACACTCATAGAACAAATGGCTCCTAACTCCTCTGCCATCATCCAAAGACGCGAATTTTGGGGCTTGAAACCGGAAGGAAAAATACCTTCAAAGGTTAATTTACATCGTCGGAGTACCTGAAGGCGATCAAGTATCATTGTAACATCTCTATACGCAAGACTACTCTTGAATTTTGGGTTGAAAAACAGTCTGTGGATTAGTTTGAGTTTCTTGAGAATGGTATCAAGCACGCCGGTGGTCTCGCCTTCATCATTGTTCATTGCAGAAAGAGATACAAGGTCATGTCTTGCATCAAAGTAATCATATCTCTTAACAAGAATCAAGTTATGTTGATCATTTCTCCACACACACTCGGTATCATCAAGAACAAGAACCATGCGTTGGTGTCTCATCACCAGTAGAAGACTCTTTTCATCTGGGGCAAGTAAATCTTCACGTACAATAATTCTTGACTTGAAGTAAACATTTTCAGGATCAAGAAACTCAGCCATTAATGATGCATAGCGTCGATCAACACTTGTATATATGTACATCTCAAACATGGTACTTGCTTCTTTAAGAAACGTGTGGACAAAAGGCCTCAACTTGAGCATCATCCCGTAATGTTTCAGAGGGATTAGGCCATCCTCGTTGATATTATGTTGCAAAAGTTCTTGACCGGTTTTGAGATGTTTGCGTTCATTTGTTGTATGAAGCAAAGTATGATCCAAATCAAGAACTAAAACGAGCTTTCTATCGCTTAACAGTCTCTCTGTCTCTACCTTCCGTATCCCCTCAATTTTATCAGGGCTAAGCCACAAATTCTTGTCAATGTACATGAATACTCGACTCTTACAAACCATACACACTCCTCTTTCAACACTAGGATGTGCACAAGTCTTCAGAGACTCTACCCTTTCAATCCCAATGTTTGCTTTACGTGTATTAAAATTCAAGTTGCTGGATGAACTGGAAGCCATGTCTGATAAATCTTGTGGGAAGCCCTTCGCGGAAATGATCTTCATGATGAATCTTGTATGTTTCTTTAGCCCAAGATTGTTGCAAGTTCTCTCTCTCTCTCCCTCTCTCTCTCTCTCTCTCTTATATTTGTGTATAACTGTTAACATATATAGTGGGGACTTTAGGCCCAACTAGTTTACTTGTTTAGCACTCTTACTTGTATAACACTCTTAATTGTACTACACTCATATTACTTGTACTGCACTCATATGCTCCTATATAAAGGCACTCATATGTATATTCTTTTAGTGAGAAATACAATACTATTCAATTCAGTATTTCTAACATTATATCAGAGCAGGTATGCCTCTGAACTCTTGTCTAGAGCTGGACTCACTGATAGCAAGACTGTTGACACTCCAGTCGAGCTTAATGTGCATCTGACTCCCTCAGGGGGAAAACCATTGTCTAATCCCTCTCTTTACAGACGCTTAGTTAGCAGCCTAGTTTATCTCACTGTTACTCGTCCAAACATTTCTTATGTTGTTCACCAGGTGAGCCAATATCTATCTGCTCCACGATCGACTCACTATGCTGCTGTTTTGCGCATTCTTCGGTACCTAAAGGGCACTCTCTTCCATGGTCTTTTCTACTCTGCTCGGTCTCCTCTTGTTTCTGTGCATTTTCTGATGCTGATTGGGTAGGAGATCCCACTGATCGCAGGTCCACCACTGGTTATTGCTTTCTTCTTGGTTCTTCTCTGATTTCTTGGCGAAGCAAGAAACAAACTCATGTGGCCCATTCTAGTACTGAAGCAGAATATCGTGCCCTTGCTGATACCACATCTGAGCTTCTTTGGCTACGATGGCTTCTCAAAGACTTAGGTGTGTCGACATCCTCTGCTACTCCTCTTTATTGTGACAACAAAAGTGCCATTTATATTGCTCACAATGATGTCTTCCATGAACGGACTAAACACATCGAGATCGATTGTTATTTTATCCATTATCATCTTGTCCATGGTGCTCTCAAGCTAATCTCAGTCTCCTCTACAGATCAACTTGCAAATATCTTCACCAAGTCACATCCTAAGGGACGCCTTCGTACTTGGTTGACAACCTCAAGTTGGTCTCACATCCACCTTGAGTTTGAGGGGGGCTGTTAACATATATAGTGTTGTGGGTTTTAGGCCCAACTAGTTTACTTGTTTAGCACTCTTACTTGTATAGCACTCTTAATTGTACTACACTCATATTTACTTGTATTGCACTCATATGCCTCCTATATAAAGGCACTCATATGTATATTCTTTCAGTGAGAAATACAATACTATTCAATTCAGTATTTCTAACAATAACAAATTAGAACCAAAACGTCACCTGTGATTTGTGAACGTCCGTACTTTGTAGTGTTATGGAGTTTAGACAACCAAGAACGCACTCTTATACCTTCCTTTCCTTCCTTTATTTACTTTTTTTTTTTTAAATCATTTATTTTATTCTTGAGACTTTAACCGTATTATTATTATTTTTGAGAAACGGCTTTATCCATATTATAATTTTTTTTTTACTCTTACCTTTTATTGGAAATGGATAGAACTATATTACCGTGCAATGGAATTAAATGAGGATGAACAAAGTATAGAGTTTGTAATTAAAGAAACTCTTGTATATGAGTGTGACCCATTTTTTTCCTTATTTATTTTAATGATGAAAAGATTTATGGTTTAGGATACAAAACACTAAATAACCTTTGGGCTGAGGGGAAAGGGTTTGAATACACTATATTAGATTCTTCAATTTTTGAAATTTATAATTATTAAATTTTCTAATTAAATTAAAACAACTAATTGCATTAATTAATATTAATAAGAAAATAAATAGGAACCAAATGTTTGAATTCAATTGAGGTATTATAATTGATAGATCTTTTTT
This sequence comes from Castanea mollissima, assembly GCA_014183005.1. Lineage (NCBI taxonomy): Eukaryota > Viridiplantae > Streptophyta > Magnoliopsida > Fagales > Fagaceae > Castanea > Castanea mollissima. The sequence continues at coordinate 38,624,553 of JACAVU010000007.1, read as the reverse complement.
TAAGCCAAAATTAACCTTTTAATTTTTAAGCTAATGTTATGTCTTACATAACACTTTTTTTTTTCCCCTTTTTGTAGAATATATTGTAACCCACTCTATTAGTTTGAGCCACCGGAGAGACTTTTTTTTTCTTCTTTTTTTTTTTCACCTTTAAGTATCGGTTTAGGATCTGCTTATTTTATTTTATTAAATTTTATTTTTCTGTAAGTATTGTAGATAAAAGTAAAAGTTAGCTGAAATGGTACACTAAGATCTATAAATAGTACCAAAAAGTTGTAAGATCCATGAATAATAACAAAAATAAGTTGAATAATAAAATAAATTAGCAAAAATAGTCTATGCCAAATAGAGCCAAAGAGAAACAAACACCGGAGACTCAATTAGTTATGCAAGACATCATGGAAGATAAAAACTAATGCCTACACTACTGGCCACATCAATAGAGCCGATGAGATATATAGAAGGCTGATAACTACTCACAAGCTAAAATACGTGAAATGCTAAGTAAGGTTGTAGAGAGGGAAAATTCCCGACCTATCACAAGCTGACATATCATACTACCAAGTCCACAAAATAAAACCAATTACAAAGCACCACGTACTGCTGCTAGGTTTTGCCATCACTATTTAGAAACCAATAGAAATTTGCCAAGTGTCGTTGAAATAAAGGCATGAAACTGCATCAACAGGTGTAAGCGATGATACAAGCAATCCAGCACGTGTAAGTGATGACATAAGCGGACCAATTAGGTTGTGACATGTGTCACCAATCAGACTCTGCCACGTGTCGCTCACCCACCTCTAAACTCCTATAAATAGAAGCCTTCCTAAGACATTTGGGAGGACACACAGAGACAGAAGGAAGAAGATATCTTGAGTTCAGAAATCCAGAAGCTCTGCCGGAATTAAACCCCAAAGCCTCCAAGAATTTCAAGAACTTCAACCTTGAGTACAAACAACATTCGAAGCAAAATCATCCAAACTACTCGTCCAGGTCTCAAAGGTCACTAGAATCAAACTCAAAAGCCTCCAGAAACCTCAACAAACCACAAACTAGTGAAGCTCTAAGGATTCTAGCCTCTAAAGCTTTGAAAAACTTCCACCACAAACCTTCAGAAAAGAAGAACGCACGAAGAACACGAAGAACACGAAGAACACACGAAGAACAAAGAATTTCTAACAAGCTCATAGCCAAAGATTCATTGTAATTCTGTTTCAAAGATCTTCGATCCATTCCTCAACCAAATTGAAGGATATCTTGTGTTCGAATTACAATCACATCACCACAATTCCAATCAACAAAACTTTCAAGGAGATCGAATCAAAGGATCACTCTTTTGTAATTATAGAGAATTGTATCACATATTCATTAATACAAATTCGCATTTGTGAAACTATTTTACTTGTTTAATTTATTTCGAACTAAGAAATTTAGTTGTCTACAAATTCTGGCACGCCTGGTGGGACATCTCTGCCTCTCATCTCATTCTCCTTCAAAGAAAAAAAAATCTTCATCATCTTGCTACTAACTTCAATGGCCTCTAGCAAGAACATTCAAGCTTCAACAATAGCTACTTCAACTAAACTTGGTACGGCTACCACCAACAGTTGCATTGGAGCAATCGATTGTAGCCAACTTAAAGCTCACAATCAACTTCAATCTCAATCAATAAAGGAAGCCAAGGTCCAGACAATCATCTCCTTAGACCCTCTTAAAAGAAACAAGGTCATCAATAAGGACATCTCCATCTTGGAACACCTCAAGTATGGGGGCAAATCCCCTTCCTCCTTCACAAGAAGCTGGTCGCATGATTTCTCTCTCATCAAAGGGAACCCAAAAGATGAGATTTCATGTGCTCACTTCAATTCACTTCCTTCTCCATCATCTGTGGAAGTTGTGTCAGTCATGATGACTAACACCTCTACCATGGAAGAAAAGATGGCTGAAATGGAACAAAGGGGCATCCTTCTCACAAAAGCACTTGAAGATAAGGACCTCCAAATTGCAACTTTAATGAACAAACTCGAAGTACAAGATCTTGGTGAATCAAGCCATGGTCATAAATTCGTCGCATCTGGAAGGATGATGAAGGGAAAGAAATTGAAAACACTCCCCGACAAGAACAATCCACCTCAATGGCCTCAATATCTGTCCAATAACTGCAGGACATGATAACGAATACCATACGAGCACAATATGGAGGTTCTTCTACAAATTCTCTCATATATTCAAAACCCTATACGAAGCGCATTGACAATATGAGAATGCCAAATGGGTATCAACCCCCTAAGTTCTTGCAATTTGATGGAAAGGGAAACCCTAAGCAACACCTTGCTTACTTTGTAGAAACTTGCGAGAACGCAGGGACTCAAGGAGGCCTTTTTGTAAAGCAGTTCGTTCGTTCACTAAAAGGGAATGCCTTTGATTGGTATACAGACTTAGAACCCGAGTCAATCAATAGTTGGGAACAACTTGAAAGGGAGTTCCTCAACCGGTTCTATAACATACGTCGTACGGTAAGCATGATGGAGCTTACCAATACTAAACAGTGGAAAGATAAGCCCGTTGTTGACTATATCAATCGATGGTGTTCTTTGAGTCTAGACTGTAAGGATAGACTTTCTGAAATATCTACTGTAGAAATGTGCATCCAAGGCATGCACTGGGGACTTCTGTACATCCTGCAAGGGATAAAGCCCCGAACATTCGAAGAATCGGCAACTCGTGCGCACAACATGGAATTGAGTATCTCTAGCCACGGAAATACAAAACCTCCCATACCTGAGGAAAGTAGAAAGGAAGTAAAGATGAATAACAGGAATGCAAAAGGCAATCTCAAAAACCCAATAACTGTTAACACTGCTATAGTTAAGGTTCCAAGAAAAGAAGCAAAGGCAAATGAAAAACAACTTGAAAGATGGAAAAAGAACGAAGTGCGTCGTCTGACCTTTAAGGAACGTGAGCAAAAAGCGTATTCGTTCCTAGATGAAGATGTGCCAAACATCTTAAAACAACTACTGCGATTGAAACTGATTAAATTGCCAAATTGCAAGCGACCAGAAGACATAGAGAAAATTGATGACCCTAACTACTGCAAATATCATCGCATCATTGGCCACCCAATTCAAAAATGCTTCGTCTTCAAAGAAAAAATCATGAAGCTTGCCAAAGAAAACAAGATTGATTTAGACCTTGATGAAGTTGTCGGGTCAAACCATGTGACCGTTGCTTGTGATATACTTCCAACTCTCAGGCAGGGGGCAAACACCAATAAGGCTTACAAGTTGATTGATCAGGAGGATGTAAGGATTGGCCCCATCAATGGGAAGTTCCTCAAACGCTTTTATGCTTGAAAATCGAGAACTGTTCCTCGGTAAGAGTTTAAACTACCTACTGTAGCACTACAAGGGTACGTGATGTCTTCTCATTACCTTTGAAAGTGTACAAATAAGGAGAAATTAATCTCACTCTATGTCACCATTTGCCAGTGTGGCGTAGTGGCTGGATGCCCATGTCACCCTTGAGGCTAAGGTCTTGGGTTCGATTAGAGGTGATACCCACTATTGCGCAATTGGTACCCATGAAATGCCGTGGGGTGTAGGGTAAGGATTACACATGTGAGCCCTCCCTTTTTGTAAAAAGAAACAACAACAAAAATCATGAAAAAAAAACAAAAAACAAAAAGCCAAACAAAAAAAAAACAAAAAACAAAAAAAAAACAAAAAAAAAACACAAAAGAAAACAAGAAAAAAAAAACAAAGAAAAAAAAAACAAAAACAAAGAAAAAAATCATCAAAACCATGAAAAAAAAAGTCATCAAAATTTTTTTTTTTGTTGAACTACATAATGACTTGATCTCTCTCTGGGGTACGTAGGCAGCTTAGTACTCTTCACTAAGTTCAGTCACTAAGCTTAGTACTCTAACTTGAAGAGTTTTTCAAAACTCGTTGTAGTAGAAAATGAAGACTGTAAGGAGCTGATGTCGCTTAGCTTTCCTTGAAATGATGATAAATATAAATTTCTTCTTGGTTGTGGAGTAAAATAAAGTCTTCAACTTCTTTTGCAAGAAATGAAGTCTGCATGGCATTCCCCATCTTTTATAGACATTCTCCCACGTTTATGAAGTATGCTTTGCATCACTTATCTCCTAGGGGCATCTTCTTGTACCTTGCAAGTCTAAACTACATCATCTCTCTTCTAGGTTGTGCCACTTCATAGCTTTGAAATTTGAACCACATCATTTCCCTTCTGAGTGGTGTTGTTTCACATCATGTCTCTGAAATCTAGACAGCGCCACCTTCCTCCAATATCTGAAATTGGTGCTGCATCATCTCTCCTCTAAGGGCATGTTTGTGCAATGTCAAAATCATGGCGGCATTCTTCTCACATCTTCAAGGTTTTGTTGGAATCTCTTTGCATCCTCAAAGTCTTGATGGGAGCTTTTTGAAACTTCAACGTCTTGTTGGAATCTCTTTGCATCCTCAAAGTCTTGATGGGAGTTTCTTGAAACTTCAAGCTTTATTATAAAGGTCAATATTAGTGCAACTTTAATGTGAATGCAAGTGCCAATGTGGAATGTTGACATGGCTTCATGGTATAGACAGATGTCGGCATAGCTTTGATGCAAATGAAGTGTTGACGTGGTTTCATGGCAACAATAAATGTCGGCATGGCTTCAGTGCAAATGAAGTGTTAACATAGCTTCATGGTAATGATGGATGTCGGCACGGCTTCAGAGCAAATGAAGTGTTAACATAGCTTCATGATAAAGATGGATGTCGGCACGGCTTCAGTGCTAATGAAGTGTTGGCACAGCTTCATGGCAAAAATGGATGTTGGCACGGCTTCAGTACAAAAGAAGTGTTGTCGTGACTTCATGGCAAAGATGAATATCGGCATGGCTTCAATGCAAATAAAGCGCCGAGGCAACTTTATGGCAAAAGAAGAGTGCTAGTGCATCTTCATTACAAAGGCAAATGGTGTTGCGACTTCATAGAAGACGTAAGTGCAAATATTGCTTCAGTAGACAAATTAATGGTGATGCTTCATAGAAAATGCAAGTGTTGGCGCCGCTTCATGACAAAGATAAGTGGTGACACGATTTCGATGCAAAGACAAATATAGATGCAGCTTCATTGTAAAGGCAAGTGTTGATATGGCTTCAGTACAAGGAAAAATGCTAGTGCGGCTTCATGGTAAAGACTCTTGATGTAACTATGTTGCAAAGATTCTTGATATAGCTGTGTTGCAAATACAAGTGTTGGTACAGCTTAATTACCAATACAGGAGCTAGTACGACGTCAAAGACGAGTACTGGCGATAGCATCGTTGCCTAGCTAAATATCCTCATAGAAACGTCGTTGCAAAGACAAATATCACTAAAAGATTGTGGATGCAAGAAAAGAATGTAACAACATGAAGGCATACGTCATTGCAAGAATGTTGTTATCAATGAAATTCCAAGCCACCAAATGAAGGCAAACACTTCCATGAGAACGTCAACGTAAAGTTTGATGTCAAAACCCAAAGTTCAAGAAAATTGTGCTGCAAAACAAAAACAAGCAACAAAAAAAATTGTTAGGGAAAAGATTTACCAAAAAAAAAGGGAAAAAGGAAAAAAAAAAAAAAAGAAAAAAAAAAAGAAGAAGAAGAAGAAGCAAACGGTACAAAGAAATGAGATTAAATAAAAAAATTGAAAGGAAGAGAAGAAAGCTGAAGGTTGAACATGTGCCTCAGTGATGAAGGTAATAGCATGCCTTTACATAGAAAACTTCTGAGATAACAGACAAAAAAAAATGAAGAAAGTTGGCAAGCCATTAAATGCTGCCACCAAACAGATATTATTTGAAGTCAGATTTTGCAACTCAAAAGCATTCAAAGTCAAAAAAAATACTACACTTAGTACCCAAAAGAAGATCACGTTGTCAAAAAGAATTTATTGCATTAGACTTGGGATAAAGTTCTAGTCCGCATATTATTCAAGAGTAATGCTACCGCCACAAATTATTTTACAACATTTTTTTTTATGTGGTCAATTTCTTGTTGGTTTGTATAAGCCTACCATTAATATCACTTTTTCATACCAACAAACTACTCACCGCATTAGTAATTTGTAAAATTATTTGTATCTCTAGCATTATTCATGGTTCAAACTGACTGTGCTATCAACTTGAAAGTCTGAGATTTCAACTATGTCAGAACCACAGAGAAGACTAAGATGACAACTAGTCTAACAATGTGCGCCGTCTCCTCTTCTGAATTTCAAAATCCTCTGACAAGATGTTACAAAAATCAACCCACAAAAATCTTCTGAAGACTTTGAACAAACAAATAGATAGTAACAAAGTCCAACAATGCTTTCTAGCTTCCCTTCCAAATTTCTAAATCCTCTTACAAGATGACACAAAAATCAACCCACATGAGTCTTCTACAACCTTCGATCCACCAGACATGAAAATTTCAGGTCCAGATTCCCAGCCACGTGCTGCCACACATGGCCACAAATTCTCAAGTGACCCGCAGGTTTCTCATTCAAATCTGTGCAAATCTGAGAACCATTTTACAAAACTGATGCCACCATTAGAGCTATCGGCCTTCAATCTACAAAACCTAAAATTTTTAGGTCCAAAACATCTACCATGCGCCACCACGCGCCGTCACAAGCTCGCGATGACCACTGGTTTAGTCCCTCAAAACTGTGCAAATCTGTGCACAATTTCACAAAACTGACCATATAGGGGTCTTCTACGGCATTTTAGCTACAAAACCTAAAAATTTCAGGCCCAAAATAGTACCACGCACCGCCAGAACCTCTGACGAACGAACACGTGCTGCCACGTGCTACCATCACCTGCCACGCGCCTACACGCGTCGGCTCGTCTCCCCCACGTGCGTCACACACGCACACGTACCAGGTGTAGAGTATGACGTCACTGATGACGTCATTCTCCACGAACCGGTTCGACTCGAAAAACCGACCCGGATCCGGTCTGCCTGGAAAAAAAAAAAAAAAAACTTTGACTAGTTGGAATTTTGACTTTGATAAAAAAAAAAAAAATCAAAATCAAAATCAAAATTTTCAAAACAAGGCTATCCCACTCAGTTTTTCGTATACTTTTTAATTTTGGGATCTGTTTCCTCAACTGAGACTTGAAAATTATACAACAGTTCAATTTTTAAAAAGTTGACTTTTGCACAAATCTTGACCAAAAGTCAAAATTTTTGAGATGGACCTGTCCCACTTAGTTTTTCGCATACTTTCCAATTTTGGGATTTTTTTTCTTTAACCGAGACTTGAAAATTGCACAACATTCCAATTTCTAAAGAAGTTGACTTTTGCACAAATCTTGACCAAAAGTCAAAATTTTTGAGATGGACCTGTCTTGCTTGATTTTTCGTGTACGTCCCAATTTTTGGGTCTATTTATTCATTTGAGAATCCAAAATTTCTCCAAAAAAAAAAGAGTGTGATTCTACAACTGTTGGCTTTGATGTAAACTTTGCTTGAAAATCAAGATGTTCAAGCAAAGCTTGTCCTATCAGGTTTTTATAAAGATTTTGATTTTGAAATCTGTGTATTTGTTTTAGACTTCGAAACCACCAATCTGACCCACTTCTCCGAAGTACTAACGGTGTCCAAAATTTAAGCTCTTAAGATTATAATTTGAGATCCATCCATTTGATCTGGATTCCCTCAAGATTATCCTCCAGACTTGATCAAGGCTCCCCTTTCAAAGAACAGATGAACTCTCATAAGTATGTCTCAAAATTGAAATTACATTGGGTCACTACTTCAGCCTACCATTTCCGTCGGTGCCTACCAGTCTCCAACCTAAAATTCACATTCGGTGCCTACCATTCTCGTCCACCATTCTCACCAAAAAGTCCCGTCCGCCATTCTCAACTACCCAACTACCGTTCTTCATCTCTTCTCTATAAATAGAAGGGCCGGATTCACTAAAGCCCATCAAGAAAAAAAAACACACACACCACACACACACACACATACACACCACACACTGAATGAAGATTTGCTTTTTCAAATTTTCAAATCCTCATTCTCACGACCATTTCTCACTGTGGCCTTATCATTCCCAACACCTAGTAACCAAAATTGCTTCATAATCAACTTGAAATCAACCCTCTCATGGTTCAATAGAAACACTTCTCACAACATTATCGTTGTTTTAGGATTCAAACAAATTTTGTTTCCCTACTTAACAACCTCATTTGTCCATAAAGTTACTCATAACAAGGTCTGCATCGTTGTTCCATGCTTTCTTAGATTTGGTTGACCAGGAAATCCAAGTCTAGTAGAGACACTCGTTCCCAAGATTAGGGCTTCCGTAGTCTCTCTCCAACTGCTTGGTCTTCCATTAGAAGTAGAGGTTCGGAACAAACAGTAACCTGGTTGGTTTGTAAAACCAGGATCACAAGTTAGCTCCATCTTTCATCTTTTGTGCTTTTCTAACAAGTGGCATTAGGTGAAGGTTGTAAAACGTGTTGGGGTATCTTACAAATTGTCTCCCTTCCAACACTTACGATGACTTTCAAAGTACCAGCTTATCAGAAATCAGCCTTTGGTGTCGGTAAATGGTCGCCAAGGCCTCATTCCATGTTCCCACCAACGTGGAGTCCAAAGGTCATCGTTGTTGGTACCTCAAAACACACTTTCTAGAATTACTCCAACTTAAGATCAGCTTGAAGAATTTCAGAAAATATACCTCTGAAATTACTTCAACTTAATGTCCGTCAGCACGGTCTAGTTACACAGGCACATTCAACGACTTGTTGTCGGACCTCATTCAGCATGCAGCCAGTCCCACATCCGAAGGTGTACTTCCCAGAGACATCTACGCCAGAAAATCTCCAACATACAGGGTCAGTACCATGGTGTCATATGTTTCACCCATTCACTTCATCTTCATCACCATCTTCTTCACTACCACCACCAGCAAACCCAGAATCCCTTCTGAAATTACCTCAACTTAACCTGAGTGATGTGATAACACAAGCACATTCAACCACACTCCCACATGTTCTCTCTGTGATCCGAAGTATACCCTTCAAATATAACTTCACTAGAAGTTCTTAAAAATAAGAGGCTAGCTCCAGAGCTCTGCATGCTGTACCCAGCCAACATTCTCACCTCTTCTCCATCTTCAACATCGTGTGATCGCCACCAACGATCCAAAATACTCTTCTGAAATTACCTCAGCTTAAGCTCTACCGAAATGATTCAATCTTGCAAGTACATCCAACTTCTTGCAAATAACTTTCAACCCTACCAACCCACTCCAAGTACCATTGAACACTCTTTTGAAATTACTTTAACTTAACCTCTGCTGAGAAAACTCGATCACGCAAGTACATTTAAATACTCGCAGACCCCTTCTCAGTCTCATCAAAGTCTTTCATATGGGTGGGTCTACTTTTCTGCAATTACTTCATCCTGTTAAAAGCCCCACCACCTTCAGCTATTTCACTAGAAGAGTCAAGTATAAAAATCCATTTTTTTTCAAGACTCATTCACTCACCACACTCCAAAACTGTGTGCATGAACGAGTCTCGAGGGGGCATTTGTAGAGAGGAAAAATTTCCGACCTATCACAAGCTGACACATCATACTATCAAGTCCACAAAATATAACCAATTACAAAGCGTCGCGTACTGCTGCTAAGTTTTGCCATCACTATTCAGAAACCAATAGAAATTTGCCAAGTGTCATTGAAATAAAGGCATGAAACTGCATTAGCAGGTATAAGCGATGACACAAGCAATCCAGCACATGTAAGCGATGACATAAGCGGACCAATTAGGTTGTGACATGTGTCACCAATCAGACTTCCCCACGTGTCGCTCACCCACCTCCAAACTCTTATAAATAAAAGTCTTCCTAAGACATTTGGGAGGACACACAGAGACAGAAGGAATAAGATATCTTGAGTTCAGAAATCCAGAAACTCTGCCGGAATCAAACCCCAAAGCCTCCAAGAATTTCAAGAACTTCAACCTCGAATACAGACAACATTCGAAGCAAAATCATCTAAACTACTCGTCCAGGTCTCAAAGGTCACTAGAATTAAGCTCAAAAGCCTCCAGAAATCTCAACGAACCACAAATCAGTGAAGCTCAAAGGATTCTAGCCTCTAAAGCTCTGAAGAACTTCCACCACAAACCTTCAGAAAAGAAGAACGCATGAAGAACACAAAGAACACACGAAGAACAAAGAATTTCTAACAAGCTCATAGCCAGAGATTCATTGTAATTCTGTTTTAAAGATTTTCGATCCATTCCTCAACCAAATTGAAGGATATCTTGTGTTCGAATTACAATCACATCACCACAATTCCAATCAACAAAACTTTCAAGGAGATCGAATCAGAGGATCACTCTTTTGTAATTACAGAGAATTGTATCACATATTCATCAATACAAATTCGCATTTGTGAAACTATTTTACTTGTTTGATTTATTTCGAACTAGGAAATTTAGTCATCTACAAAGGTTTCCAAATGTAGATCATTATATAGACAATGGTCTTGCTTGTATATTATAAGAAAATTTTCATATCATTGTGTGAGACCACGATCCAAGTGGGACTGTGGGAGTTAAATTTGACTTTTCAAAAGAATAAAACTTCATTGATTATACTTTACCCCTTAGATTGAGGGTTTTAAGTTGGAGTAAAAACTTGATTTTCTCATGATAAAATCAAGAAAAAAAAAGAAAAAGAAAAAAAAAGAGGTAATAAAAATACATCATTAATAGAATTAATAGAATTAAAAATTACATTATATTCCGTGAAAATAAGTAAAAACTATATATTATTTTATCTTGTTACAATCTAAGGAAAATTTACATTATTTTGACTCCTAAATACATTTTAAAAAGAAAAAAATTACATTGAAACGTCACTAATTTAGAAACCAAAATCTAAGCTTAAATGTTACGTCACAAGATAGGATATTGTTGGACACTCATCTTACCCAACTCAAAGATGATCTACTTGGTTTAAAAGATCATATATATTGTGGTCAAACAAATATACATTTTTTTTCTTTTTCATCATCACGTGAACATACACTGAACATATCATTAAAAAGAACTTTAACATTATAAAGAAAAATCATATTCATCATATTATTATGTTTTTCTTGAAAGTAATGAACTAGTTGAAGGTGCATATGGATTGCTTATTCATCATCTAGCATGTAGGATAAATATTTTATACTAGATTGTAAAAAATTTCTTAGTATAATGGATTGCTTATTGGGGAAGATTTCCTTCATAATAGGTTTTCCTCAAGAGTATTGATCCATCGGTTTTCCACTTCGTTGCCTTATTTTTATCAAATGTTTTACTATTTATTGCTTTAAAATATGATGATTGCTCCATTGTATTAATTATTATAACTAAATTGTTCAATAAAAAATACATAAATTAACATAATAATCCGCTACATAACATTTTCCAGGTTAAAAGGAATTCCTTTCAAAACATACTTCTCAAGAGGTTTCTTTGTCCATCAAGAAAAATATGTTGCGGATCTTCTTCACAAGCATAATATGTTGACTGTAAGCCTTACACTACTCCTTACACTACTACCTTATGACTTGAAAACACTAAGCGCAACATTCTATCGAATCTCACTCCATTAGGTAGCATTGTTGGTGTACAATACTTAACATTCACATATCCTGACTTTGCACTTACCATGAATTAGGTGTGCCAATTTACGCATTCTCATACTGATGTGCATTTTGTAGTTGTTAATCGTCTTCACCCTACTACATTCATAGTCTAATTGAGCTGGGGATCCCACAAACTGCAAGTCTAGGTTAGGTTGTCATTTTCCTTGGTAACTTTTCATCACTTGGGCTTCCAAAACAATCCATAATATCTAGATCATCATGTTCAGGCAGCTCAACTTCATGTTCAATAATGCTAGAATGCTTTTAGTAGGTCAAATCAGACCATATTCTTGTTCTTAATTTTTCAAGATTTGACCACCTCATAGCAATTATTGTTCCTGGCACGGCAGCTTGAATAAAGCATGCAGCAAGTGCTTATAAACACTTTTTGGCAATAGAAAAACTCTTTCAGCTTCCATTCTCTCTCTATGCATGTTAAACTATGATTCAAGATCAGTTTAACCACCTGATATTAGACTAGCATGGCTTAATATTCTCCCACCCCTACAATTCATGCAATTGCAGATACAAAATAAGTTTTCTATTTAACAATAGCATTATTGAACATATTCACTAGGGCCTTGTTTCAATTTCCATGGCCAAATTCACAGGAAAAGAAAATGTGGGCCTCAAAAAAGGAGATATATGAATCTGATTATCAAAAACCAATATAATCACGTCTCCTCATCACAATTGAGGAAGAATTCAATTCCTAGACATGGCAATTAACTACTAGAAATCAAGCTCTAAAAAATAGAAGCTAGGAACCTAAATGTCTTTGTCCAAGGGAAAAAAGCTCTATTCACTAATTGAAAAGAACATTTAACAACAAAAAATTGGAAATTATACCAGTGCTGTCAATAGAAGTGAACTAAGATGATCTCAATTTCTTATTTTTCAGCTTGATCGGATAATCGGCTTCAGGAAACCTTTTGGCTAACTCATAGCAACTATGTAACCAAGCTGGATGGACCAAAATTATTCCGTCCAGCTCTGCCTGCCGAGACGCCTCCTCCGTGGCAACCAAAGTGATCACATGCGTCCTGGAGGTAAAAACACTACTCGTAGAATAAATGGCTCCTAACTCCTCTGCCATCATCCAAAGACGTGACTTTTGGGGCTCGAAATCGGAAGGAAAAATATCTTCAAAGGTTAATTTACATCCTGGGAGTACCTTAAGGCGATCAAGTATCAATTTAACGTCTCTATGCGCAAAACCACCCTTGAATTTGGGGTTGAAAAACAGTCTGTGGATTAGTTTAAGTTTCTTGAGAATGGTCGCGAGAACGCCAGTGGTCTCACCTTCATCATTGTTCATTGCAGAAAGAGATACAATTTCATGTCTTGCATTAATTAATATTAATAAGAAAATAAATACACATTAATCAATCAATCAATAAGCAAAGATCGTGACATATGGCGCTCTAATTTTGCATTTAGCCTTTTTTAATCTCTTTTCCTCAAGTTTTTTTTAATATTATCTAAAAGTTCACATTAACTTATTTTTACTTTTATCTCATTAATTGCTTGAACTTATACCCCACCTTTCTCTCTTCTTTATGTCTTTTATCATACCAATTATTTTAGTATTAAAAACAAAAGCAATAATAATAATAATAATAATTATTATTATTATTATTATTATTATATTATTATTATTATTATTATTAAGGATTAATAGTAATAACTAACTAGATAAGGCTTCCGGGGAGATGGAGAGATACAAAAATGTTGTGGATTATTAAATGAAACGCACTATTTCACTATTACCAAAATAAATTATGACATTGGCCTCCCATCAAGCTAAAGAGAAATCTGAGGGGTTGTCACCATTGTCACATTGGCCTCCCATCAAGTTGTTGAAATCCCTATGAGTAATTTTATTAAAAAAAAATTAGGGGCTTAAATATGATTTAAGTTTGGGTAGTTTGGTTTGATAGTTTTTGTTTTAGGTATAAAAGTAGAAAGAATATTTTATGCGCAATGTAAAGTCATACTTACCATGATTTTAAATCATCTATAAGACATATACATCATCACTTGCTCACATCATGTTTTAATGTTGCATTATCAATGAGTGGAAGACAGTGAGAGAGTTCAGCATACTTTCATTTCATGATATGTAATTTGTAAACAAAACACAAATTAGTTAATTTTCATAGTCTTGTTACTTTTTTGCACTTATTTTTGGTTTCATGATTTTATTTTTAAAGTAATCTTAACTTGAGAAAGTTACAAATGTGCAATGAAGGTACTAAAATAATTTTTAATATCTCAAAATGTATATGTTTCTTTACTATAATTTAGATTACATTTTCTTTATAATATGTACAATATTCTCCAAAACATCTTATATAAAATATCATAAAATTATCCATGCATCACACAAGCAATTACTAGTTAATATTAATAAGAAAAGAAATAGTAACCAAAATGTTTGAATTCAGTTGAGGTGTTATAATTGCTAGATCTAAGGTATTGTAACTTTTTTTTTTTTTTGGCTGAATTGTAATAAAATAAGTTTTCTATCTAACAATGGCATAATTGGATATATTTAACAGGGTAGACTTATTTTGATTTCCATGGCCACAATCACAGAAAAAAAAAAATTGCGGACGTCAGAAAAGAAAAGGAGATAAATGAATCAGATCCTCATCACAGATAAATGATTACTATGGTTTTCGATAATCTAGATTATCGAAAACCATAGTAATCATTTATCCTCATCACAACTGAGGAAGAATTCAATACCTAGATATAGCAGTTAACTACTTGAAATCAAGCTCTAAAACATAGAAGTTAGGAACCTAATATCTAGTTAATTGATTTGCCAAAAACACATAACAACAAAAAAATTGGAAATTTTACGTTTGTTGTTAATATAAAGTGAAATAATATGATCTCAACTTCTAATTTTTCAGCTCAATCGGAAAATCTTTTTCAGATAGCCTTTGTAATGAATTGTAGCAAGCATGTAACCACTTTGGATGGACCAAAATAATTTCTTCCAGCTCTGCTTCCTGAAACTCCTCTGCTGTGGCAAACAAAGTGACCACATGTGTGAAGGGGATTATTAACATATCCGTAGAACATTTGGCCCCTGACTCCTCTGCCATCAACCAGAGACGCAAATTTTAAGGCCTAAAATCTTGAGGGAATATATGTTTGAAGGATAATTTACACCCTTGGAGTACCCTACTTAGCTACGAGCTAGTATGAATCTAACATCTCTATACTCAAGACCACCTTCAAATTTTGGATTAAAAAACATTCTTTGTATTCGTTTAATTCTTTTGAGAAGGGTGGCAAGAACCCCATTTGTCTCACGTTCATCAGTATGCAATGATGAAAGAGATACAATACTCCTATCACATCTAGAATCAAAGTAATGATACTTCTGAACACGAAACACGTTTGGTTTATCATCATCATCATCATATCTCCATACATTCTCGTTATCATGGAGAATAAGAACCATGCGTTAAAGTTTGTGCCTTAGCACAAGATCAAGACTCATTTTTTCTGGGTCAAATATATGTACATCTCAAACATGGTACTTGCTTCTTCAAGAAAAGTTTGAACGTTAGACCTCAACTTGGTCATCGTCCCCAAACTTTTCAGAGAGATTATGCTATCATTGTACTTATTAGTATGTTTCATATCTTCTTCAGGGGTTTTCAGATGTCTCTTTTCTTTTGTTGTATGAAGCAACGTATTATCTAGATTAAGAACTAAAACAATCTTTTTATCATTCAACAATTTCTGTGAGTCTACCATCCGTATCCCAGCAATTTCATCATGGCTAAGCCACAAATCCTTATCAGTGTACTTGAATTCTTGACTCTCACAAACCATTCAAGCATGGACACCCATGTTGCTAACTGAACTGGAATCCGGGTTATCTGATTAATCTTGTGGGAAGCTCATCTCGGACATGATCTTCATTGTGAATCTTCTAAGTTACTTTAGCCCAAGATTGTGACTCTCTCTCTCTCTCTCAAAAATTGGGGCCATTCCCCTAGATCGCATTCATCCAACCAATTTGAATTTAAATACGAAGAGATAGAGATAAGGACATATCCCGCCCGGCAGCCACATCAAATAGAAATCTTATGTTTGTTGAAATCTATCCTTAACCCTAATTAGTGATAAGTTGAATTGTTAACGATAATCAGATTGTATCTTGTAATTATGAGTGTCACCCCTTTTTTTTTCTTTTCTTTTCTTTTATTTATTTTTTATTTTATTTTTTTTTTTTTATATACTGGGAATTGGCAGGACCTATGGATTACGTTTTATGGACCAATTTATTATTATAAATTTCTTGTACTATGAAAAAAGGTCTATGATTTATAGGGTATAAAAAATAAAATTACCTTTAGGTAAAACTTAGTTACTACAATAAAAGTACATTACATTAGTCATTAGATTTTTTAATTAAATTCAACAACTAGGTACATTAACCAATTGAAAACAAATAATAACAAAGTGTTTTTTTTTATATATATCTAGAATTTCAACTTATGTCGTCTATTCCTGATCATAGTTTTTTATCATTAAATCAAAATGTCAATCAGTTTTTGATGTAGGTAGAAATTGAATCTCAGATCTCTTATTCAATCATCTAAGACTTTATCAATTGAGTTAACTGAAACTCACAACAAAGTGTTTGAATTCAATTGAAGTATATAATGTAGTATTGTAATTAAGCCAAAATTGATCTTTTTATTTTTTGAGCTAATGTTATATAACAACCACCACCCCCCCCCCCCTCCCCCCCTCCCTTTGGCTGAATTGTAACCCTAGCTACCTTGTGCCACCCGAGGACAACACCTTGTATATAGGACATCATGGGAGCTACAAAGTAATTCCTACACCCCTGGCTACATAAAAAATCTCATAAAGCCTAAGAAATACATGGAAGCCCAATAAGGCGTCAACCACTCACAAGTTCAAATCCGTTAAGTGCTATGAGCATTCCTATTTAAAGAATGCAAAATGTACTTTTATCTATTTTAAATGTTTCTGTAGCATCAAATTTACAAAAAAAGAGTATGAAATCCGGTTATGCAAAATGCAAAAAATTATTTTGCAAGTTGTTACAGTAACGTCTGAAAATAGATACCCACTTGTAGCAACATCAGATTGAGTAAGGCATGCAGAGAGTGCCATGGTTAAAGGGCACGTTAGGATTAATTTGTATGCAAACAGTGCTTGGGCTGGTTCAATTAACAAGCAAGTAATTTGGGTTGGGGTGCATGGGATTAGAGTGAACTACATATCACCTTAATTATGTGATTACTAAGTTTATGACATGCCATGCGCTTTGGATTGATGGATGCCGAGCAAGTTGAAAAACTTTATGAGCCACATTTAGTATTCAAGATCGATCACTTATACCTCCTAATGTTAGACTAACATGGCTAAATATTCTTCCACTCCTACAATACAAGTAATTGCTGATACAAAATAAGTTTTCATCTAACAAATAGTAACAATAGCATAATTTGGATATATTCGAAATCGTTTCAATTTCCAAGGCCACATTCACATAAGAAATTGTAGACATCAACAAGGAGATAAACCACAGTAACTATGTCTCCTCATCACAATTGAGGAAGAATTCAATACCTCACGTAGCATTAACTACTTAAAATGAGGATCTAAAAATTATAACTAAAGAACCCTGAATTTCTTTGTCTAGGAAAAAAAACCCTATTTCACTAACTGCTAAGAACTTTTAACCCAAAAAAAAAGAAAAAAAGAAAATTATACCTGTTCTGTTAATAGAAGTGAACAAAGATCATCTCAACTTGAATATTTCGGCTTAATCAGATACTTTTTTTCAGAGACCCTTTCTGATGCAATGTAGCAAGCACGTAACCACTTTGGATGGACCAAAATAATTTCTTCCCTCTCTGCCTCCTGAAACTCCTCCGCTGTGGCAAACCAAGTGACCACATGTGTGATGGGATTTATCAAATTATCCATAGAAACTTTGGCCCCTAACTCCTCTGCCATCAACCAGAGACGCGAATTTTCGGGCCTAAAATCAGAAGGGAAAATATGTTTGAAGGATATTGTACACCCTTGGAGAACACTAAGGCGATCAAGTATGTCTCTAACATCTCTATCCTGAAGTCCACCTTCAAATTTTGGGTTGAAAAACAGTCTGTGTATTAGTTTAAGTTGTTGAAGAACGGTGGTGAGCTTACCAGTGGTCTCACCTTCATCAGTGCCCAATGCAGAAAGAGATACAACACTCCAGTCATCATCTGAATCAAAGTAATGATACTTCTTAATATGAATCAAGTTTAATTCATGCTCACTCCACACGCTTAAGGTATCATCAATAATAAGAACCATGCGTTCCTCCCTTAGCACATGATCAAGATTCTTTTCACTTGTTTCAATTAAATCTTCACGTGTAATAATTGATTTGAAGTAAACGCTTTCAGGGTCAAGAAGCTCAGCAATTTGTAACGCATAACTTCGTGTACTCATTGTACACATGTAAATCTCAAACATAGTACTTGCTTCTTGCAGAAAAGTGTGAACGGAAGGTCTCAACTTGACCATTATCATTTCCCAAGGTTGACTCAGACGGAACAGGCTATCCTTTAAGTTGTTTTGCAAGAGTTCTTGAGGGGTTCTCAAGTATCTTTCTTTTGTTGTTGAATGAATCAGAGTTTGATCTAGATCAAGAACCAAGACCATCTTCTTATCTTGTAACAATTTCACAGACTCTACCTTCCGAATCCGATCCATTTCATCTTTGGTAACCCACAACAACCGCATACCCTCATGAACGTACTTGATTGCCAGCCTCTTACAACTGACACACTTTCCTCTAAAAACACGTAGGTGTGCACAATTCTCCCCTGTATTTTCTTCTGGTGTATCATCATAGTCGTCATCGACATCCACGTTGATGGATGAATCTTGTGGAAAATCCTTCTCGGAAATTATCTTCATGGTGATTCTTGGAAGTTTCTTTAGCGAAAGATCGTGACAAGACAACCCCTCTCTCTCTCTCTCTCTCCTCTCTCTCTCTCTCTCTTATTGTGTATAACGAATAATAACTGAAAAATGGGTTCACTTTTGTTTGGGAACGCTATCTCAGAAAAACAAGCTAAAGGAAGCACACACAGATCAACATATATAGATGCAGTTTGAATTATACTGCATAAGCTGCAATCGTTTAGTTAGTCCGTGTACTTGTGCTACTTGTCGTATTTCCCATGTAATATTGGTTAGCAAAGTTAGTTGTGACACGTGCAGTGCACGTGGGTGATATGTCTAGCTGTAGTCATCTTTTAGGTTAGCTATCTAATTGATTCTGTTATTAGTAGTTATTCTTTCCGTTGGTTAGATTTACGGGTACACACTACACAATTGTGGACATTTCACATCTTCTAATTTTTAAATCCGCTTCTATATGTTAAAATATGGATATTCCTGCACCAATTGTGAATATGCTTGTGAAATAGCCAATATGTATTAGAGTGAAAAAAAATATTTTCCCAAATAGTAAATAACATTTTTAATTAAAGCGTTGAGCTGGCTCATACTTTATTGTGTATAGGCTACAATTTAAACCAATACTGCACAAATTGTATTATCTTTCTCAAGTAGAACTAGTTTAAAAGGAATTATATATTTGGATTTAATTGAAAATTTTAAGGTATAAAACTAAAGAACCTGTACATAAGTTTCATCCATTAGTTCTATCATGTATAAAAATCTCATAGAGACTACAAGATATATATTTCAAAGCCCAATAACTAATCACAAACACAAGTCTATGCAATGCTAATTTCCAAATGTAAATAATGGTCTTCCTTGTACTCTATAAAAAATTCCATGTCATTGTGAGAAACTTACCACCTAGATTAAGAGTTTTATATTTGGAGTTGCCACTTGATTATTTAAGGAATTTTTTAAGAAAACCGAAAATTAATAAAAATACAATTTTATTTGAATAAGAATAAAAACTACATTGTCTTTCATGAAAATACATTTAAACAAATAATTATATGGTTTATTTTCCTAATTATAATTTAAAGAAAAAATTATATATACATATATTATATATATATATATATATAAACTAATTTAAGAACATAAATTTACTTTGTAAAATAACTAATCAGGAACCCAAAATCTAATCTTATAGCCTAGGTTACAAGATGTGAAGGGTTTACGCACTCATTTTACCTTTTTCGAATGTCAAACTTCTAATATTTAATGGTTATAGCATGCAACAGTCTAATAAACAGACAATCTATTTCATGCCATCGTTATGTAAAATATCATTAAAGAGAGCTTCAACATTCATAAACAAGAATCATGTTCGTCATATTATCATGTTTGTCATGAAAATACTTTTCATACCGGAATCACAGATTATTACATTCCAATTTTGTCCAACCATGTTCATCACATATCATCTTATTGTACCATATTTCATCATGTCAGGTTCCAATGACGGCTTTAGAAATTTTTTTTTAGGGTGTTCTTTAAGAAACATAATTTTTCCCAGCAGCGGTTCCTGGAATTTTTGCCAAATGTATTGTTGTTTAGTTATTTCATTAATTTGTTTGTTTTTTATAAACTATAATTTGTTAAATTGTTGTTTCCTTGATTATAAAATTATTAATTGTTTTTTAGCCTAATATAATTTATTTTGTTTGTCTTTTATAATGTATTGGTTAATTAAATTATTAATTATTGTTTATTATTTGTTTTCTCCAATTAATTATTGGTTAATTAATATCCCAAACAAACAAAATTAATTAGTTCAACTAATTACTATGGTTGTTTGATACTTGGAATATCAAACTATTACTTAACAAACAAACAAAAAAGTCAATAAATTGTTCAGCACAAAAATATATATACACTATAGCTTAAGTCCAAGTCTAAAAAAGAGTGATTTATTACATATTTTATGACATTAGTTGAACTAATCAACTACACACAGCACACTCCCATAAAAAATAAAAATAAAATAAAAAAACTACACATAGCACACAACCATATTTATTAATTATTAGTTGTACACTTGCACTAGCACTAGCACACAGTGAATCAGATAAAGCCAATTTATTGTATCTCGCCAAAAAATACAAACACTAGTTTCAAAGAAAAAAAAAAAAAAAGACACCAACACCAACACTAAAAAACAATTAATTAATGATCTCACCAACACCTACACCAACTCCTTACACCAACACCAACACCAACACCGAATAAAGCCAAAAACAAACAGGGTAAATATTAATAAAGAGTAAAAGAGAGACTGAGATGAAGAGAGAGAGACTGAGAGACTGAGATGAAGAGAGAAAGATTGAGACAGAGAAAGAGACTGAGATGAAGAGAGAGAGAAAGAGAAAGAGAGACTAAGACAAAGAGAGACTGAGACAGAGATGCAATACCTTGAGGGGCAGCGCCATTGGGACTCGGGCATCAGGTCGAGGGGAGGAAGACCGATCTGGTGTGTTCTGCCGTTTTGGAGCTTGAGTTTGAGGCCCAATCTGGAAATCTCCTTCTCCGATTCGATGATCCGTTGGTTCTGGCGTTCGGGAGCTCAATATCTCTATCTCTTCGTATTTAAATTCAAATTGGTTCGTATTTAAATTAAATAATGCAAAAATGTTAGGGTGCTATATCCACCTTCACTACCTCTTGTAAAGAAAGAAGTGGTGGATTATCTTCAAGGATGGATGAAGCTAAACAGAAGATGGTGTTGCTACTTCCTCTATTACCAAATCACAAGCTCCTTCCCTACCTTTTAATGAAAGAATTGTGCCTTCACCACCTCATGATGATTTGGAGGGATTTCAATCTGACCCAATTCAGAACTTTTTTTATTTTATGTTCGAGATGATCTTGATGTGTCTTGAAACTAATGAATTTGAGGATGAACACAAAGCTAGGATGAGAACTAGAACGTGTTTTTAGTGACTTTTCGATTCTTGT
The DNA here is from genome assembly GCA_014183005.1 of Castanea mollissima. Classification (NCBI taxonomy): domain Eukaryota; kingdom Viridiplantae; phylum Streptophyta; class Magnoliopsida; order Fagales; family Fagaceae; genus Castanea; species Castanea mollissima. Next base: position 38,602,880 of record JACAVU010000007.1, on the reverse strand, counting down.
GGTTAAAGCTTTATGTTCGATGAAAATTGTGGTTTATGTAATAAGAAAATGATGCTATGAAGATGGTGGTTTACTACCCTAAGGGTCCGTAGGGTCGTGGGTTTTAATACCCTAACAGTCTAACACACAGAAAGTTTTAGGTTTTCTATTCGCAAAATTACTCTTTGCAAAATCTGATGTTATGTTTTTTGTTGGTTCTTGCCTTATATATAGATGGAAGAGTTCTCAAAGACTTAAGACTTTGATATAAACTCTTCCACCTCATACTTATCCAAAAAAATGGTAAGAACGAAAAACAAAATATTGAGCAACATGGTCAAAATCAGGCTTCAAAAGCTCAGAGTGTCAATTTCCTCATTTTGTCTGCCTATCGGAATACTAATTTTGAGTTAAAGCATTCCAATTTGACATATAGTTAACCCTTTCATCTCAAACGTTTTTTCCTCAAGTTCTCCAAAAATTTATAAGGAGTTTCATTATATTATTATTCAAATATATCATAAGTTTTTTTTGTTTTATAAGAAAAAAAAAATTGGTCTTACACAATTCCTTTTCCATATGCATAACCTAAATTTTTTTTTTTCAAAGTTTTACTATTCATTTTATTGTTCAAATTTTTTTTTTTTTTAAGATTTAAGTTTAAGCCCTCCACAACCAACCCTGTCCTTGATGATCAGTAGGATGTTTCATTAGGGATGAGTGATTCAGAGCCTTTTGGTTTGATGACAAGGAGGACCAGAGACAGATTGTATGTTGTTCACCAGAGAAGACTTATAGTTGCTTGGACATAAGTCATAAAATATTGGAGCACTACCAAATGTTTCAAATCAAGTAGAGCTCACTCAGTGACGTTGGATGACGAATGTTAATTTTCAATGCTAATTGATTTGATGTAGTGGTTTATTTTTTCACATCCTTAATAGATTTTATTAATTAAATTCAAGATGAAATATACCATCCACACGAAAAGGAATGAGCACAACGTTACAATGCCCAAAGCCCAATAAATTTCCATTAGGTTGAGTTCTGTTATACCACCTGGAGCAGTTGGTGCGGACACCAGGATTTCTTTTACCTCGGGATTGTTTCACATTTTCCATACAATAATACCGTTTATTGTTGGAATTATGGTTTCAGATTTTTTTCATATTTTTAATATTGGGTAAAATAAAGTCAACATCCTTAAAGTTTAAACTAATATAAGTCAAATTTAAAATATTTCAAAAGTGACCAACTTAGTCCCTAATTGTTGTTCATTCTTCTCCTCTATTTCTCTAACTATTATTAAAGATAAGTTTACCAGTTTTGAAATATCTTAAACTTGATCATCAATAACTCAAACCTCAAGAATGTTAATTGTATTTTTTACCCTTTTAATATTAATTGACTTCGGATTATGCATCCATAGTTCAAAAACATTACATGCAAGCCTAGCCTCAGATATTGGAAAACTTGCCATGTGCTGAATTGAACTGGCTAGGTGCTTTAGTCCTCTAGAAAGTCCCCTAAATTTATGATATCAGCTTCAGTAAGACATGCAATGAGTGCCATAGTCAAGGGCACGTTAGGATTAATTTGTGTGAACGCAGTGCTTGGGCTGTTTGTATTGACAAACAAGCAGATTAGAGTGGTGGGGTGCAAGGGATTACAGTGAACTATATAACGTCGTAAGTGATTACTAAGCCTATAAAGCTATAAAATGTGGTAGGGGTGAACTACATATCATCTTATGTGATTAATAAGTCTATGGCATGACATGCGCTTGGGATCAATCGTTGCAGAGCAAGTTTATAATTAAAAAATTTATGAGCCACACTAAGTATTGAAAGAAAAACAAGTGGCCAATGCAGTGCTGTTTCTTGCATATGATGATATACTGAGCATAACGTAGTAATGGTGCATTGTGACTTCTATTCATTGTTTATTAACTTTTAGCTAGTAATCACTTTTCCCATCCATTATCTATGTATTTTAAACTATGATTCAAGATCAGTTTTACCAAATAGTAAATGAAACTAATCATGTAATTGCTGATACAAAGTAAGGTTTCCATCTAACAAATAGTAACTACAGCATATATTCAACAGGGTAGAATCGTTTCAATTTACAAGGCCACACTCATATAAGAATCTGTAGACATCAACAAGGAGATAAACCACTGTAACAATTTCTCCTCATCACAATTGAGGAAGAATTCAATACCTCACGTCGCATTAACTACTTAAAATCAAGCTCTAACAATTAAAAGTAAAGAACCCTTAATTTCTTTGTCTAGGAAAAAACCCTATTTCACTAACTGCAAGAAACATTTAACAGCAAAAAAATGGTACTTATACCTGTGCTGTTAATTGAACTGAACAAAGATCATCTCAACTTCTAAACTTTCGGCTTAATCAGATAATCTTTTTCAGATACCCTTTCCAATGCTTTGTAGCATGTACGTAACCACTTTGGACGGGCCAAAATAATTTCTTCCATCTCTGCCTCCTCAAACTCCTCTGCTGTGGCAAACCAAGTGACCACATGTGTGACGGGGTTTATCAAATTATCCATAGAAATTTTGGCCCCTAACTCCTCTGCCATCAACCAGAGACGCGAATTTTCAGGCCTAAAATCAGAAGGGAAAATATGTTTGAAGGATAATGTACACCCCTGGAGAACCCTAAGGCGATTAAGTATGTCTCTAACATCTCTATCCTGAAGACCACCTTCAAATTTTGGGTTGAAAAACAGTCTGTGTATTAGTTTAAGTTGTTGAAGAACGGTGGTGAGCGCACCCGTGGTCTCGCCTTCATCAGTGCCCAATGCAGAAAGAGATACAACACTCCAGTCATGATTTGAATCAAAGTAACGATACTTCTTAACAGGAATCAAGTTTGATTCATGCTTACTCCACACACTCACCGTATCATCAAGAATAAGAACCATGCGTTCCTCCTTTAACACAAGATCAAGACTCTTTTCGTCAATTTCAAGTAAATCTTCACGTGCAATGATTCTTGATGACATGAAGTAAACACTTTCAGGGTCAAGAAACTCAGTCGCTTTCAACGCATAACTTCTTGTACTTGTTGTGCACATATAAATCTCAAACATGGTACTTGCTTCTTTCAGAAAAGTATGAACAGAAGGTCTCAACTTGAGCATCATCCTTTGCCAAGGTCGGCTCAGACGGAATAGGCCATCCCTTAACTCATGTTGCAGGAGTTCTTGAGGGGTTTTCAGATATTTTTCTTGTTCTGTTGTGTGAACCAGAGTTTGATCTAGGTCAAGAACCAAAACCATCTTCTTATCTTGTAACAATTTTGCTGACTCTACCTTCCGAATCCGATCCATTTCATCTTTGCTATGCCACAACCACATACCCTGATGAACGTACTTCAATGCTACCGTCTCACAGCTCACACACTTTCCTCTAAAAACACATGGATGTAGACAAGTCTTCTCAGTATTTTCTTCAGGTGTATCATCGAAGTTTTCATAGTCATCTTGTGGAAATCCCCTCTCGGAAATTATCTTCATGGTGAATCTTGAAAGTTTATTTAGCAAAAGATAGTGACAAGACAACCTCTCTCTCTCTCTCTCTTGTAACGAATAATAACTGAAACGTCTGGAGTGTGTTGGGGTTTAATTAGAGAACCAAAAATTCACTCTTATATACTTTTTTTTAAGTCCTATATATTTGGAATGGGTTCTTTTACTTATAAGAAAAATGGGTTCATTCTCTATCTCAGAAGAGCAGGCTATAGGAAGCGCACACAGATCAACATAGATGCAGTTTGAATTATACTGCATAAACTGCAATCGTTTAGTTACATTGTTTACTTGGGCTACTTGTCGTATTTCCCATGCAAAGTTTGTTGTTTCACGTGCAGTGCACGTGGGTTATTAATCCAGTTGTAGTCATCTCATAGGATAGCTATCTAAGTAATTCTGTTAAGTTGGTTGGATTCTCTGTTTAGTTTATTTTTGCTGAAAAGAAAGATCTTATTGAAAGCAAGAAACAAGCCTACAAACAAAAATGCTAAACTGGCCTCAACCCTTTGAATATCGCTAACATAGGGAGGGAAGTTGCACAAGTCAAAAGAATTAGCAGCACCTTTCGCTAAGATCAAGTGTAGATTCTCTGTTTTAGTTGTATATATAAAACAGAGGCCAATGTATTTATTTAATTCATTAATGAATTTTATCCAATTCATTAGATGTTGATTCTCAATTTCCGTTTTCTTAATTCTTTGTAGAATTGATTGAGGCTGGACAATTATGGAGTTTCGTTTGAAGAAATTAAATCCTGTATATGACCTTTTTTTTTTTTTTATTCTTGAACCTCTAGGCTTCAAGTGGGGCTGCCTTTGCTAGAGGCTAATTGGACCTACGGAATAAATTTTCATTCACCGATGAATTACCCTTTTTTCTACTATGTGCTCATTAGATCTATGGATTATACTGAGACTACCATTTATGGGGTACATATTTATGGACATTTCATATCTACTATTTAACATCTCTTTTTTCACATTTCCTTTTTGTGTTAAAACGTGGACATTTCCATATCAATTATGGATATGTGTGTGAAATATAGTAGAAGTAAACCAAATTCTAAAACCTATCATATATTATTCAATATTCTTTTGAATAGACCCCGCTTTAGCAATGATCATGTCATCAGTATACCGAACATAGCCGATCCTCCAAGGGAAAAATTGATTTGCAAATCAAGTTGATGTGGAAAAATGTTCTTTAGCATGTGAGAGAGGGGGCTGCCTCAAGTGATGATTTTCAGGCGATTTGAATAAGAATGCCCCTTTTTGTCTAAGATTGGAGTTTGGAGGAAAGCAGAAATGTGATCACAGAAGGATGCATTTTCCTCACCTAGATAGGATTGTGTGAAACCATATTTTTCCCAACAATAAATAATCTTTTCAACCAGATGAGCAACTTGAGCTTATTGTTACTGTCTATGGGTATGATTTACACCAACACTAAAAAAATAGTATTAATTTTCTCAAGTAGAATTAAATTCAAAGCAATATGTGTTAGGATTTAGTTGAGAAATCTAAGATATAGCACTTAATAAAGCCGTACTTAAGTTTTATCCATTAGCTTTGTCACCCAAAAAAAAAAAAAAAAAAAAACCTAGGAAAAAACAAAGGATGAAAGTAGCTGCTTTGACTCTCTCATTCCAGTCATTGTTTTTCTATCCATTATTTTGAAAGTAGCTGCTTCAGCTTCAACAAAGTAAAAAACAAAGGATGAATTCCACAGAGACTAGAATATATTTCAAAGCCCAATAAGTGCTCACAAGCCAAGTCTTTGCAATGCTAATTTCCAAATGAAAATAATGGTCTCCAATGTATTCTAAGAAAAATTTTATCATAGTGAAAAACACAACCTAGACAAGAGTCAACATTGAGTTCTCAAAATGTATACTCAATATAAAAATAAATGTATACTCAATTTATTTTTGGAGTCAGCACTTGATTATTTTAGGAAAAATTTAAGAATACAATTTTATTTGTGTGACTTTTCAGTTCATGTTGTTAAAGGTTTTTTTCTGATGAAAATAGTGCTATATATAATGAGAAAATGATGCTACAAAGATGGAAAATTGATGGTTTACCAGCATAAGGGTCGGTGCTTTTGCAAAGACTAATGATGCTCCCACACACAAATTTTCAGGTTTTCTGCATGCAAAATGTGGTCTCTCTTTGCAAAATTTGATGGAAGAGATTATTCATAGATGGAAGAGATCAAAGACTTCTGGGATTATTGTTTCAGATTTATTATTATTATTATTATTATTTTAATGTTCGTTTAAATTATAAGTTGACATATTGAATTGAAAATCTGGTATTGTTATTAAAAAGAGGCTCTAGGAATTGTTTGGGACATATACAGGTTCTACATTAGATTATGCATCCATAGTTTGAAAACACTACGTGCAAGACTAGCCTCAGATATTGGCAAACTTGCCATGTGCTGAATTGAACAGGCTAGGGGCTCAATTCCTCTAGAAAGTCGCCCAAAATTATAATTTTAGCATTGCAAATCAGTCATTTTCATTTTTTTTAATTGATGATCACTATTAAATAAAGTATTAGGATGATTTATTTAGTTGTAATGACCTCCATTGCCAATGAATTTTTTTTGTGTTAGCATGTTATGGCCCAAGTGGCCCAAACCAATTGTAAGTTTCTGTATTTGTAGAACAAGCATATTAACTTTGAATCCGTTTGGATAGAACTTATTTTACTGAAACTGAAAACTGAAAACTGAAAACATTGTAGCAAAATAATTTTTAAATATGTGAATAGTACTGTGGGACCCATTTTTAATAAAAAAGTTGCTGAAAAGTGAGATTTGTGGGACCCATGAACAGTATATTTGTGCACTGTTCATGGCTGAATATTCAAACATTGCGGCTGGGTTTAAAAAAAAAAAAAAAAAACAAAAACAAAACAAAACAAAACGCAGACGCAGAAAACGGGCTATCCAAACTCCACCTTTAAGTTAGTTTATGGTTAGTTCATGTACTTGTCAAGGGCTTTCTTACTATAGACATAAGCAGTTAGACCAAATTACAAAACCTTTATGTGTGCTCTCTATTTTTATACTTCTACTTACCATGCAATCATCATACACAATTACATAGCAACTTCAACATTTTGGAAAGACTTCATCGACAATAGTCTTTGGAGAAGTAACCTAACACACCAATTCACTGCCTGTAATTCTTTGAGGAGACTGCAATCGCATTAGGTAGCCGGCACCTCATTCAGGAATAAGACACACAATTCTTGGCCCACTTGAGGTGAACTACATATCATCGTATGTGATTACTAAGCCTATGACATGCCATGCTCTTGAGATCGATGGGTGCTGTTTCTTGCATATGATGATTCATTGTGGCTTCTATTCTCTGTTTATTAACTTTTGGTGATAGTAAACACTTTTTGCTTCCATTCTCTATGTATGTTAAACTATGAATCAAGATCAGTTTTTCCACTTAATGTTAGACTAAAATAACTAAATTTTCTTCCACTCCTACAATTCATGTAATTGCAGACACAAAATAAGTTTCCATCAAACAAATAGCAACAATAGCATATATTCAACAAGGTAGAATCGTTTCAATTTTCAAGGCCACATTCACATAAGAAATTGTAGACATCAGCAAGGAGATAAACCACTGTAACTATGTTTCCTCATCACAATTGAGGAAGAATTCAATTCCTCACGTAGATTTGACTAGTTAAAATCAAGCTCTAAAGATTAAAAGTAAAGAACCCTGAATTTCTTTGTCTAGGGGAAAACAAAACCCTATTTCGCCAACTGCAAAGAAATTTAACAACAAAAAACTGGAAATAGACGTGCTGCTAATAGAAGTGAACAAAGATCATCTCAAATTCTAATCTTTCGGCTTAATCAGAAAATCTTTTTCAGAAACCCTACTGACTGCATAGTAGCAAGCACGTAGCCACTTTGGATGGACCAAAATAATTCCTTCCAGCTCTGCCTCCTGAAACTCCTCCGCTGTGGCAAACCAAGTGACCACATGTGTGATGGGGTTTATCAAATTATCCATAGAAAATGTGGCCCCTAACTCCGCTGCCATCAACCAGAGACGCGAATTTTCAGGCCTAAAATCGGGAGTGAAAATATGTTTGAAGGATAATACACACCCTCGGAGAACGTCACGGCGAGCGAATATGTATCTCACATCTCTATACTGAAGACCGGCTTCAAATTTTGGGTTGAAAAACAGTCTGTGGATTACTTTAAGTCTTTGGAGAAGGGTGATGAGCGGGCCAGCGTACTCAACTTCATCAGCACTCCAGCTATCAGGATCTGAATCAAAGAAACGATACCTCTTGATATGAATCAAGTTGAATGAATGCTTACTCCACACACTCTTGGTATCATCAAGAATAAGAACCATGCGTTCCTCTCCGAGCACAAGATCAAGAGTCTTTTCGTCTGTTTCCAGTAAATCTTCCCGTGCAATGATTCTTGATGACTTGAAGTAAACATTTTCAGGGTCAAGAAATTCAGCCACTTGCAACGCATAACTTCGTGTACACATTGTGCACACATAAATCTCAAACATGGTACTCGCTGCTCTCAGAAAAGTGTGAACAAAAGGTCTCAACTTGACCATCATCATTCCCCAAGGTCGACTCACACAGAATAGGCTATCCCTTAAGTTATGTTGCAAGAGTTCTTGAGGGTTTCTCAGATATTTTTCTTGTTCTGTTGAATGAATCAGAGTTTGATCTAGATCAAGAACCAAAACCATCTTCTTATCTTCTAACAATTTCGCCGACTGTACCTTCCGAATCCGGTCCATTTCTTCTTTGTTAAGCCACAACCACATACCCTGATGAACGTACTTCAATGCTACCCTCTCACAGCTCACACACTTTCCTCTAATAACACATAGATGTGCACAAGTCTCCTCAGTATTTTCTTCAGGGGTATCATCAAAGGCGTCATAGTGATCATCTTGTGGAAAATCCCTCTCGGAAATTATCTTCATGGTGAATCTTGGAAGTTTCTTTAGCAAAAGACAGTGACAAGACAACCCCTCTCTCTCTCTCTCTCTTGTAACGAAACGAATAATAAATGTAAACTTCTGGAGAGTGTGAGAGTTTAGAGAACCAAAAACGCACTCTTATATACTTTTTTTTTCTCCTATATACTTAGAATTGATTCATTCACCAATAAGAAAAATGGGTTTATTCTACAATTGAGATTAAATATTAAAATTATTTCTTTTAATTTTACTTTTATATTGGAAATGGTGGAAAAACTGCAAGGAGACCTTATTTTAGACTGCACGCACACATCAACATAGATTCAGTTTGAACTAAACTGCAATCGTTAAGTTAGTCGGTGTACTTGGGCTACTTGTCGTTTTTCCTATGTAATATTTATCTGTTAGCAAAGTTAGTTGTGACACGTGCAGCGTACGTGGGTGTTTAATCCAGCTGTATTTATCTCATAGGTTATTACCTATCTAACTAATTCTGTTAAAGTAATGTTAGAATACAAAGTTTCTACAAAAAATTTTGCAAACTATTAATGTGGTGATCAACATGTCTTTTTTAATTATGTTTTATATATCTCTTCTCTTTTGTGTTCTTAACTCTTTTTTTCCTCTTCTTTATCTAATTGGACCTCCCTAATCTATCTTAAAATCACTAGACAATCTCTTGTCGTAACCCACCTCTCTCCTATTTCTCTTCTTACTTAGTATTTCTTATAAGAAAATATTAGTCTCAAACTCTTCTTAAAACGATGCGATTATTTTCTAACAAAATATAATTGTTATAATATATTAGATTTTTTAAATTAATCAATCTATATTTCTCATTTGAAAGTTTTTTAAATTTTGCAATTTTTTTCAAGGAAATATTATGATTGCTCAAATGCACCGAAATGGACCAAAATGGAACAAACTAGACCAAATTGAATTAAAATGGACTGAATTGAGCAAATTGAACCGAAGTAGTCTAAAGTGAACTAAATGAACCTAAATGCTGCATTGATATGGCTCAAGAGGAGCATATCAATAATAATTACTATGTTTCAAATTTTAGATATTATAGATATAGATGGATAACACCCTATATTCATTTAAATTAAATTTCCATACAAATGAATGAGGTTAGACAAGTATAATGTTTGTGATTGAAGAAAATTTTGGTTTTCTTTTTCATTTTGATAGAAGAAGTTTTAATCTTGTATTTGACTGTGACCTTTTTTTAAAAAAAATTTACTTGACGTTGGCCGGACGTATGGATTAGGTTTATGGGCGTTATTAATATATCTATTATTTTTTATACTACGAAAAGATTTATATATTATAGGATATAAAACTGAATATTACTAGGTAAAACTTAGTTACAAAATATATATATATATATATATAGTTTAGTTGCATTAACCAATTAAAAACAAATAATAACAAAATGTTTACATTCAATTGTAGTATATAATGTACTACATCTCAGATATTGGAACTAGTCAAAAAGAACCATTTTATTCCTTTTGGCTGAATTGTTCAATCCAGCCTTTGAGCCACCCGAGGACTACACTTCGTATATTAGACATCATGGAAGCTAAAAAATAATTCCTACAATCCTGGCTACATGAAAAATCTCATAGATCCTAAGAGATACAGGGGAATCGGATAAGGCGATAACTACTCACACGCTCGAGTCTTTGAAGTGCTATTAGGATCTCCCATCTGGGAAAGCAACCTGAACTTTCATCAATTTTAATTTTTATTGTAGCATCAAATCTACAAAAAAGTCTCAAATCTGGTTACGCAAAATGCAAAAAAAAAAAAAAAAAAATTGCATGTAGTTACAGTAACATCTAAAAATAGATGTCCATTTTAGCAACATCAGCTTGAGTAAGGCATGCAGCGAGTGCCATGGTCTAAGGGCACCTTAGGATTAGTTTGTGTGTACGCAGTGCTAGGGCTGGTTCAATTAATAAGCAAGCAGTTTGGGATGATGGCCACGGGGTACATGGGATTAGAGTGAACTACATATATGATTACTAAGCCTATGACATGCCATGTGCTAGGGATCGATGGATGATGAGCAAATTTAAAAAATTTATGAACGACATTAGTATTGAAAGAAATACCAGTGGCCAAGGCAGTGCTGTCTCTTGCATATGATGATTCACTCGGCATAACCTGGTGTTGGTGCATTGTGGCTTCTGTTCACTGTTTATTAACTTTTGGTGATAGTAATCACTTTTCGCTTCCACTTTCTATGTATGCTAAACTATGATTCAAGATCCATTTACCACATAATGTTAGACTAACTTGGCTAAATACTCTTCCACTCCAACAATTCATGTAATTGCCGATACAAAATTAGTTACCATCTAACAATAGCAAAATTTGGATACATCCAACAGGGTAGAATCGTTAATTTCCGAGGCCACATTCACATAAGAAATTGTAGACATCAACAAGGGGATAAGCCATTGTAAATATGTCTCCTCATCACTATTGAGGAAGAATTCAATTCCTCACGTAGCATTAACTACTTAAATCAAGCTCTAAAAATTAAAAGTAACGAACCCTGAATTTCTTTGTCAAGGAAAAAAAAAACCCTATTTCACCAACTGCAAAAAATTGGAAATTATATATACCTGTGCTGCTAATAGAAGTGAACAAAGATCATCTCAACTACTAATCTTTGGGCTTAATCAGATAATCGTTTTCAGATACCCTACTGACTGCATAGTAGCAAGCACGTAGCCACTTTGGATGGACCAAAATAAATTCTTCCCGCTCTGCCTCCTGAAACTCCTCCGCTGTGGCAAACCAAGTGACCATATGTGTTATGGTGGTATAACAAGTTATCCACTGAAAATTTGGCCCCTAACTCCTCCGCCATCAACCAGAGACGCGAATTTTCACTTATAAATCTGAAGGAAAAATATGTTTGAAGGATAATGTACACCCTCGGAGAACGCTACGGCGAGCAAAAATGAATCCAACATTTCTATGACTTAAACCAGCTTCAAATTTTGGATTGAAAAACAGTCTGTGTATTACTTTAAGTTCTTCGAGAACAGCGGGGAGGGTGCCAGTGGTCTCATCTTCATCAGTTTCCAATGCAGAAAGAGATACATGACTCAAGTCATCATCTGAATCAAAGTAATGATACCTCTTAACAAGAATCAAGTTTACTTCATTCTTTCTCCACACGCTCTTGGTATCATCAAGAGCAAGAACCATGCGTTGCTCCCTTAGCACAAGATCAAGACTTTTTCCGTCTGTTTCAAATAAATCTTCACGTGCAATGATTCTTGAGTACTTGAAGTAAACTTTTTCAGGGTCAGGAAACTCAGTCACTTTCAACGCATAGCTTCGTGTACCCGTTGTACACAAATAAATCTCAAACATGGCACTCGCTTCTTTCAGGAAAGTATGAACAGAAGGTCTCAACTTGAGCATCATCTTTTCCCAAGGTGGACTCAGACGGAATAGGCTATCCCTTAAGTTATGTTGCAAGAGTTCTTGAGGGGTTCTCAGATATTTTTCTTGTTCCGTTGAATGAATCAGAGATTGATATAGATCAAGAACCAAAACCGTCTTCTTTTCTTCTAACAATTTCTCTGACTCGACCTTCCGAATCCGATCCATTTCTTCTTTGTTAAGCCACAACCACATATCCTGATGAACGTGTTAGAGATATATTAGCCCATTAGCATAAGCCCAAGCCTAATTCTACTTTGTGTGCAAGCCAAGTTTCCTACTTGTACTAGAAGTCTATTAGTTTAGGGTTTAGTCTACTATATATACACATGTTATGGTTCATTGTAACACACGATTTGTTCTACACTCTAATATATTATTGATGTAGCCCTTTAGGGTTTCCTCCGTTGATGTAGGCCGTTAGGCTGAACCACATAATCCTCTTGTATTATTGTGTTCTATACTTTATGCTTTCGCTTCCGCATCCATAATAACATATTCAACATGGTGTATCAATGCTAATATTTAACATGGTATCAGAGCTGCCTTCCTATGGCCATGGCTTTCAGTCCTTACGGTGTATTAAGAGCAATCTTTGTCTTCCTCGGTGTTTCTTCGCTGCTTTCATCTTCTTTGGTTTTCTACTATTGCCGTCAAAATTCTCCAGTATAGTCATGTCACCGTTAGAAGTCGCATCAACACTGCAAGACCATTGTCTTTCTCAAGCCACCGTCACAGAGTCAAACTTCATTCAAGGGATCTTTTCAACCTAATCAAATCTCAAGAGTTCATCAAGTTTCCATCTTGAGTTTGAGAGAGGGTTAGAAGATTAGCCCATTAGCATAAGCCAAGCCTAATTCTACTTTGTGTGCAAGCCAAGTTTCCTACTTGTACTAGAAGTCTATTAGTTAGGGTTTAGTCTACTATATATACAATGTTATGGTTTATTGTAAACAGGATTTGTTCTACACTCTAATATATTATTGATATAGCCCTTTAGGGTTTCCTCCGTGAATGTAGGCCGTTAGGCTGAACCACATAATCCTCTTGTGTTATTGTGTTCTATACTTTATGCTTTCGCTTTCGCATCCATAATAGTATATTCAACATGGTGTATTAATGCTAATATTTAACAGAACGTTCTTGAATGCTAGCCTTTCACAGCTCACACACTTTCATCTATAAACACATAGAGATGTTCACAAGTCTCCTCAGTATTTTCTTCAAGTGTATCATCATAGTCGCCATAGTCATCTTGTGGAAAACCCCTCTCGGAAATTATCTTCATGGTGAATCTTGAAAGTTTCTTTAATTAGCAAAAGCTAGTGACAAGAAAGCCTCTCCTCTCTCTCTCCTCTCTCTTCTCCTCTCTTATTTGTGTATAACGATTAACAAATAATAACGGAAACTGAAAAATGGGTTCTTTTAATCTTACTTTTGCTATCCTAGATGAACATAGTTGCAGTTTAAATTATACTGCAGAAACTGCAATCGTGTTGTTAGTCTGCGTACTTGTGCTACTTGTCATATTTCCTATGTAATATTTATCGGTTTGCAAAGTTAGTTGTGACACGTGCTTTGCATGTGGGTGATTAATCCAGCTGTAGTCATCTTATAGTTCAATAATCTAACTAATTCTGTTAATCAGTTTAATTAACCCATTCGTTAAAGAATTGTATCCAATTCATTTGATTTTGATATTCTGTAGTTTTCTTGATTTTAAGGGTGTATTTGAATACTGCTTATTGCTGAAAACTAAAAATACTATAATAAAATGATTCTTAAATGTGTGAATAGTGTCGTGGGACCCAGTTTTGAAGTTGTTTTAAAGGAAAAAGATACTTGCAAGTCTTGTAAACAGTGCACAGGACCCATTGAAAAACATGGGACACAACTGATGAAAAATGCTTTTCAACACTATCCAAACATACACTGAAAAATTCTTAGGTGCTCTTGGAGCACGAAGAAACGGTGCTCCCTCCTCTCATATTCATGGTGGACCTCATTGTGAATTTAATGCGTGAACCCCACCATGAATGTGAGAGGAGGGAGTATCATTCTCCGTACTTCCGGAGTACCTAAGAATTATTCACATACACTAAGTAGAAGTGAATGAGGCTATAGGACAAGTAAGGACTTTCGCTAGAAGAAACTTAGGATGAATTTGGCATCAGCTTTTAATTTTTAACTTTTATGTACAGTGTTTTAAAACCTCTTTTTTTTCTCTTTTTTTCTCACTTTTTCTAAATTTTTCAAGGTACAATTATATTTTAACATATTTTCAACAAAAAATTAGATAAATTGTTCCCAAACAAACTCTTAATCTTGCATATGAATGCAACCATTTTTGTTCTTCCATCAAAGGCTGATTGAACCTATGGATTACATTTTTATGCACCTATGAATCATATTTCTCTTTTTTTAACTGTGAACTCATTAGGGCTATGGAATACACTCAGATTTACTATTTATGGGGTATAGAAACATTTTGATTCTCTCACACCCATTATTTCACATCTTTGTTTTCACGTTCAATTTTATTTATAAAAATGTAAATATTTTCACATCAATTGTGGATAAATGTGTGAAAAAGTAGATATAGTGTCTGTTTGAGAAAAACTTACTTAGCTAAAACTAAAATTTTTTTGCTGAAAGTAATGTTGATAAAGTTAAAAGTTAGCTGAATAGTGCAGTGGAACCCATGAATAGTAGCAAAAATAAACTAAAAGTGGAGATAAACTGAAAAATTTAGCTCAACCCAAACGCACATGTAAACTAATGTGAGAATATTTTTCCTAATAATAAATAGCCTTTTTAATCAGTTGAGCTTGCTAATACTTTATTGTCTATGGGCTATGATTTAGACCAAAATTGCGCAAATAATATTATATTGCTCAAGTAGAATTAAATTCAAAGAAATTATATGTCTGGATTTAATTGGAAAATCTATGGTATAACATTGAGGATTCATTTGGTTGGTAGGATGGAAAAGTGAAATGATAGAAAGGATTTTAGTTTCCCTCATTTATGTTTAAATGAAAAAGTGGAAAAATAGAGAGATAGAAATTTTTGTTTGGCAGAAAAGAAACATAGAAGGATATAAAATGTGATTTGTATAAATTTACAATCATGTCCCTACTAGATAAACCAAATATAACACTTATATATCTACATATATATATATATGAATGAGCACTTCATTTTTTTTAAAAGCATGAAAAATTCCAAGAAACCAAAATTGATTTCTAAAAAAAAAAAAAAAAAAAAGCCCATAATGGATGGGAAGGAAAAAAAAAAAAAAAAAGAATTAACGAATAGCACCTAGGATATTATAAGAAACAAATGGCACCAAAAAAAAAAACACTTAAATCAACATATATGTTGTGAACATTGACAAGTGGGTGGGCATTTTAATCCAAAATTTTGCACCAGATTTTCGCTCCAATTTTGTTCCAATTTTGGGGAGATTAAGTTTTGGTGGATCCAAAGAAAAAATAGTTGGATCCCATCATTTTTCTCTCCTCCTCTCAACCAACACTCCTCCCACTAATTTTTCCTCCTATTTTCCACTCCTCTTTTTCCATTATCTCCAAACTCATCCTAACCTAACATACAATTAAGGAATTGGACGTAAGTTTTGTCACATAAAAATAATCTCATAGAGACTACAAGATATATTGGATCCCAATCTCATAGAGACTACTCACAAGCCCAAGTCTATGCAAAGCTAATTTTCAAATGCAGATAATAATCTTCCTTGTAATCTAAGAAAATTTTTATATCATTGTGATAAATACAACATAGACAAGAGTCAACATTGAGCTTTCAAAATGTATAATCAATATAGAGATACTTTAGAACCTAGATTGAGAGTTTCGCATTTGGAGTCGGTCAATTGATTATTTTAGGAAAAATTTAAGAAAACCCAAAATGTGATAAAAATACATTTCGAGATACAACGGCAAACAGTTTGAGATACCTTTGGAGTCGTTTTTAGAATGAGTTTCCTCTCCACCTCAATCCAAATACAACGGCAAACAGGGTACTAATCTTACAGGACTAAATAATTTTTTTTTCTATAATGTGGAATGTTAATGTGTTGCTACCAAAGTATTTGGAAAATTTTGGCTTCAGGCTGTGCCTAACACTTTGAGATATGTATTATAATGTTCATTATAACGTATTGCGTGATTTTGGAGAACTTTACTTAAGCCAATGAGATTTTATATAATGATGTGGCATGTTGGAATTAAGGAGTGTTAGATACATATATTTATGTAATTGGCATATCCTTTGACAAAATGCACTTTACTTGTATTTAGGTAAGTCTAAGTAGGTTCAAGATAATCATTACAAGTGGTTAAATTGAAGACATGAAGATTACTCAAGAATTGTTCAAGAAAAGTGCAATCAGCAAGTCTCGATACCTTCTTGACAGAAGCTCGATCTGTCGAGATTCATTAAAGCTCGACACATGTCTCGATCTATCGATCTTAGGGGATTCAAACTATAGCCAACAACGTTTTATTCTAAAACGCTATTAGTTTATAGGTTTGTATAATCCTCATAGGACTAGGAAAACCCAAAGTTTTTGGGTTTGTATAATCCCTATTGGACTAGGAAAACTCAAGGTTTGTGTAAACCTATTTGGAATAAGAGAGCCTATTAAGCTCTTATTTAAAGGAGGTGGAAAAAGAAAAACCCAACCCTAGAAAGCTTGATAAGGTTTTCTTTTTGAAATCCTAGCCTCCTCATACAGAATAAAGAGTTCTTGCTGCGTTTCTTGTACACCTTTGGGTTTTGTAATCAAGAAAAGTCTCTTGCACCAACATTGAAGATCTTATTAGTGTTTCTATGTAAAACTGCTACAAACCAACTACAATAATCGAAGGATTGCTGTGGAGTTAGTCACGTACTGTAATTCGTGTAAAAGAGTAAGCTGCGTACTGGGATCCGCGCATCAGTTGGTTAGTCACGTATTGGGAGCTGTGAAATACAAGGAGAAATTGTCACTATGGAACAAGTCCATTTGTGTATTGGGGTAAGGGTTCAACTGTAAGTTGGTATAAGGTACTAGGATTCCTTTACTTGTAACCACTTGTTTTGAAAATAGTAGATTCTCGTGAATGGTGACCTTAAAATCACCCGGTGGATTTTCTGCCTTGGAGGTTTTTCCCATTTGTAAACAAATCACCGTGTCAATATATTTTCCACTACATATTTATTTAGTTGGAGGTTTGTTTGTGCTGCCACGTGCATTGCATGTTAAATTGATTAATTAATTAAACTTGGCTAATTAATCAACTAATCCATTATAATGGGTCAATACATTTTTTATCTATCAAGTGGTATCAGAGCAGACACACTCTGATTAGGTTTTAATTTTTGCCGTGTGATCCATTGACCCCCGTTGTCATGGAAACTCTTGATCGTTTTGATTTGCATGATCTTGTGTTGAATGATGATGATGATATTCAAGATGCTTATTGAAAGCTTTATAATTTTTGTATGAAATCTTTTGAATGTTCTACAAAATTAAAAGCTAATTTTAAAAAGGTCAAACTTGAAAGAGATGAATTGATTGCAAAATTGGATGAAGCAAATAATTTGAATGAGAAATTTAAAAATCAAATTTCATCTCAAGTGGACAAAATTAAGAGTTTGGAAAAGCAACTAGTTGAATTTAAAACTAAAGTTGAAAATTTAACTATTGTCAAACTTGTTGTTGAGCCTAACTCAAAATAAAAAGATTTTTATATTCCTCCATTTAAAATGAATAATCAAGAGTTGAAGGCTAATATTGCTAGGATAGACAAAGGGAAACAATTTGATGTTAACGTTGAAGTTTCTAAACCTATGTCTTAAATTCCTCCTAGGTTGAATGAAAAATCTGAATTTGTCCCCATTTGTCATATTGTTAGTCATATTAGACCAAATTGTCCTAAGTTGAGGTATCCGTCAACCTCTAAGGTTAGACCTCCTTCTAGAAAGCATAATAGTTCAAAAACTACTCATGTTTGTCACCATTGTGATGCTTCCAGTCACACTCAGCCTAATTGTTTCAAGTTGTGTGTCAAATAGGTCTCATCCTTTGACTAAAGGCTTTGTACCTATTCTTGGTGAATTATTAAAAGTTTTGAGCTTTTTAACCTAATTTTAAAAGAATTTTAATTCTTTTATATCCTTTAGTAGACATACTAGGACACGTGTCTTTTCATCTTCACGGCTAAAGACTCATGTGGTGTGGGTGAGAAAGGAGTCTAAGACTTAATTGTCTTTTCAGTTTGTCCTCTACTTTAATTCTTCCTATTTAAAGTAGGACTCTCTTTGCTTGATTTCTTATCTACTTTTGGAATCATGCTTTCATGCATATGCATCTTGCTTTCATGCATATGCATCTTTCTTTCATGCTTTCATGTTGTTTGTCTGTTTTTATTTTGTTTTGTTTTCAAAATTAAAAAAAATGAAAAATAAAAAATACAAAAATAGTGTGTTTGTGTACATTGGAACTTCTGTACCTGTTAGGAACTTAGAGGTTCCTAATGGGAATGAGTATGAATTGTATGGGGATTGATAGGAATTATAGGACAATTGACTTAATTCGAGGTAGTCACACTCCATAGAGAAAGAGAGAGATTAAAAGAGAGAGAGAGAGAGATGCACTAATGTACTAAGAAATTGGTTTATTCTTCAATTGATATCTAATGTTGAATTACAATCATGTATTTATAGGAGACTAGCTATAATCTCATTGGCTCACATGACTTAAGATAATTGGCTAATTAATTCAACATGTGTTCTATGAATTAAACCACATGTTAAATGAGCTACATGTGCTAAAATCCTAACTAACTCATCCCAATCTCAACTAACTAACTAACTAAAGGGATTACTTCATATTCCTAACATTTCTCTCCCCTTGAAAATACATTTCCCACAAGGTGTTGTTGTAATCTTCATGAGGGGTGATCGGCCACTACACCAATACCTCAAGGCATCTTGACCGTTGAACACTCCAACAATTCCAAAGCAATTAATCACAACCCAAAATTAGAGTAAATAGGTTTCATTTCGAATTAGACCAACAAATGAACACTCCTAGCAAAACCTTGACCTTTGATTTGTTGGATGATTGAAGCCATGCACAACAACCCCAACAAGAAAGTTTACTAGTACACCATCACATATGAGAGTGTTTTCCTCTGGACCAATAAGACCAAATTCTATCATTGTTTGTTGTCCATAGTGCACATCATCTTCTTCTTTTTTGCATAGACCATAGCCAAAGCACCAAGGAACTTGAAGCATTTTATACCTTTCCACATAGCCAATATTTCCTTGTCCTTTGAAACAAATTCACCACTCCATTTTGTAATTACAAAAGCCAACTTCTCAAAAATTTCATACCCACACATCATTCTCAATGCCAAGGGGTGTTCAAATGAATGGTTGGTGAATGGGAAGTACATATCAATCCAAAACATTTCCATAGTACCAACTATATCACAAGGTTCTGAATTTCTCACCTTTGGACAAATCTCCTTCCCATGCAATGGACCACAAGCACCCGGTGTGATTTTGATCTCTAAGTAATCTGCATTGATGAAGAATGTTGGAGTTATACCAAAATGATAACCCACGACGGAACTATTATTCAATTTTCTTTGTTCACTAAACACAATCGATTTACTATTCTCAAGAACCACTATTTGTTCTTTGGGCTTCTCAGGACTTTTGCTTAATGAACAACAAAGATTATCACATGGATCTTCAAAATCATGGGCAAGTTCAGTTGATTCATGAAGCTTTAACTTGTCACTTGTACCTTCAAGAAGCTATATCTCTTCTTCGAATTCCATTGAATCAAGAGATTGTAACTCTTCTTCAGATATGTTCTCAAGATCCTCTTGCACTCTTGAAAGTTCTTCCTTCATGGTCATGTTAAATTCAGCCAAGGCCTTCATCTTCTTGGAAATATCCTTGACTTCTTCTAAGGCTTTATTCTGTTGGGAAATTTAGACCCTGGTTGATAAAATTAACAAATTTTTAAACCCAAGTTGTTAATTATATTTATTATGCATAAAACTTGTTAAAACAAAAAAACATCAATATCATGTCAAAATTAAGTGCAGCGAAAAGATAAATAATACAAGATATGATGACCCAGGAAAACCAATTAAACCAACCAGTTTCACAATAAAAAACCTAGGGGGAAGCCTTCCTAAAAAGGCAATCCACTATAGTAAAGAACATTTTTAGATCTAGTACAAAACCTTTGTCCCTAAACTCTACAAGCCCCATAGATAAACTCACAGCAGAAACCTTCTACCGCTTCAAAATTTCTGAACTCTTCAATATATGAACGCCACCCTTTGATGCACGAATCTCAATACGTGACTAACTAATTGTGCGGATCCCAGTACACGACTTCAATCACCAACTAGAGAAGAAGATGTTGGCTGCAAAATTCTTCACTTCATCAACAATAAAGATCAAGAAGCACTTGGTTACAAAACCCTAAGGTGCAAAGACGCGGTAGCTTCTTTCTGAGAGAATAAGGCTTCGGTCACCCTTTTGCATATGTTCTCCTTGTATTCTCTTATGTGAGGCCTCTAAAATAAGCCTTATATATGCCTAGGGTTGTGAGAAAAGAAACCCTACACAAATATAAAAGCCTGGCCCAAAAATCAAACTTGAAAATTCTGATTTTCGTAACCTCGATAGATACTTCGATAGATAGCATCTGTCGAGCCTCATTAAATCTCGATAGATAGCTATCTGTCAAGTAGTTATCAACAGGTGTCCAAGAGGTGTCTAGTAGATGTCTAGCAGGTGTCCAACTTTAGTAAACACCTTTTCTTCACTTGTTTCTTAGTCTAATCTTCACGGCTTTAATACTAGGCTTGAACAATATATTCTTTGAAGTATTAAACACATCCTAGATCTACCCAAATATAAGTAAAGTGCGTTTTGTCAAAAGATTAACCAACTACATAAAATATGTCCTTAACATGTTCGACATTTGTTGTATTTCTTTCAAAAGTTTTCTTTGGTCACAATTGCTCGTCTCCGGATCAACGACTCTAATACCAATTGTTAGGAACTTAGAGGTTCCTAATGGGAATGAGTATGAATTGTATGGAGATTGATAGGAATTGTAGGGAAATTGACTTAATTCAAGGTAGTCACCCTCCATAAACAAAGAGAGACACAAAGAGAGAAAAAGAGAGACATGCACTAATGCACTAAGAAATTAGTTTATCCTTCAATTGATATCTGATGTTGAATTACAATCATGTATTTATAGGAGACTAGCTATAATCTCATTGGCTCACATAGCTCAAGATAATTGGCTAATTAATTTAACATGTGTTCTATGAATTAAACCACATGTCAAATGAACTACATGTGCTAAAATCCTAACTAACTCGTCCTAATCTCAACTAACTAGCTAAAGGGATTATTTCATGTTCCTAACATTACATTGAATGGCCAATGAAACAAAGTTTTCTAAACTTTGTATCTCTTGTAGCTTAAATGAGTATCTCTAGGCACAACTAAACAAGTGAGCAAGTGAGCATTATGGCTCTTGTTTGTGATGAGTAAGATTAAGTAATCTTTTATACTTAACACGCATATCACTCTTTTTGACGAGAATGATTAAAAAATTCTCAAAGAAAGGCATAAATAACCAATTCACCACTATTGCCCACCAATCAAGAAATAACATCTGTATACTTCGGCATAGCAAAAGTGCAATGTCAAAAACTTAACATAATTGGATTTTTTTTTTCTCTCTCTTTTATATGCCCTGCATGATATGCTTAAAAGAAAATATGCAAAAATAAATTAAAAAATTAAAGCAAAAAGAATCAAAATGCTTTAAAATATAATTAAAAGCGTGTATTCTAGGAGATGTGGGAGTTATAGGATGTATCTCGAAGGTGATAGTCTCCATCAAGCAGTTATGATCGTGTGTGACTTAAATTGATTTGCTCATATCTCAAATCGTCATAACATGTAGACACTTATGCAATCTTGCGATATTTTTCACACCAACACACAATATTCTTTGCTACTTTTGATACACGTGCATGTACAATGTGATTTGGTCATCACAAAGAATACTTGTGTTAATGTATGCTTACTAAACTGTCTTAACTTGTTTTTGAAATATAAAATTGGTTAGACTTATTGTGTGTGTGTGTGTGTGTGTGTGTGTGTGTGTTTTGGATCTAAATGCTTGACATTTTTCTTGATTGAAAGATGATTTTGAGAACTTAAAATATTGGTTGGATCATTGGTTGAGTTGCATGCTTGATTGCATTCATATCTGTGTTTTTCTCTTCTTGAAAAACTGTTTTTAAAACAATCTCAACAGCTCCTTGACACTTAGGCTATCTATCAAGCTCTTCAGCTTCTTTTTATCACAATCTCGATAGTTTCTCGACAGATTCTCAATCCATCAAGAAACTTTATGTCTGGTCGATAGATCCTCGATAGCTTCTCGATCCATCGAGGTTGGCTCGATAACATCTCGACAGCTCTCGATCCATCAAGATCCTCTTGCATGCATTTCATTTTTTCTTTGTTTTGCATTTTTTTTCTGTGTCCATAGCATCTTGTTTTTCTTTTTCTTATAGGTCTATGATTCCTTGCTCCCTTTATATCAGTTTTCTGTCTATCTCCAGTCAAGTCTTTTGGTTTTTTATGACCTTTGACAATTGTGTCAAAAATGGGGAGAAATTTGAGAATTGAATGTCATTCCTTAGGGGAAGAACTTCATGTTGAAAGGAAAAAAGTTTTTTATGTAACTAACTTAGGGAGAGAATTAGTTTGATACACATTGATATTGATATATTTTTTGTGTTGTGTATCTTTTGGTTTTGTAACCATTTACATACATCATGTGTTCTTTCTATATTTGATTGATGTATGTGTTTCACTCTTTATCTCACATGTGTTGTTTCTTTTCTCTCTTTATACACATGTTTCTTGTTTATTTAACTTGTCATTATTTTCCACAAGGTACCTTGATATATTTTGTTTAGTGCCTTTCAAGAAAGGCAAGTTAAAGCCAAGTCAAGATTCCAAACCTTCTTCTTGCAGCAACTTCCAACGTTCAGATCTTTTAGACTAGGCTTATTTATTCTGTAATCTTGAGTAGAATGTATTCTAGGACATTGAATGTACTCTAGGACATTGAATGTACTCTTGTGGTTTTGTCACGGATTGCCAAAGGAGAAGATTGTTAGGGACATATTTTTATGTAATTGACATATCTTTTGACAAAACGCACTTTACTTGTATTTGGGTAAATCTAAGTAGCTTCAAGATGATCATTACAAGTAGTTAAATTGAAGATATAAAGATTACTCAAGAATTATTTAAGAAAAAGTGAAATCAACAGGTCTCGATATCTCCTCGACAGAAGGTCGATCTGTCGAGATTCATTAAAGCTCAACACATGTCTCGATCTATCGAGTTTACGAGATTCAACTATAGCCAACAATGTTTTTATTCTAAAAGGCTATTTGTTTATGGATTTGTATAATCCTCATAGAACTAGGAAAACCCAAAGTTTGTGAGTTTGTATAATCCTTATTGGACTAGGAAAATCCAAGGTTTGTGTAAACCTATTTGGAATATGAGAGCCCATTAAGCTCATATTTAAAGGAAGTGGAAAAAAAAAAAACCCAACCTAGAGGGCTTCATAAGGTTTTCTTTTTGAAACTCTAGCCTCCTTCTACAGAAGAAAGAGTTCTTACTGCGTTTCTTGTATGCCTTTGGGTTCTATAACCAAGCAAAGTCTCTTGCACCAACATTAAAAATTTTATTGGTGTTTCTATGTGAAGCTACTACAAATCATCTACAACAATCAAATGGTTGTTGTGGAGTTAGTCACGTACTAAGATTCGTGCAATGGAGTAAGCCGCGTACTAAGATCTGCGCATCAATTGGTTAGTCATGTACTGAGAGTCGTGCAATACAAGGAGAGATTGTTACTACAGAATAAGTCCAATTGTGTATTTGGGTAAGGGTTCAACTATAGGTTGATATAAGGTACTGAGATTCCTTTACTTCTAACCGCTTGTTTTAGTAATAGTGGATTCTCGAGAGTTGTGACCTTAAAATCACCCGGTGGGGTTTTTTGCCTCGGAGGTTTTTCCCATTCGTAAATAAATTATCGTGTCAATTTATTTTCCGCTGAAGATTTATTTAGTTGGTGATTTGTTTGTGTTGTCACGTACATTGCATGTTAATTGATTAATTAATTAAACTTGACTAATTAATCAACTAATCTAAACTTGACTAATTAATCAACTAATCTGTCACAAGAGGTCAATATGTTTTTGGCCTATCAAAGAGGTAAAACTTAAGTTTGATGATGTGACATAACCGTATTGGAGAAAGTAAATCAAAGGGTTTACACCAAGTACTTAGAGCATCCTTATTAAGGATTGCAAAAATGCTAAAACTTAAATTTTAGCATCTAAAACCCAAAAAACTCACTCCATCAAAATCTGCATATGCTAAAAAATTTGAGATCTTGCTACAGTGCGCTCTCATTTTTTAGAGTGCACTGTAGCAATATATTATCCTTTTTAATTAATTTCTTTCTCTCTCTCTCTTTTGTGCTTGTCTCCTTCTCAAGTCTCTTCTCTCTCCTCTCTCACTTCTCCTCTGTCTCACCATCTCACCCAAGCTTCATCCTCTCCATCTCAGCCAACTCTCACCATCTTCTTCCTAAAAAGCTCACAAAAAAGACCCAAACATCCCAACAAATTACCCAAAAACTCTACAACAAAAAACTCATAGACACCATCAAATTGCCCTTTATAAATCATACTTGAAACCCATAAAAATACCCCACTGCAATCACATAGAAACCCAACCAAAAAACCAAAAAATTAGCATAGAAAAATACCCAAAACCTCATTGAAATACCCAGAAAATACAACAACAAAAAAATACAGAAAAATAGCTTCCCAAACCTAGAAAATTAATCCTAAAAATTCCTCTGTACACACCGCTAAAAATAGTCTCAAAACCCAAGAACAAACCACTGAAAGACCCTCAAAATATCCTTGCAAATCCACTGTTGAGATATTGTGTGGTGGTTTGAGTTGACATTGGCTAGTATCTGTTGTGGAACAGGGAGGCTTTGCCTCATTTGGATCAAAATCTAGGCTCTAATCAGGTTTGAATTCGAAGATAAAGCAAAGAATAAAGTTGTTGAGTGTCGTGGTTAGAGGTGATGAGCTTGAAAAGCTCAAGCCATGGAGGTTTTGAGAGCAGAATATCAGAGAGAGGGAGAAGCTTCTAGACCTGGTTGAGAAAGATAGAGAGACAATGAGAGAGAGAGAGAGAGAGAGAGAGAGACAAAGGGAGAGTGAGGAATAAAAAAATGAATAAAAATATTAAAGAAAGAATATTTAAATGAAGTTGTAAAAAAAAAAAATGTTTGATGTTTAATATATTGTAAAATGAGGTGTTAAAATTGTAAAAGTAATGTTTTGAGATTGTAATACTAAAAAATTTATAGAATGCTCCTATAGAATTTAATCTTCAAAAACACTACATGCAAGACTATCCTCAAATATTGGTAAACTTGCCATGTGCTGAATTGAACTGCCTTGGAGCCCTAGTCCCCCCAAAACTATAATTTTCATGGCAAATCTTTCATTTTCAGATGTTTTAGTTGATAATCATTATTAAACAAAGTATTAGGCCGGTGTATTATGATAAATTTATTTCTAATGAGGTAAGCAAGGTGTAGTCTCACAAGCTTCGCTGCCAATGAACTTTTTTCGAAGGACTACATCGACAAATGACAAATTGACAATAGTCTCGGGAAGAAGCAACATAACATACACCAATTCACTGCCAATGATTCTTTGAGGAGACCGCCATTGGTAGCTTCCACCTCAGTTAGGAACAAGACAAACACAAGTCTTGGGCAATCGATGGAGTTCTCAAGCTCACGTCCATCACTGCAACACCGTATGATCAGATTTAACTTTTCTGTCAATGCCATTGTATTCACTATGATATACATTTTCACCGGTTGTAGTTCAATTCAAATTGTATCCCCAATCCCAAGCCAAATACAACAAATAACTCATTCACTCCCTGTCCACACTGCAATGACAATTCTAAAATACTAAAAAATAATACTATTGTTAATGTTAATATTTAAAAATTACTCCAGCCAACCAAATGTTGCACTAACATGTATATGACAAAAAATAAAAATAAAAATAAAAATTGACTTAAATCTCTCACTCACTTAAAACTTTTTGAGGCTAACGGGAAAATCCTGTTCAGGCATTCTTTCAAACAGGTAATAGGCAGCTTCAACCCACCTGGGATGATCCAAAAACCTCTTCTCCCGCTCAGCCCACATACACTCCTCTGAACCCACAACCAAAGAAACCACATGGGTCACCGATTCTTTAAGCTCCATAGCACGCATTGCGCCCAACTCCTCCGCCATAACACATACCCTCGAGTCCAAATTGCTAATAAACACATTACACCCTTTGATTACCTCACCACGTAGCATTCGCAATGTCACCCTCACATCTCTTTGCACAAAACCCACCTCCAATTTCTTGTGAAAGAACAAACCATGAACCAGTTTAAGCACTCTAGACTCTTTACAAGCGCGCCTTCGGTTTCGCTCTCATCAGTGATCGAATTTGAACCAAAGTAAGTGTATCTCTCAATGGAAACCAAGTTAGGCCTATGATTCAGCCAGACCTCATCGGTGTCATCAAGTACTAGAACCATTCGTTCGGGCACGAGAACAAGGTCGAAGCTCTTTTGGTCACTCCGAGGACTATCGTCCCGAGAAATAATCCTCGTACCGAAGTAAACGTTTTCTGGGTCCAACAACCTCGTCATCTCCAATGCGTAAGCTTTGTCTGCCGTAGTGTATATGTAAAACTCAAACAACGTACTAGCTTCTTTAAGAAAAGGTCATACAAAGGGTCTCAGTTTCAGTCTTCTGAAGCGAATTCAATGTGAAGTGGTCGTTACCAGACGACGAGGTTTGGGACTGTTTGGTTTTGGAGGTGGTGGTGACGTGGATCAAGGTCTGGTCGAGATCGAGAACCAAGACGAGCTTTTTGTGCTTGACTTTCTCGTGGGATTGAAGGTCGCAGAGGCGAGCGATCTCTTTGTGGCTGAAGCGCAAACCTTTGCGGACGTAGCTGAACGACACGCCGAAGTTGTCGTCGAGGAGTTTTTTCTTGCAGTGGGTGCACTTGTTATCTTGGATTTCGGGGTGGCCACATGGGTCGTTTTCGTCTGAGTTGTGATGTGGGTCTGAACGCTTTTTGGATTTGGATTTGGGCTCGGAGAGGACATGGGGATTGCTGTTGGTGGAGGTGGTGGTGTTGTTGAAACTGAGGGATTGGAAAGCGTCGTTGAGGGTGGCGATGAAGTCGTGCTCGGTGGTGTATGAATGTAGAGGAAAATCATCGCCGAGACTCATATTTTGGTTGGAGAAAGACGAGAGCAACACACAGAGTATTGAGGAGAACGCTTTTTGATGGGGTTCACACGTGCAAAAAAGAACAGCACGTGACTTCCAAAACGCATGTCGTATTCAGAATTAATTTCATCTTACATGACTAAAGAATTTTTTATTGCTGCTTTCCCATGCCTAGAATTTGAATAGACCAAAGTTTTTTTCATGCCAGAATTCCAAACCTCAAAACCCCAAATGGGAGGTTGAGGGACCTTATTGAAGGACCCCTTACCCGAGAGGAAGACAAGCTTACTTTCAAGCAATGCTTTGATGAAAATCATGTGCGAAATCCTCTAAGTATTTCCTTTGAGCTTCCAGAAAAATGTGCTCAACATCATTAAGGTCACCCCCTTCTCTCATGATCAACAATCAAAGGACTCTCTCTTATGGGCTTTCTCCAAAAATGGTTGCTTCTCCCTACAATTAGCATACCTTCTTGCTAGGGGTTTAAACCCCCTGAACCTGGACACTATGTCTTCTATGTGGGTTTGGAAGACTGATGTGCTAGGTTCAAGAGGTTTAAGCCTTGACCCAATTTGCACTTTTTGTAATAGGAACAATGAATCAATTGAACACCTTCTCAGAGAATGTGAAATAGATTGCAAGTTCTAGCAGGAGCTTCAAGTACCATTCTGCCTAAGAGGATCCCTTAAACTCCTTTTTAAAGAGTGGCTTGAAACCAACTATAAGGTAGAGATGAATTCCAAGTTTCTAGGCATACCATGGACAATCCTGTTTCCTATAGGAGTATGGCAACTGTGGCTTCACCGGAACAACTATGTGTTTCGGACAGGGAAGGTAGACCAGCTGATATGGAAAAAATGCATACAAACTAGTGCAGAATTTTTCTTTATTGGGTTAGACAGTAAATTTAAAAGCCCAAAAACCATCATTCCAGTAGAAGGGAGAAGCCGCCAGTGGGGTGGATGAAGCTCAACTCAGATGGTTCAGCATTGGGAAATCTAGGAAGGGCAGAAGGCAGAGGAATAATACGAAACCATGATGGAAATTGGGTGCAAGGTCATGCAGAGGGCTCAGACATAACAGCAGCTTCATTCCTGAGCTATGGGCGGTAAGGGATGACTTGATCATGGTTAGAGAGTTGGGATTAAACAATCTTACTGTAGAGCTTAATGCTTTAAGTGTTATTATGCTTATGAATAATGACTCTACCAATTTATTAATGGAACCCCTCCTAACTGACTGCAAGAACCTCTTGAAGGAGATCCCAAATAAGCAAGTGGTCCACACTTACCGCGAAGCTAACCAATGTGCTGATGCGTTGACTAAATTAGGAGCTAGCTCTTTATCCTCTTTTGTTGTCTTTTGTAACCCACCGCCTGTGGTGGAGAGTATTTTGGCTTTTGACAAAGCTAGCATGCATTGTAATAGACTTGTAAATTTCTGGTTTAATGAATTTTCATGGTTTACTGGAGAAAAAAAAAAAAAAACCATAAGGATTGCATTATCAATCCTCTATTTGTGTAGCAATCTTCAATGAAGCAAAGTTGGTCATTATGTAGATAGGATTGAATTAAGATGAAATTAATTCCTAATTTTGCTATGTTGGTGCAGGGATTTGCAGTTGGAACGCTTTTTATTGTATGGTGTTTATATGGGTAAGGAGGTGAATGAAATTTTCAGCCATTTGCTTGTTTCATTACAATGACAATTCGTTTGTATCTGGTTTTGTTTAGTGCAGAATACAGATGATCAACTGCCTCTCCCTTACAAACTAAACATCCTTCCATGACCAATATAGTCATTCTTTGGAATCTGCAGAACTCAAAAAGATCCCAATTCATGATAACTTCATGAGAAGTGAGATCTCTTTAGGATCCATTCCAGCATTTAGAAAATTGGTCAATCAGCAAAGATACATGTACTTGCCATTATTACTGATTTATGTCATATAATGTGAATGTCAATAGACCAATCCAAAAGCTAACTCATTGCCGACTACTAGAGTCTTACAAGATGTGTCATAGAAGTGATTCCTAGGGAAAAAAAACACATAGTTCTAACGGGGGAACAATTTGGATGACATGGGTTCTCCAGTGACTATCTTTAAATTGTAGTGCACTAAAATTTTTCTTTGAGCTTTTGTGTGTAAACCTAGGCATTTCGAGAAATTTTTGAGTAGAATGTACTGCAAAAGATGGCTTTTAAGTACTAATTATTCGTCTTGAATCAATTGCTGAACTCATTTTCAAGAATGATGCAAGGTTCAGTTTGTTTAGTCACAGAGTAACACAGTACCACTTAGAGCAACCACATCAGCTCTTGCAAAATACAAAAAGTAACTCATTATACACATTTTGACCAAAAAAACACCCATATCAATGAGTGTAAAATTGTGCGTAAGTGCACAAGTGCTACAGTAGCCGTACATATATGTACGGTTATTGTAGCTCTTCTATCCATTATTTTAATATTATCTTCATATACTATAAAAAGCCTATATCACTCTTTTTTTTCCTCCCTCCTCTCACTTGAGCAACACCAACGCCTTTCAATACTCTCTCCCTGTTTCATTCCTGATCTCTTCTTCTCATCTTCTCTCTTCGTCTGCTTTTTGACAGCTCTTGCTCTTGCTCTTGCTCATTCTCATCACCACAGGAAATAATGTGATTGGTTTGGGGGTTTTGTAGCCCCGTGAGGAGGGTGGATCAACTTAGATGAAGCTCTATTGACAGACTTTGGGGCGAATTTTTCTAAAATGGTATGGGTTTTTCTCATTGACATTTTAGGGTTTTTTTTTTGGTTTAGAGCAAGATTCTTAGGAGTTTCTCTAAACTAACTTTTTAGGGTTTCCTGTTAGTTCAAGCCTTAAAAAAACTAAGTAAATTAGAAGATTGTTCTACTCTAAAATTTTGAGTTCCAGGAACTAAATAACGTTAACCTATAATTCAAGCGAGGGCATAAAAGTATTAATTTTGGGACTCATTGGAATTCTATTTTTAGTGTGTTATGACTCTGTCTTATTGTTTTGTTCTGGAAGTTGTGGTTTGTTATGACTTAGTTTTTTATGTCTTGGTTAATGTCTCTATGGTACACGTTTATTAGCTATCAGTAAAATCCTCTTTAATGAAAAAAAAAAGGTTAGGATTTGTACAAATACGGTTAGTCTGTTTATTTATAATAGAATTTGTAATATAATTCATTCAAGGTTTTTTTTTTTTTTTAATAATAAAATTTGTATAGATACAAAATTTGAAATACAAGAGTACTGTGAACTACAAAGGTATTTGAAAGGAAACAACTTTATCCAATCTTATCACAATCCTAGAGTTGTTAGGATTTGTATCTTGTATTCTATGTTATCACCTTCAAGTGGTTTCTTCATTGCTCTCTTATTTATTAATTGTGGCTCTTGTTTTGTTGAAACATCAAGAATTTTAATTCGGATCCATGAGTTGGTGGCTGTAGTTTAATGTCTTTATATAAAATTGTAAAAAGCCAGGACATTTTTTATATGGACTTTCAATTCAAGTAATGATGTTCTCAATTGTTTCAGTGATTCTGTACTTGATTTAAGGTAGACTTTACTGAGAAGATTGTCAATCGTGAATGCAATCTTAAATTTTCCCTTGCATTATCTAGTAGATAAATTTCAACTTCAATTTTGTTGCTTCTAGAAAGTGGCTTGTGCTAGTATCTTCACAAAGACAATATAAAGTACTTATGCTATTTTGGTGAGACTGAACTATTGGTAGGTAATGTAGGTTCGTAAGATCTTATACTATGGGTACATAAATTCGGCTTGGGATCTACTATTATTTTTCTAACTGGACCCTACTTCTAATATCATTGATTGAACGTTCATTAAGTCTAATGCACCATTTACAACAGCTATGCTTTGGCTATTCTGCTTGACTTTCTTGGCTACTATGCTTATCTCACACTTGATAGAGTTGTGTTATTAGATAGTTGGCAATGACTTGATCTTATCTTGCACTTGATAAAATTTTAGTTTTAGCATTAGATAGTACCCCCAAATTACTTTGGTTGCTTATTAGTGTTGCTTCTAAATTACTTTGGTGTTTGTTAGGTGATGGACTCGCAAAATCCCTTTTTTCTTGACATTTTACAAGGCAAGGAACAAGGTTTTGAGTCTTAATGTCCACCCCACATTAAGACGTGAATGTACATCAATCTCCACCCTAAGTTGAAATGGGACAATCCACACCTCCCATTGCAAAAAAAAAATCAACTACTACTACTACTAAGAGAAGTCAATGGGGAAACAACTTCACCGTAGATAAAGACATTAAGCTAGTGTCGGCGTGGCTCAATGTTAGCTTAGATGTTGTGACATCGACAAATCAAAAACACACAACATTTTGGGATAGAATTTGGTCTACCTTCCACAATGACAAGAAATTTAACCTCTCTAAGGATTTTTTAAATAGTCGGTGGTCAACAATTCAAAGGGAGACCAACAAGTTTTGTGGATACTTGGCCCAAATTGAGAACCGGAATGAAAGTAGTAAAACTGAGCATGACAAGGTATTTCAACTCAACTTCTAATATGTTTTGTACATCAATGCACTTTTAGTTTTATAATTCTCATTATTTTCAATTTTTTACTTTTGTAGAATAATGATGCAAAAACTATGTATAAAAGTAATAGAAAAAATGCATTTCAATTGGAACATTGTTGGAGAATTTTGAGGAATGAAGCTAAGTGGTTGAATCTAAGAGATAATGTGAAGGTCCACACAAGACAGCCAACCACACAATCTTGTCATACTTTTGCAAGCTCAATAAATCTAGGTGAAGATAATAATGAGATGAACTCTGGCGAAACCTTGGAGAGACCCATAGGCAAGAAGGCCGAAAAGGAGAAATTAATGAAAAGAAAGAATTGCGATGATATGGTCCAATACTATCCTCCCAATTGGATGAAATCAAGGAAGAAAAGAGGAGAATGCATGAGGAGGAAAAGGAAAGTATGCACATTGCATTAGAAGAACGAAGAAAGTTAATGCACATTGCATCCGAAGAACGAAGAGAGTTGATTCGTATCAAGAAAGAGAAGAATGAAGTAGAAAAGAAGAAATTGGAAGTTGAAATTATGATGAAAGATACAAGAACCACAGATCCTAAGCAAAAAGAATATATTCATCTATATCATTTGGAAATCTTGAAGAGGTTAAGGTCTAAATTTCCATCATAATTTGAATATTATTATTGACAATATCTAATCAAGTAATTTTTTGTATAGTGCAAAGATACTAGCACATGGCTAATATAGATGATTTGATGGTAGACATCTTTTTTGTAGTATTTACTTGTGTAGGGAACACGATTATTTAATCTATAATCATGTTAGATATATTTTTGTAGTCTTCACTTATGTAGGAAAAAGAGCAATGTTGTAAATTTTGTATTATGCACGGACAATAGCACTTGATTATTCAATTTAATTTGTGATTCTGCTCTTGTCATTATGTTTTGGGTGAAGTAATGTCTCGATTTTTGTCCTTCTATACAAGATGATTTGTGCAAGGATAATAGCAATTGGATAATTTGTCATTCTCTTTGCTTGTCTTGCTTGTTGAAGGTGGATGTACTTGTACTTGCTGCCATGGTTTATGGTTTGTGTATGTCTGGTTGTACTTGTACTTGTTTGTTGGCTGGATTCTTGCAATTGAAGCCATTAATGAAGACTGTTTGCTTTGCTTGTGTAGCCGTTGGGCAAGTGTACTAGAGATTATCAAAATCTGCTAAGCAGACATATTCCATGCAACTGAAGATGACAATGCATAAGAGAACATCAAAGGAATGCAATTTGAAAATTTTAGTCATGTCTAACTTTAGTCATGTCTTTTTTTTCTTTTTTCTTTTTTTTATGTTGTTGATGCTTCCCTATGTTTCTTTAGAATTAATTAATGATTCCCTTGGTGAGGTGAGGTAATTAAACTTGGCTTCATGTTGAAGGTCAGCTTGTTTAATTTCTAATTTCATTGACTAATAGCCAGGTGGTGTCTTGAGGATATATATAAGAAATAATGTTCAGGAAAAACAACATTTTGCATGCATGTATGTAATAAATACTGCCCATAATGTTTCTTCATAAGTCTATTTAAAAATAAGAAGTCTCCCCCAACTTGGAAGATCGGTGGATGAACTTTATTAGTCATGTCGTTTTTTAATTTGTGATTGGTTCCCTGTGTTTCTTTAGAATTAATGATTTCCTGTATTTCTTTTATAATTGCCGGCTTGGTGAGGTAATTAAACTTAGCTTCTCATGTTGAAGAATGAAGATAGAAACCTGCCCCGTCCCCAACTTGGAAAAGATGACTATAACTTTAATGATTTTTCTCGCTGATGATTCCCTATGTTATTTTATTTAGAATTGATAACTTTTTTTTGAAATTTAAATGCTATATATATATATATATTCCAATGGTCGTAGGAGCCACTATTCTAGCGGTTCAGTCACCAATTCTAGCAATATGGTGGTTGGAGACATCGATTCAATGGCGGTCGTCGGAGCCACTATTACAACAGTCAGCCCACCAGTGATAGCGGTATAATGGTCGAAGACACCAATCTGCCAGTGATCACCAAAGCCACTATTTTGGTAGTTTGGGCACCGGTAGCATTCGTTTAAAACCAATATTTTAACAATCCACCTATCGGTGGGTCACTATTCGGTGGTACAGTGGATAACGAAACCAATCCGGCAATATTTGTTAGAACCACTATTTCGGCAGTTTTGCCATCGGACCTCCTCCACAAGCGACTCCATTGGCCGAGCCACTAGTGTTTGTAGTTTAGTTAAAATACAAGTTTAAATTAATAAAATATGACCATTAGGGAAAATTTAAAAAAAAAATTAAAAAAATTGATGAAGAATGAATATTTTATTAAAATATCTTGTAAAATAAATAAACTAATGTAAGTGTTTTATAAAAGTAATAGTGTAAAATAGAAAAAGTTTTTTTTTTGTGTAAAATATACGTAATCTTTTGGAAGAGATGATGCAATTGCTCTTAATTGTCTCGGATGGGTATATGTGCTCATTGTTGTTGAGATATGTGGTGGAAATTTTGTCAGAATAGTATATTTAACACTTAAGAAAGACGAAAGTTTTTTTTTTTTTTTCAGATACTTTATAATTAATCTCACCACACTCAAAAAAAAAAACAATTTCTTAATGATACTTATAACATTACTCACCATTCATCACTATTTTGCTCTTTTACTTTTCTTTTTCCTTACACGTGCATTTACTTGCTTTTTGTTGGATTCTATTCTTATGGGATACTTCAACAAGCAAGAATTATTATATAGAATAAAAAGGAGACAAGCTCCTAATTTCTATAAAATTAAGGAAACGCCAATAAAAGCACACGATATTACAAAAATAGAAAACTTTATGTTGAAAGTGTAAAAAAAAAAAAAAAAAAACTTAAAACTAGTTGAATAGTATAATAAGACTCATAAATAGTATCAAAATGTGTAATAAGACCTATGAATAGTACTAAAAAGAAGTTAAAATCTCAAATAAACTAAACTTTTCATCACATCCCAAACAAACTCTAATTTTTTTCTTAAAAGCAAAAGAAAGCTACATAAACATTGCAATTTTGATAGTCAAAGATAAGAACTTACCTACTAAAGAAAAAAATATTTTCCCACAAAACACATAAAAGAAAACACACAAGCAACATGTTAGTCCATAATGACTTACAATTGTGACTTTCACCTCACTAAGACTAGCAGATAAACTTCTTTGGAAATGGGCATTGAATCAAAATTTTGAAGGGTCTCTTTGCCTTCCTAGAGAGGTGACCCTTGTTTATATTCTTGTTGCCTTACTTTGTTTAATGAAGAGGTGGCAATTCGTGTAAATTGATTTTATTCGTGTTGTATGAAGGTAAGGATATTAGAATATATAACTTAACTCTAACTTGTTTAATAATCATGTCAAAACCACTCACCCTTAACACAACTAAATTTATTGAACGGGTGGACACAACCAAAATTTGTTCTAACTCGTTTAATACATAGTCAAAAAATAAATAAAGTGAAGAGGTTCAATGTGTTTGGTTGTGACAATTTTGCTGTGGCGATCACAATTGAACCTTGTAGGTTGTGAATTGGATTGCAAATAAACAAAGAATTTATATGTTCAAGCATCAAATATTGATCCTGCTTGTGATATGGATGCCTTGGTGTGTCTCAAGATGTCTTGGTCTATGTAGAAATGCATTAGGAAGACTTCTATTTTTAGGAGTTTGGGGGTGGATGAGCTACACGTGATGGAGTCTAATTGG
Organism: Castanea mollissima; assembly: GCA_014183005.1. NCBI lineage: Eukaryota > Viridiplantae > Streptophyta > Magnoliopsida > Fagales > Fagaceae > Castanea > Castanea mollissima. Next base: position 38,567,053 of record JACAVU010000007.1, on the reverse strand, counting down.
TGACATGTCATAGTCTAATTAGAGGAACTTTAAGATTTTTTCTCCAAGACACATGACAACTTTTGATTGGCCAAAATGTCTTGATTTTCAAGGTGACACATGTCAGCACCCACTTAGACTGCTTCTATTATTACTTACACGCGCCAAACTACTTACTTTATTACTTATACACACAATGGCATTTTGCATGCTTTGTATGTTTTTATTTTATGATACTTCGTAAATTTTTGTTGATTCCTGAACGGCGATAGTGACACTAATGTCAAAATAATGATAACATTGAGAGGTTTAGAACTTACTAACAATAAATTATGGATCAAATTTTGCAATTTTACAGGTCCTAGCATTATTCACTTGAGTTGTGCTAAGACCATCAAATATTACACAACTTGTTGCCGCAACTCACCACGTAGCGAGTTGTAACTGGTGAAAGAGTGTCTGTGGGCCATGTGGGGACACACCTTCACCAATCACAACTCACCACATGGCGAGTTGTGGTACAAGGTTGTGTCAATTTACATGGTTCCAGCATTTTCCTTATTCACTTACTATTCCCCCATGGCACTAACTATAAATATGGATCAAATTTTGCAATTTTACAGGTCCCAACATTATTCACTTGAGTTGTGCTAGGACCATCAAATATTATACAACTTTTTGCCGCAACTCACCACGTGGTGAGTTGTGACCGGTGAAGGAGTGTCTGTGGGCCATGTGGAGACACACCTTCACCAATCACAACTCACCACGTGGCGAGTTGTAATACAAAATTGTGTCAGTTTATGTGGTTCCAGCATTTTTCTTATTCACCTACTATATATTCCCCCATGGCACCAACCATATCGATATTATTGTCCTATCTGATTTGATAGATTGTCCAATATCGATCATCTTCCAATACAAGCTGCCATCTCACTGGTTTGCCCATTATCGCTCAGTTTGCAATGACAGACTCCTCCAACAAGAAGTTACAAGGCAAAGTAGCCATAATCACCGGTGGTGCAAGCGGCATAGGCGAGGCTACGGCTCACCTTTTTGCCCAACATGGTGCACGCATGGTTGTGATCGCCGATATCCAAGACCAATTGGGTCACCAAGTAGCCATATCAATTGGTATAGACAAGTGCCAATACGTGCACTGTGATGTTTCTGATGAAGACAAGGTCAAGAACATGGTTGAATCAACGGTCCAGAAACATGGTCAGCTCGACATCATGTTCAGCAACGCTGGGATTGTGAGTGGCTCTAATCAGACAATCCTTGAGCTCGACCTTTCAGGGTTCGACAAAGTGATCAAAACCAACGCGCGCGGCATGGCTTTATGTGTGAAACACGCGGCGCGTGTGATGGTAGAGAGGCGCGTGAAGGGGAGCATCATATGCACAGGAAGCGTAGCCGCTAGCCAAGGTACACAGCTATTAACTGATTATTGTATGGCAAAGCATGCAATGCTGGGTCTGGTTCGATCAGCAAGTGTGCAGCTTGGGCAGCATGGGATTAGAGTGAACTGTGTATCACCCTCTATGGTGGCTACACCAATGTCATGTGATGCATTAGGAATGGATGCAGAGCAAGTGGAGAAGATTTCTGAGCCAACTTCAAGCTTAAAAGGGGTTGTGTTGAAGGTGAGGGATGTTGCCAATGCTGTGCTCTTTCTTGCATCTGATGATTCTGGTTTTGTCACTGGACTTGACTTGAAGGTTGATGGAGGCCACTTAGGGAGTCGATACAGGCCCCAATGAGTACTGTTTTGAGATGGAAAGCAAAGGGTTTAAGTATTAATCAAATTGTCTTGAACAAAATAAGTTTTTTTTTTTTATTTGAACAAAATAAGTTGAAGGAAGAGGTATGTATATTCAGCAAAAAAAAAAAAAAGGTATGTATACCTTGTTTAAGTTCTGGGAGTAGGTTCTACTTTATATTTTACAAATATTGAATACAAATCATATCTTTTACTTTATATTTCACCAATATATCTGATTTTATATTAGAAAATAGATCCTGTAAGAAGAAATAATTTTTCTACTATTTCTTATCTGGCAAACATTTGTATATATAAAATTAAAAGCTTTAAAGAAGAGCTCATGAACCTTACATGTATGTACGAAAAGATTTCTTCCCCTGCTTGGTCTATGGTAGTACTCTTCGGCTCCAGTAAATTGACGCTTTTTAAGGTAAAATATTTTGTGATTACATGTAAGAAATTTTTAGTAAAATATTTTCAAAATTCAAGTAAACTACCAAAATTAGTGGAACAGCCGTTGGAACTATTGGTGCCAAATTTCTAGTGACCAGATCACTCGAACCAGTAGCCGGAACAGTGGCTTATGCGACCGCCACTGGAGCGTTGTCTTTAGTGATGAGACCGCCAGCACTTTAGTCTAACAACAATTTCAGTTATCAGACCTCCGAAATTGATCACTAAAACGGTGTATTCGGTGATCAAACTGCCATAATCGATTGTCAAAACATCGGGTCAAGTGACTAGACCACAAGCCCCGGTCGTTGGAGCGAAAACTCCAGCCACCAGACAACCAACATCGGCTACTCAACCCACCAAATTGGTGACCTAACCGCCGAAAGATAAGAGGGGAAGCCATTGTATGTTTTTGTAAAATTTTAACAAATTAGTAAAATTAAAAAGTTTTACAACTTTTTATAAAAGATTTTATTGTCAACCAAAAATAATTTACAAATTTAACTACATTTTACATGCAAACAAATACTTGAAAATTTTAAAAAAAATTCAAAATATATTTTACTTAGAAACAAATGAAACATAAGTCACAGAGTGTGTGTGTGACCTCAGGGCGTTGAGTTACAAAAGGACCTTGGTGTTTCAAACTTTCAACCCACAATAAATTAAATTAAAGCTCAGAAATGAGCTTTATTGTGGTAGTGGCAAGTAAGCCCCTTGATAATGTTGACGTCAACACCTAGCCCAGCGCCGCCAAGCTCAGCCTACCCTAGCGGTGACGCCAAGAGTTCTAGTGGTTAGTTTAGCATACCCATTTGAAAAACCATCCCTCTAAGTTTGATTAATTCAATAGATGAGGTAAAAATCTAAGTTTTCAGTCATTTTCTTCTATGAAATCCTTTGGGCTTTGTTGTTTTATGATGTTTATGGTAATAACTTAGTGGGTTTGAGGGTTGTATTTCTTGGATATGGGTTTTAATCTATGAGGAAGATTGAGATAGATTTTTGAAATTGAGTTTCTTTATGTCTTTGGAATGATTTTGATATATGTGAAAAGTTGATAGTGCTAAGTATGAAAATTGCTTGAGTTTTGGGCTTGTGTTTGTTGCATGTCAAGTGTTTGATATTTTACCTCAATGAGTTATGAGTTTAGGTTTAATTGCTTGTAGTTTTTTTTATTAAACTTGAAGTTGGACTATCCAATATATATATATATATAATGAATTTTAGAACTTTGAAGTGAATTGATGTTGTGGTAATTGATTTTTATATAGATTTGAATTTCTTGACTTGTGTTGTGATGATTGTTATATGAGGTTATAGGTTGTAATCCTAGTTTTTTATATGTGCTAACACATGTAGCTTTAAGGTTTAATTAAGTCTCAAAACTTTTGGCATGGTGTTAAAATTTTAATTTTTTTTTTTTTTTTTTTTTTTGTGGCCTCAAATCTGTTAGTGACAGATTTGAGTCAGATACACTATGTAATTTTTAATAAATTATAGAAAAATTATTTTGAGCTGAATTTTTTATGGTACATACTAAACATATAAGAGCTTCTCCATATTTAATTTCAAGCTTTTTGGATAACATTAAGTGAACCAAAAAGTTTTTTAAAAAGAGTTGATCTGTTGCAAATTTAGTCGGAAAGTATGATTAGAATTTTGAGACTTTAAGGAATTTACTTCAAGCTTTTGTTGTATGGTTTATCTTGTAAGTTCATATGTGCTTTCTTTGACAAGTGATTTATTTTTTGACAACTATGTGAATTGGGTTTCTTGAGAAATCATTTGGGTTTTTGATTTATATGGGAGATTGTGTTTAATTTTTGAAAGAGGGTTTCCTTGCATTTTGAAATGGCTTTGGCATATGTGGTTGTGATTGTGGTGTTAACTATAAATTTGTGCAAGTAATGTGAGCATGTGTCTTTTGCTTACCAAGTATTTGATAAATTACCTATATGAGTTATGGGATTGAATTTCTTGACTTGTGTTATGATAATTGTTATACGATGTTGTGGGTTGTAATCCTAGTTGTTTATATGGGCTAGCACATATAGCTTTAAGGTTTAATCAAGTCTCAAAACTTTTGGCATGGTGTTACAATTATAGTAATTTTTCTTTTTTGCTACTTTAAATCTATCAGGGAGAAATTTGAGTCAGATGCACTTCGTGATTTTTAATAAACTATAAAAAGATTATATTTACCTGAATTTTTTATAGTATATACTAGACATATAAGGGCTTCTCCATATTTAATTTCAAGATTTTTGGATAACACTAAGTGAACCAAATATTTTTAAAACAAGAGCTGACCTGTTGCAAATTTAATCGAAAAGTATGATTAGAATTTTGAGACTTTAAGGAATTTACTACAAGCTTTTGTTGTGTGGTTTATCTTTGAGTTATATTTGTTGATTACTTTCTATACTTCAATACTTATAAGCATTCTATATTTGTGATTATGATAATTGTATTGGGATGGATTGTTGAGTTGAAGCAAGCAAACGGCTTGCATGGTACTATAAGGCAGTTTACATTTATATTGAAAGTGTTTATTATTTTTTGAAAATTTGGATGGATTTTTTTAGTTATGTTTGTTTATTACTTTTTGGACTTCAATACTTGTAAACATTCTATATTTGTGATTATGATAATTGTGTTGGGATGGATTGTTGAGTTGGAGCAAGCGAGTGACTTGCATTGATAATTGTTTTGTGGTGGATTGTTGTTTGATTATTTAATTTCTTTCACATGTCAAACATGCAAACTAAATGACAATTATCAAGAGATATTGATTAGTTACCAAATGTATTAATAAATTACTTATGAATTTAGACTCCTATGCCTACACTTAGGACATTGGTGTTACTTGCAAGTCATTTTCTCAAATTTGGAAATTTTGTCTTGTTTTCTTAGAGGCATAGGTTTGTTTTGTTAGAGTAATTGAAATATGGACTAATGGTTGGTTTATGCTTTCATGATATCATGTTATAGGTATTTATTGTGTAAATTTGTTCTATAGCTATGGACAAGAGTTGGATGGACATTAGAGATAGGACATCTATGGAATATAGAAATGGAGTTGCACAATGAGGATATTGATAGACTTGATATGATTTGTTTAGTATATTTAAGATTATGTGTAATCCATTTGCAAGAATATGAAACTATGTGGTTTTGAATATGTTGTGTACTATATTTAAGTATATGCATAATTCTACTTCTATGGTTTTTGCTTAAGTTTGTAGAGATTCAAGACTTAGTCCATTTGAGTGCATGAGGATATAGATAGACTTGATATGTTTTGTTTATTATATTTAAGATTATGTGTAATCCTATTTGCATGTTTATGAAACTATGTGGTCTTGAATATGTTATGTACTATATTTAAGTGTATGTGTAATTCTATTTCCATGGTTGCTGCTTAAGTTTGTAGAGATTCAAGCTTTAGTCCATTTGTGTGAATGAGGATATAGATAGACTTGATATGGTTTGTTTATTATATTTAAGATTATGTGTAATCTTATTTGCATGTTTATGAAACTAATTGGTTTTGAATTTGTTGTGTGAATGAAGATATAGATAGAAATAGATATAAATTTTCTTTGTTTATTTTAGTTCTTGAATGTATAAATGAAAATGAGATGTTTAGTTATATGTGAGAGAATTAAATTTTAATGTATTAAGAATGTATTTGGTGTTTAAATTTTTTAAGTATAGCAACTATTATCAAAATGATTTCTTTATGAACTTATTAAATACTCTTAATTCGTATTCATGGTGGTTTCGATTTAGATCATCAATCTCTAACTCCTCATAAACCATAGGCCTCATCTCATCAATAAACTACCATATAGTGGTAAATGCAATGTTTTAAGGACTCCATGGGCTAATATATAATTGTTTTGAACAACCACATTTATTTTGGAAGTATTGTACTTTGTTTATAATATTGTCATAGTTTAGGTGGTTTTTTTTTTTTTTTTTTTTTTTGTAGGTAGAAAAGTGTTTTGTTCAATTCAAGATGACACATGTATCGATATATATATATATATATATATATATATATATATATATATATAATTGTTTTGAACAACCACATTGTTTTGAACAACCACAATGTGTTAGTTTAGACATTTGTTATTATGGAATATTGATGATCAATAGTGTAGGAGTGAAGTAGATTCTCCTCGGACCTAGGGCCCAAATAGTCATTGGGCCATAGGAAAGTAGTTGGGCCCAACCTTTGTGCTCAGGGGAATGCTCAAGGAGTAGTAATCCGTGAAGGAAGTGAAAGTTGGATCACCGTAAGTATTTTACCGTGGATAGCCTATTACCGAGGGAAAGAGAAATTATTAACTTGTCCAAGCCTTGAAGCATGGTGAAGCACGGATAATTAGTGTGAGACCTTTGGAAGATACTAGTAACCACGCGAAACTCCTAGAAGGTGCAAGAAGAATGGAAAACTCCTAGAAAGTGCAAGAAGGAGGAAGATATGTGTCTCCGCATTAATGAGAGGGTTCTTACCTAACTTCTGCCGCATTAATGGTGCATAAGACTGCTTGAACAATACACGTAACCCCCCAGGACGTCAGAACTTCAAGATAAGAAGGTGAGGAAACCGATAAAGTAAGGAAAAATATCCCTGCTACTCTAGGTAGAAGCAAAACAGTTGGAAGGGAAGAACAAAGATTGAAGCTATAAAAGTGAAGGAGGCCAAAAGAAAAGGGGATCCAGAAAAGAAAAAAAGAAAAAAAAGAGTGAGAAGAGTATTATATGTAACGCCACGGGAATATAGGAAACGAGTGTTTTTCCCATTCACTTGTAAGCACTTTGTAGTAGTAGAACAAGTAGTTTAATAGTCAAAGAGATTCACTGTTTGTGTTTCCCATTGTAGAGTGCCTTTTTCCTGCTTTTATATTTTTATTGTGTGGGCTATCGTAAAAGCTACATGAGGAGTTTTCCACGGGAACCAATTTCTATGTCCTTACAATTAGCGTCATCTATGGAAATATTCTACCAAGCAGAAGACACAAGAGTTGGACTATTTGAGACCATGGCTAACCGATCACGAAGTGGTCCCGCATATCTAGAGCGGCCTAGTATTCAGAATAATCTGTTCATGTGGATAGACGCGTGAAGTCTGAAGTTCATAAGGATACTCAATGACATCTTAGCCCCCCCCTCCACAGTATGAGGGGTCGAGGAGCCAACCTATGCGAATAGGGATATGGAGGTGGAGATTGAAAGAACAAGTGGCTTTGCTGCAAAGAAACGCTAAGAAGGATAAAGAGTTGCTACGTCATAAAGACAAGGAGCTACATCACCAAAGGAGACCGAGTTCAGCACCTACTCATTCTCGAGGAGATGAATGTCAAATGGATGATGGAAATAGGAAAAGGGATAGGAGTTCACCCCATTCTCATGGGGAATGAGAGAAGACTCCTTTGAGAAAGAGAATAGTTTCTCCACCTCTTCAAAAGGTTAGGAGAGAGGAGCAAAAAGGGAATAAATTGAAAGGCCCAATTTCTCATCCTCAATCCTATTCAACTCAGGGTGTTTCTGGAGAAGATGTCATGACTAAGACTTTGCGTCAAATATCTCAATCTCCATTTTCAGAAGAAATAGAGAAAATAAATTTTCTGAAGAGATTTACCAGGCCAACTTTTGCAATTTATGATGGCAAGACAGACCTTGTGAAGTATATTAGTCATTATAATTAAAGCATGGCCATATACTCGAAAAATGAAGCCTTGATGTGTAAAATTTTCCATCTAATTGTTGGACAAACATGGTTTGTATTTCATACAAAAGGTATGCAATGAAAAAATCAACGGATCTACTTTATTTGCAATCGATAACATGTACTATGTAAATTTCAGAATTTAAGAACAAGAGAGCGTACCTTAGTGCGGTGAAATTCAAAACCAACAATTAGAAGTACTTGTGAACACTTTTAATCTTCACTCCAATTCTACTAACGCCCAAGAAGTGTGGTCTTTCAATCAGTTTCCAATGGAGAATAAGAGAATGGCTTACACTCGCATACATTTTCACACATATCAAGTGTCTCATAAAATTTTGTATGTTTCTCCCTTAATATCTAGTTAATTATGTAATGGGACTAGCTTTTTGGACCTTTCCAATTGGGTTTAAGTGTGTGACTAGGAGTGGGACCAAAAGGAAACCAATAAGACTCTAGCTCCAATGGGCCTTGGGCATTTCTATCAACTCTTGACAAGTCTAAAGTTACCATTAATTATATCATTGCACTTTTGGTTTTATTTATAAATTATATCCCAAGATTTTATTGTACATGCAACTCCTTCATTAAATATTCGTAGTAATATGAAGTCATAAAAGTAGACTATCACTTTGAACATTACTACATCTTTAATCCTTGAGTACCCAGTTTAATCCTTTAAGTTATACATCATATATTTATGAAATCCAATTTTATAAATATATACTTTAGTAACTCCTTACTAAAGTGGTTAGGCCTAATACTCTGAATAACCAAACTCATTAAACTCATCTCAATGAAATATTTTATATCTACGTTAAGAGATTATGAATTCTATCTTAAGAATATATACACTAAATGTGGCTACCCCAACATATTGAGGTTTTGATCGTGACTTTAAATCTCACTCCTGATATATCAAAGTAACCTACACTTCATAATCAGGTCCATTATTCTCTCAGGATTAAGAGTTCATGTAAATAAAAGTTGTGAGATTTATTATTCATTTGACAATCGTTAGGAGAATAATAATTCTCACAACGGTCCAGTTTGATAAATTTCATTTATTGACCTAAATATAAAAACACAGTTTGATAAATTTCTTAAAGAAATTTTCTTATTTTGAAACATTTGCATGATAATTTTATTATTAATGTTACAATTACATTTCTTTCAAAAATTTAGTTAGATAAAAAATTTATTAGGGTTTTTCTTTTTGTTTGTAAGAACCTAGTACATTGTTAAAGGAGCCAAAATTTAAAGATAAAATTTGGCTATAAACTTAGTTGTAGCCTAAAACTACAACTCTCACTTAAAAAAAATTAACGTGACTATATATTTTGAAAATTTAATCTTTGAATTGCATGTTTTTTATGTTCTTAAAACACATGTCAAGTTTTATGTCAATCAAATATTATTTATTATTTGATTTATAAACTTTAATTTTTATGTAATTTTAAACAACAAAAACTCAAAATTTAAAGATTTGATTGATGACATAACTATTGATCTTTGATCCTCTTGAAATTTTGCAAGTATGGAGGATATAAGAAGAAAAGTATAATCCAACGGTGAATTTTTCGCAATTCACATCCAATAAAAAAATATTGAGTAGAATTATAGTTTTAGTCTACAATCAAGTTTGTTACCAAATTTTGTCCAAAAATTAATTATATTGGGCCTAAAAAATTTTAGGATGGTCACAGATATAAAATTTATATATAATAATTAATTATTTTTCTAGGTCAAGGTGGTCTTGTGATCACTCTGAAGTACGTGTGGTGCCACCAATGGAGGAGAGAGCGATTTTTGATGGTGTTCACACATGCAATAAAGAACAACACGACTTTCAAAACGCATGTCGTGTTTGGAATGAATTTCATCTCCACCTCAATCCTAGAGTAATGCTATGGACATGGCACAACTTCCACTTGGTGAGTTATGATTGATAAAAGTATAATGGTGGTTGGAGACACACCTTTACCAATCATAATTCGCCATGTGATGCGTTGTGGCACATAGTTGTGCCAAACTATGTATCATTAGCATTACTCTCAATTCTAACCCAATGGGGTACTGTTATCCTACAAGACTAGAGAATTTTTTATTGCTGCTTCCCCATGCCTTGAATTTGAATAGGCCAAAGTTTTTTCCATGCCAGAATTCCAAACCTCGAAACCCCAAAAATGCTAAGTGTTGGTTCTGCTTACAATGATTTCATGGCATGTTAATTTAAGCTTGGACCTTGCTGTCCTTATATTTTAAAACTTGGCCTTTTTAAGTTCTAGAATTTGATCAATAATGGTCTTGATACTACGTTCACGGTATCAATTGGGGGACTAGCACATACATTATCCAAACTGCACAACACAAAGAAGGCAATTTTCATGTGGTGGCTTTGAAGACATGCGTTGGGCTTGTGGAGAGTTGAAATGGTAGTACAGAACACTCTGCCACTATGTTATTTTTAGAAATTTTTGAGGTTCATATAAATTTCAGCTTGGAGATGTATAATATATTGAATGGCTTAGAGAACTTTATTACAGATATATCACAAATACTGCTAAGTTAGCCTTATAGGATCTTTTGCCTATAATAAACGGTGTGGGAAATTAGCCATAAGGATTGCATTATCTAACCTGTATTGTGTAACAGTCGTCAATGAAGCAAAGTTGGCCATTATGTAGATAGGATTGACTTAAGATTGCAATTAATTCCTAATTCTGCTATGTCGGTACCAGGATTTGCAGTTGGAACGCTTATTATTGTTTGTGTATATATGGGTAAGGTGGTGAAACAAATTTTCAGCCATTTGCTTGTTTCATTACAATGACAATTCGTTTATATCTGGTTTTGTTTAGTGCAGAATACAGATGATCAAAGGCCTCTCCCTTACAAATTACACGTCCTTCCATGACCAATTTAATCATTCTTTGGAGTCTGCAGAAAAAAAGACCCCAATTCATGATAAATTCATGAGGAAGTGGGATCTCTTTAGGATTCACTCTAGCATTTAGAAATTGGTCAATTAGTAAAGATAGACGTACTTGCCATTATTACTGATTTGTGTCATATAATGTGAATGTCACTAGACCAATTCCAAAGCTAACTCATTGTCGACTACTTACAGTCTTACAAGATGTATCTAATAGAAGTGAATCGTGGGGAAAAAAAATCACATAGTACCAACTAGGGAACAATTTGGATGACATGGGTTCTCCAGTGACTGTTTAAATTGTAGTGCACTAAAATTTTTCTTTGAGCTGTTGCATGTAAACCTAGGTATTTCAAGAAATTTCTGAGTAGAATGTACTGCAAAAGATGCCTTTCTGTCCTTGCCTTCTGTGTAACATTGTCAATCGTGTTAACAACACACTTTTGGATAATTTTTTAGTAATTTTTTCAGTTTTTAATTTTTAACACTTTTATTTTTCTTTTGACAACTTTTTTTTTTTTTCTTTTTTGGGAGTGAAGCACCACAGTGCTGATTAACATTTCCCTCTTTTAAATCCAACTGTCATAGATGCTTTTGAGAATCAAATTCTGAACTCATCTTCAGTAAGGGCAAAAGGTTAAGTTGGTTTAGTCAGAGAGTGTGACAGTACTAATTATTCGTCTTGAATCAATTGCTGAACTCATACTGATGGGATGCTCTTAGTCAAAGAGTTACACAGTACCACTTACTTGTCTCGAATGGGTATTGTGCTCATTGTTGTTGAGGTATGTTGCGGAAGTTTTGTTAGAATAGTATATTTAACACATTAGAAAGAAGAAAGTATCTTTTTTTCAAATACTTTATAATTAATCTCACCACTCGAATAAAATACACACAAAAAATTCTCACTGATGCTTATAACATGGCGAAAATAGTCAAATAACACTTTTGGTAAAAAGCGTAAATATATTTGTAGTCTTTATATTTTGACATTTTTTTATTTTAATCCCTGCATTTTAATTTTATCACTTTTAGTCCTAAATTTAATTAACGCGTTTCATTTTAGTCCTTTCTATCAGTCAACCAACGGAAATAGCTGAGGTGGCTACTGGAAGAATTAAAATATTATAAAAAATGTCACATCACCATGATACATCAGCATATAAATTTAAAAAATTAATTTATTAATTTTAACTAAATAATAAAAATAAAAACAAAATTAAAAACTAAAATTCACAAAATTAAAACAGAATTTATAAAAATCATCTCAAACTCAAACTCTATTCTCTCACCTCAACCAACCTAAACAAAAATTTATCATTAGATCATTTTGACTTTAAGTGTTTACTTTTTCCCTTTCAAAAAAAAAAAAACCTTTCAAAAAAGTGTATTTACTTTTCTGTAAGTGAGCTCTCTCTAAAATCATGATTTGATTTTAGAGAGAGCTCCAAAAAAAAAAAAAAAAAAGAGTTTAGAGAGAGAGAGGGAGAGAATGAGCAGGTGAGCAAAAATGGGAGCATGCATGCATGTATGTGTAGATCGGCGATAGCTGAGCATTGTGGTGGTCTGTGGAGGTGGATGGTGGTGGGTTCGTGGACTAAGCTAGATCGGCAATGGTTGAGCATTGTGATGGGTCCGTGGAGGTGGGTGCTGGTGGGTCTGTGGGCTAAGCGTGGTTGGGTCCTTGTAGATCGGTTTGGAGCAAATCTAAAGGAAGGGGGCCGACAGTGGGAGCAGATCTAGAGAATGGAACTCGATCTCGGCCTCTGTCTCAGCCACTGTCTCGGCCACAATGGAGCTTGTCGGTCTCGGTCTTCGTCCCGGTCTTGGCCACAATGGAGCTCGCCAATCTTGGCCACCGTCTTGATGTGGGTTTCTTGACTGATCGGTGGGTTTGGTGACTTTTTCGATGGTAATGGTGGTCATGTTCTGGAATTTTTGTGGGTTTTTGAGCTAAAGTTCATGTTATGAAGAAATGTTTTTGATCAGCGAGGTGGTGGTGGCTTGATTGTGTCGGTCATTGATAGTTGGATCTGGGCTTGATTGTGTTGGTTTGGGTTTGATTGTGTTAATCTGAGTTTGTTGTGATTGGTTTCTTGATCTGGGTTTAATTTGGGTTGGTTTGTTAACTGGGTTTATGGGTTTGATTTGCTGAGAATTCAGTGTTGATTGTGTTAGAATTTGGGGAAGAACATGAAGAATTCGATGATCTTGATTTGTGGTAGATTTGATGGTATTGGGCTTGATGATCTCTGAAGTGTTGAATTTGAGTTTTTTTTTTTTTTTTTTCTTGTTATCATTTATGTCCTAGTGATCTAGATTTAAGTTCTTAGGTTGCTGGGTTTGTGTTCTTGTGATAGGTTTGAGTTCTTGGTTGCTGGGTTTGATTTGGGAAGAATATGAAGAACAAATTGTAAAATGAAGAACAATATGAAAAATACGAAGAACAATCTTGATTTATGTGAATTTTAGTTTTTAATTCTGTTTTTATTTTTATTATTTAGTTAAAATTTATAAATTAATTTTTAAAATTTATATGTTGTTGTGTCATGGTAATGTTGCATTTTTTTATAATATTTTAATTCTTCCGGTAGTCACCTCAGCTATTTCTGTCGGTTGACTAACGAAAATAACTAAAATAAAACACATTAATTGAATTAGGAACTAAAAATAATAAAATTAAAATATAAAAATTAAAAAAAAATATTAAAATATAGAAACTAAAAATATATTTAGTCATTGACAAAATTTATGATAAATTAGCATTGTTTTAAACTTGTTGAAAAATGGGTAAGAAGTCAGCAAACCAAATTGAACTTGCTAGAAGCTCTCCAATGAGAAGGATTGAAGACATGTTTATGTACAAAAATCAAAAAAAGTTGACTTACATTTATTGTGATTTGATTTGAAGAGCATGGAAGGAAGAAAAGAAGAAAAAGGGGAATAAATAAAAGGAAAGTCCATCCGTCCAAAACTTTTCCTGCAAAGCTTGTAGTACAGTTTACAGACTGCGAAAATTCAACCCTACTGCATGCACTGTTGAGTGTTGACCTTGACACTGCCTATGACTTGTCAATGCCATATGACTCGTCAATGCCAACCTAATTTACTCCGCTTCAACTTCCGTTTCAACAATGGATACTGTGTCCAACGCCATTGCACAAAGCTGGTGTGGCTTCAACGGTGGATACCTTGCTATTTTGCTCTTTTACTTTTCTTTTTCCTTGCACGTGCAATTACTTTCTTGCTTTTTTTTTTTTTTGGATTCTATTCTTATGGGATACTTCAACAAGTGTGTATTTGACATAGCTTAGAAAATCAACTTTTTTATTATTTATTATTTAGTTTATTTTTGTTATTGTTCATAAATTTTATTGTACTTTTTAGTATTATTTATGAGTCTTGTTATATTATTTCAACTACTTTTTAGCTTTATTTACAATATTTTCAGTAAAAATTCTTAATTTTAACTAAATAAATTATTTTCCAACAAGCTCAAAGAATAATGATATAAAATAAAAAGAAGATGAAATACTAATAAATTCTATAAAAGCATACCTTCACTAAGTGCCTGTTTGTTTCGGCTTTTGTAGCCCTAAAAGCCATTTTTTGAAAAAGCAAAAGTCACTTAGTGTTTGGTGTGAACCAAAAAGCTGAGTTTGGAAGAAAATTGCGTTTTCCAAATGTACACAAAACATGCAAAATAATTATGGAACTCTTCAGACCATATTCAGAAAGTGGGAGCTCGTTCCGTTGGAGCAAATGTACTTTTTAGTTTTATTACAATATTTTCAGTCAAAAATTTTCAATTTCAACTAAATAAATTATTTTTAAACAAACTCAAAGTATAATGATATAAAATGAAAAGGAGACGAGATAGTAATAAATTCTATAAAAGCACACCTTCACTAAGTGCCTATTTGTTTCGGCTTTTGTAGCCCCAAAAGCCATTTTTTGAAAAAGCAAAAGTTACTTCAGTGTCTGGTGTGAACCAAAAAGCTGAGTTTGGAAGAAAGCTGTGTTTTCCAAATGTACACAAAACGCGCAAAATAATTATGGAACTCTTCAGACCATATTCAGAAAGTGGGTGCTCATTTTGTTGGAGCAAATGTACAGTTACCAAATTGCCCTTTCACAATAAATTTTAAGTGGCAAGTTATTATTAGCTAATATTGATGAGAAAAAAATAATTTTTTTAGAAAGAGAATTTTTTTTTTAATAGTACGTTAAAATTAAAATCAGTATCAATTTTTATCACAATATTTTCACAATAAATCTTAAGTGGTAGGTTATTATTAGCTAATATTGGTGAGAAAAAAATAATTTTTTTAGAAAGAAAAGAAAATTAATAGTACATTCAAATTAAAATTAGTATCAATTTTTATCACAATACTTTCACAATAAATCTTAAGTGGTAGGTTATTATTAGCTAATATTGGTGAGAAAAAAATAATTTTTTAGAAAGAGAAAAAACTAATTTTAATAGCACGTTCAAATTAAAATCAGTATCAATTTTTATCGCAATATTTTCATAATACTTTCACAATAAATCTTGGTAGGTTATTATTAGTTAATATTGGTAAGGAAAAAAATAATTTTTTAGAAAGTATTAAAAATAATTTTAATATTACGTTTAGTATCAATTTTCATCACAAAATTTTCATAATACTTTCATAATAAATCTTAAAGTAGTAGGTTATTATTAGCTAATATTGGTGAGAAAAAAAATAATTTTTTTAGAAAGAGAAAAATTGATTTAAGTATGATGAAGTAGTTGATTTAAGTATGAAACAAACTCTTTTATATTTACATTGTTATTTTTGGTAATTTACCACTCAAACCACCACTTTTGTAAGTGTTAGCCAGATACTCAGCTATTTCAAAAAGCATTTTTTTTTACAGTTTTTACCAAACACTCAGTTTTTTCACTACACTTTTTGTAAACTCTACTTTTTCAAAAAGCCTAATTTTAAAAAGCTAAACCAAACTCACCCTAAGTCTCCTCTTAAAAGCAAAAGAAAGCTACATAAACATTTCGTTTTTGATAGTCAAAGATAAGAACATACCTGATGGGACTGACGAAGTCATACACGGACGAAGTTATCTTACAGACGAACATATCTCTTCATCGTCGTCATCAAAGGAAGAGTTAATGTATTTAAATGCTATCAATAAAGCCTCAGCCGTTACAGGACCAGCTGGACGAACCAACGGGAAGGCATTAACTCCCATTACTCCCCTAAAGACGTTACAGGGAGAATCATTAATACCCCAACGGGTATAATCCCCATAGGCATATAAAAGCCCTCACAAACACCGAAACAGGTACACAAAAAACAACATCACAATCTGAATCATTTTCTTTGATATTTCTATCTCCTTCGATACTGACTTTATCATCGGAGGTGTTGTGGTAGGCACCACACCAGTGACCACTTGAGTAGGTTCTTGCTCTCGCAAGGTCGTCAGAGTACCTCTAGGAACCATCTGGACGAGTCTCAGCAAATCAACGAGATATAGCTTCATCAATACCTACTAAAGAAAAAAGAAAAAGTTTTCCTGCAAAACACATTAAAGAAAACACACAAGCAACATGTTAGCCGATAATGACTCTTTAGAATTGTGACTTTCACCTCACTGAGAGTAGCAGATAAACTTCTTTGGAAATGGGCATTGAATCAAAATTTTGAAGGGTCTCTTTGCTTTCATAGAGAGGCGACCCTTGTTTATATTCATGTTGCCATAGTTTGTTTAATGAAGAGATGGCAATTTGTGCCAACAGGTTGCACTCATGAAGGTAAGAGTAATCAAATCGTGTCAAAACTACTCATTCTTAACACAAGTACACAACCAACTTATTGAGCGGGCGGACACGACAAAACTCATGTTAACTCGTTTAATACATAGTCAAAAAATAAATAAAGTGAAGAAATTCAATGTGTGTGGTTGTGACAACTTTGCTATGGTGATCGCAATTGAACCAATGGTTGTAGGTTGTGAATTGGATTGCAAATAAACAAAGAAATTATATGTTCAAGCATCAACTATTGAAAATCAACAATACCCTCGAGGCTTACAATATTCAGTGCAGATTTAAGAAGTAAAAACTTAGAAAGAGGTAAAAACAAATGCAAGTGTGCATATGTAGTTGAGAAACAATGGCTCTCTCTCTCTCTCTCTCTCTCTCCCGAGTTACAATGAACTCTTTTTTTTAATTAATTTTATTTACATGATATTAGAAGAATTTAACCACAAGATTTTATTTGTTATATTTTGAAATCTAAAGATTTAATTTATTAATTATTATTACCCCTAAGAAATAGAGTTACGCTCTGTTTGTTTCAACAATGATATTTTCTAGAAAATGAGTTATTTTCTATAAAGCATTTTCTAGAAAACTATCTCATTTTCCAATGTTTGGTAGCAACTTTAAATGAGTTGAAAAATAACCTCCTAACTTCCCTTATTTAGCTGGTTGTGAGATAAAGTTGTTTTCCAAAAAATTTAATAGAAAACAATCTCTAAAAATAAGTCATATTTTTTTATGTTGACCAGAGATAATTTTCCTTTTACTTATCTTTTTTTATGCTACCAAATACTGGAAAATAAAGAAAACTATCTTTACACAAGGTTTTCATTGAAACAAACAAAGCGTTAAAGTGAAAATTTTTTCTTTAGATATCTCATTAGGTAAGATATTAGATATAAAGTAAGATCAGATCAGATAGAAACGAGCGTAACATTCTCAAATACGTGATCAAAAAACCAATTTTCTATTTGTGGTTTATTTGGTGACACTAATGTCAAAATGAAGATAACATTAACATTGATAAGTTTAGAACTTACCAACTATAAATTATGGATCAAAATTTTCCTATACAAGAATCTTTACTCTGCTTCTAAATTATTCTGTCTACCTAATATGAGAAATGCTAGAATCAATAAAAGTGGCATAATTTTTGTCCCGACACGCCTTATGCCGAATTATAAATGGTAAAAATATGGCGGTACGTTCACGTGGAAACATCACATCTTACCACGGGTAAGTCGTTGCAAAAATTTTGCAATTATACGGGATCCTAGCATTACTCACCTACTATTCCACCATGGCACCAACAATATAGCTATTAGTCCTATCTGATTTGATAGATTGTCCAATATCGATCATCTTCCAATAAAAGCTGCCATCTCAATGGTTTGCCCATTATCGCTCAGTTTGCAATGACAGACTCCTCCAACAACAAGAAGTTACTAGGCAAAGTAGCCATAATCACAGGTGGTGCAAGCGGCATAGGCAAGGCTACGGCTCACCTTTTTGCCCAACATGGTGCGCGCATGGTTGTTATCGCCGATATCCAAGACCAATTGGGTCACCAAGTAGCCACATCAATTGGTATAGACAAGTGCCAATACGTGCACTGTGATGTTTCCGATGAAGACCAGGTCAAGAACATGGTTGAATCAACGGTCCAGAAACATGGTCAGCTCGACATCATGTTCAGCAACGCTGGGACTCTGAGTTGCTCTGCCTCTGATCAGACAATCCTCGAGCTCGACCTTTCAGGGTTTGACAAAGTGATCCAAACCAACGCCCGTGGCATGGCTTTGTGTGTGAAACACGCGGCGCGTGTGATGGTTGAGAGGCGCGTGAAGGGGAGCATCATATGCACAGGAAGCGTAGCCGCTAGCCAAGGTAGACAGCTATCCACAGATTATTGTATGGCAAAGCATGCAGTGCTGGGTCTGGTTCGATCAGCAAGTGTGCAGCTTGGGCAGCATGGGATTAGAGTGAACTGTGTATCACCCTCTATGGTGGCTACACCAATGTCATGTGATGCATTAGGAATGGATGCAGAGCAAGTGGAGAAGATTTCTGAACCAAATTCAAGCTTAAAAGGAGTTGTGTTGAAGGTGAGAGATGTTGCCAATGCTGTGCTCTTTCTTGCATCTGATGATTCTGGTTTTGTCACTGGACTTGACTTGAAGGTTGATGGAGGCCACTTAGGGAGTGGGTACAAGCTCCAATGAGTATTGTTTTGAGATGGAAAGCAAAGGGTGTTTTAACTATATTGTCTTGAGCAAAAATAAGTCGAAGGAAAAAGCATATATACCTTGTTTAAGTTCTGCAGGGAGTATGTTGTACTTTATATTTCACAAATATTGAATACAAATCATATGTGCTATTTTATATTTTACAAATATTAATAATTTTATATTAGAAAACAGATCCTGTAAGAAGAAATAAGTTGTCTACTATTTCTTATCTGGTAAACATTTCTAAATATAAAATTAAAAGCTTTAAAGAAGAGCTCACTCACTCCCTGAACCTTTGTAAAGAATAAGGTCAAGCTTTTAGGCAACTTTACTTGTATGTACGAAATGATTTTTTTCCCTTGCTTGGTCTAAGGTAGTACTCTTCGGTTCCAGCAAATTGACGCTTTTGAAGTAAAATATTTTCAAAATTTTTCAAGCAATCCATCAAAACGAGTGGAACAGCTATCGGAACTATTGGTGCCGAATGTCTAGTGATCAGATCACCTGAACCAGCAGCCCAACGGTGGCTTCCACGATTGACACTGAAGCGTTGTCTTCAGTGATGAGACCACCAGCACTAGTAGTGCTCGAATAGTAATTTTGGTTATCGGATCTCCAGAAATGTTCACCGGAACGGTGTATCTGGTGATCAAACTACCGGCATCGGTTTTCAAAATGCCGATTCAAGTGACCAGACTTCAAGCACCAGTCGTTGGAGCGGCAACTCCAGCCATCAGACTACTGGCACTGGCTATCCAACCCACCTTACCGGTGACCTAACTGCCAAAGGATAAGAGGGGAAGCCAGTATGTTTTTGTAAATATTTTAACAAAATTGTAAAATTACAAAGTTTTGCAACTTTTTATAAAATATTTTACCATCAACCGAAAAATATTTTATAAATTTGACTACATTTTATATGCCGACGAATGAAAAAAAAAATTTCCAAATATATTTTATTTCAAAACAGAGTGTGAGTTACAAAGTATATGCATAACCTCGGTGTGCGGAGTTGCTAGGAACGTTGGTGTTTCAGACTTTCAGCCCATTGTAAATTTTTTTTTTTTTTTTGGAGAATAGCCCATAGTAAATTAAAGCTCAGTAATGATCTTTATTGTGGTAGTGGCAAGTAAGCCCCTCCTGCATTCAATGGTTAAGATGCCATACTCTCATTCTATCAAACACTTGATAGACAAGGCCATTAAGTCAATGGGCACTATTGATCAATTACATTCTTTGTATACAGACCACGATTTGTGGTGGGCTCAATTGAGTTGACAGTAATTCTAGGTTAAAGAGGGTGAACACTCTGTTGGTTCAAGCCAGGTACCTATCATGGATTCATGGTTATTCCCCTTTTGGTTCATAAAATGTTTGTTCGTCTAATCAATTGAAGCCTCTATCCTTACGTTTTAGTTTGAATGCTTGCCTTGCTGTCATCAGTTTTTTTTATTTATTTATTAAGTTTGAGTATTTAGAGATGCAATATAGACAAAGAACTTCTATGCTCGAGCTTCGACTATTGAAAATCAACAATACCTTTGAGGCTTATAATATTTAGTGCAGTTTTAAGAAGTAAAGACTTGGAAAGAGCTAAAAACGAATGCTAGTGTCTCGCTTTCCACTCAACGACAATGAACTTTGTTTATTGCAATTAATTTTAAGTACTTGTTACATTTTGAAAGCTAAACATTTAATTGATTAATTATTATTACCCTAAACAATAGAGTTAAAGTGAAATATTTTTCTTTATATATCTTCTCAAGTAAGATATTAGATTTAAGATAGATCAGATAATAGATATAAGATCAGATCAAATTGAAATGATCCACCTATCAAGTAAATGTTCTAAAATATATGTTCAAAAAAACCAATTTTCTATTGTTTGTTCATTTGGTGACACTAATGTCAAAATAATGATGACATTGAGAAGTTAAGAACTGACATAGAACAGACCGTCATGACCATCTTGAAACATTTGGGATACTTGAAATCTTGACGTAAGACAAAAATGCACTAGTAAAAATTATTTGGGTGACAAAGTAGGAATTGTATGCAATTTTGAGGTTGTATGGAAATGGTCTTCTGATCAATAGTTGTCACTTTGCCGCAATGTGTGCCCTAATTTTGGCAAATGTTTTGCTCTTTTTAGTAATTTTTGTTTCCTTAATAACTTTTTTCTCAAAAGTCAAGATAAGGTCCCTGCTTGTTTTGGGAAAACCCTTAAGGTTAGTAGTAGGCCTATCCACAAGTTAGGCCGAGTTGTTTTTGGACTCAACTCGCCTGTGTCGGGTGGAGGGCGATAAAACCCAAAACCGACCGCTGGCATCAATCGATTGAGTCAGTTTCGGGAGAGGGTGAGCGTCGATTGGTCGTCAAAATTAGAAAAATGTCATCAAAATCTAGAAAAAGTTGCTGAAATACGTAAAAAGTCACTAGAAAGCGACAAAAAGTTGCCAGAGTCTACATTTTTCTCTAAAAATTGCTGGGATTGGCCAGATCTAGCTAAATCCCACTAGATCTAGTTGGGATCTAGCCGATCTAGTTGAGATCTCGCTAGATCTGGTTTAAATCTCGTCGGATCTAGCTTGATTTTGCTGAATTTGGCTATATTCTTTATATAGCTTCGGTCGGTTTTGGAGGAGCAAACTCGCCACTCGACTCGCTAGCGTCGGTTCTTAGAATCCCACTGCCGACCAACTAAAGTTACGATTTGAGCTGAAATTGAGTCGACATTGGGTGGGTTGGTTAGTTTTTTCAGGCCATGATCAGGTTTGGACACACCTAGTTAGTAGTTTATGATTTTGTATTTAACTCAATTTTACTATTTTTGGTAAGATTCATTATTTTGCCACATAATCTCATGATTAATGTGAATTAGGGTTTCAAATAGTTTCCTAATCATCCTAAGATTTTACTTCCTTAGTATTTACATGTTTTGTAGCATCTAAAGACAAATCATATTATTATTAATAAAATTTAGAGTTTTTCTATTTTGTTTTCGTGTCTATTAAAGAGAGTATCATGTGTGTGTTTTTTTAAGCTTAAGCAGCATCAAGAACTGACCAACTATAAATTATGAACCAAAATTTGTCTAGATCTTACTTGGAGTAAGCCTCACATGGGCGGCGGAATGTTAGGTAGGAAAAAATTTTGTATGCACCAAACATATGAGACATCTCTCTCTCATTGACAAATAGGCCCCACACACATGAGATATTCTCTGGTTAGGTAGATAGAATAATTGAGGAGAAGAGTAAGTAGAGAAGACTTAGAGGGCGTTTGGATTCCACCTAAATTTTCCACGTTTTGCGTTTCGCTTTTTTTTTTTTTTTTTTCTTCTGCTGCAGGGGACAAGTGCGCAGCGCACACTGTGCGCGTACTGTGCGTGCACTATGCGCATACTGTGCGCGCACTGTTCATGTACTTTTTTATCAATTTTTTATTAAAAATGGGTCCCGCATCACTATTCACACATTTAAAAATTATTTTACTACAATATTTTCAGTTTTCAATTTTCAACAATAAGTTCTATTCAAACAAACCCTTACTCTCCTCAATTATTCTGTCTACCTAAGATATGAGGCTTATGGGCGCCCACATTGATATTATTGTCCTATCTGATTTGGTAGATCGTCCAGTATTTATCATCTTCCCAAAAAAGCCAATAAAAGTTGCAATCTCAATGATTTGCCCATTATTGCTAAGTTTGCAATGACAAACTCCTCCAACAAGACGCTACAAGGGAAAGTAGCCATAATCACCGGTGGCGCAAGCGGCATAGGTGAGGCTACGGCTCACCTTTTTGCCCAACATGGTGCACGCATGGTTGTGATCGCCAATATCCAAGACCAACTGGGTCACCAAGTAGCCACATCCATTGGCATAGACAAGTGCCAATACGTGCACTGTGATGTTTCCGATGAAGATCAAGTCAAGAACATGGTTGAATCAACGGTCCAGAAACATGGTCAGCTCGACATCATGTTCAGCAACACTGGGACTTTGAGTAGCTCTGATCAGACAATCCTCGAGCTCGACCTTTCAGGGTTTGACAAAGTGATTGGAACCAACGCGCGTGGCATGGCTTTGTGTGTGAAACACGCGGCGCATGTGATGGTTGAGAGGCGCATGAAGGGGAGCATCATATGCACAGGAAGCATAGCCGCTAGCCAAGGTAGAAATCTGTTCATAGATTATTGCATGTCAAAGCACGCAGTGTTGGGTCTGGTTCGAGCGGCAAGTATGCAACTTGGGCAGCATGGCATTAGGAATGGCAACGGGTCGGGTTCGGGTCGGGTTTTTGCATACCCGGACCCGACCCGCGAGCCAAGACCCGGAACCCGAACCCGGCCCGATTATTAATCGGGTTTTTTTTTCGGGGCCCATACCCGCCCTGCAGGGCCCCACGGGCTCGCGGGCCCCGTTTATCTTCTTGGGCCCAAATTTAGCCTAAGAATTTTTTTTTTAAGCCCATTAAATTTTTTCCCTAGATTCAAGCCTATTCAAGCCATTTAACATGACCCAAATGCCAAAATTTGGCATTTAGACCACATTATAGGGCAACCAAATCAAACCAAATTATAAGTTAATCATAAATCAATAAATCACAACTAAGATTTTAAATCAACAAATCACTTAAAAAGCTACAAAATAAACCCCACAAGTCTAAGAAATTACAAAATGTCTTATCCTCCAACTAACAAATGAAAAAGACTAAGAAATTCTTACAAAATGTCTTATCCTCCATAACCGGGTTTTTATTCGGGGCGGGTTTCGGGTCGGGTTTTGGATTTTTTTTATAAAACCCGGACCCGACCTGAACCCGCTTCGGGTTTTTAAAAAAAAACCCATACCCGACCCTATTCTTTATCGGGCCGGGTAAAATCCAGCCCATTAGGGTCGGGCCGGGCCGGGTATCCGCGGGCCGGATTTAAATTGCCATCCCTACATGGCATTAGAGTGAACTGTGTATCACCCTCTGTGGTGGCTACACCAATGTCATGTGGTGCATATGGAATGGATGCAGAGCAAGTGAAGAAGATTTCTGAATCAACTTCAACCTTAAAAGGGGTTGTGTTAAAGGTAGGAGATGTTGCCAATGCTGTGCTCTTTCTTGCATCCGATGATTCTGGTGTTGTCACTAGACTTGACTTGAAGGTTGATGGGGGCCACTTAGGTAGCAGGTAATCAAGCTCCAATGAGTATTGTTTTAATTGAGATCAAAGAGAAGAGTTTAACTTATGATACAGTTACGTGCTATTTACTATAACAGTTTTCAGTTTTTTCAAAATTATGTGGGCAAAAAAATGTATGAAATTACGTATAATGATGTTTAAAAATGAAAAATAGATGTTTAAACTTGTATACCAAACATGACCATTGTTTTGAAGAAAATAAGTTTTTAAGGAAAGTTTCTTATGCAAATTTTCTGATCTAATTTTTGTGATCTACTTTGTATTTTACTAATTTAACAGGTTTCACTATTAGAAAATAGATAATGTGATAAGAAATAAGTAGTCTACAAATTTCTTATCTGGTGAAAAGTCGTAAATATACAACTAAATGCTGTAAGGAAGAGCCCACTCACTCCCTGAACCATTGTAAAGAATGAGGGCAAACTTTTAGGCAACTTACAAGCATGGAGTGTTGAGTTGCGAGGGATCTTGGAGAGTTGGAGTAAACTATTGTGGTAGTAGCAAGTAAGGCCCTCTGGCATTCTCTGATTAAGATCGATGTCATACTCTCGTTCTATCCAAGACTGGATTAGACTAGATCAATAAGTCTATGGGTACAATTTATCAATCCCTCTCACTTTCTTTGTATTGTGGTTTGTGGACCACAATTTGTGGTGGGCTCACGCTCATTCATCGTTCTAGTACGATAATTCAACCTAAAAAAAGGAAAAAAAAATACAATAATTTAGATTTGTCAAAATGTTTCACAAAGATCTATGCATCACAATAATAATTTCAACACAGTCAATTATGCAACTTCT
The DNA here is from genome assembly GCA_014183005.1 of Castanea mollissima. Classification (NCBI taxonomy): domain Eukaryota; kingdom Viridiplantae; phylum Streptophyta; class Magnoliopsida; order Fagales; family Fagaceae; genus Castanea; species Castanea mollissima. The sequence continues at coordinate 38,542,146 of JACAVU010000007.1, read as the reverse complement.
TTCATAATATTCAAAGTAACAAATTGTAATTATTATATTATTATATTTATATGTAATTATCACTGACATTACTTTTATTATATAGTTCAATTGTGAAAAAAAAAAATTATGAAACTCATTGACTATTTATCCTTATTTGCAATTTCAAACATTAAAAAAAAAATGGCATATTAAAACCATATCAGCATGATCACCACCACCACCACCACCACTAGTTGACTCAAATCAAGCATCAAAGGGCAGCCCATCTTTTTGTCTTCCCTATTCTTTTCTGTTTAAAGTTATGTTCTGTTTGCTATAATAAAAAACGTTATGTGAAGATAATTTTTTACATTTTTCTGTATTTGGTAGTATCAGAAAAAATTGGTTAAAGAAAAATCATCTCATAACTTTATTTAATTAACTTAGAATGAGATAGAACTATTTTCCGCTAAAAATTTATGAAAAACAACTCTATCTCGCGTGAAGTTAAATAATAGAAGTTAAGAAATAGTTTTCTAACTAACTCGTTTTAATATTGCTACCAAACATTTGAAAATGAGACAGCTTTTCAGAAAATACTTTTCGAAAAATGATTTATTTTCCAAAAAATATTAATGTCAAAACAAACAGCGTGCTATTGTATCTTTTTTACTCTATAAACTACATTGCTCTCTAGTTTCATTAAGTTGTCATTTGAGTAGAGTTATTTTCTTCTTAAAACATGGCACATTCTAAACCATAAATTTGTTTCAAAGAAACCCTAACCTTGAAATGTACTGTCTACGTTTCAAGGCAAAATGGAAAAATGTCAATTTTTTTTGTTCTTTTCTTTTTCTTTTTTTTTTTTGCTTTTTTCACATACAACAAACACCATCGATTCTCTTGCTTCATTATCGAGATAAGTATAGAAAGAAAAAAAAAAAGTAAATACAAATTTGTTTCATCCTCAAGGTAAGTAAAGAAAGATAAAAAAAAATTAAATAAAAAATGAATAATGCCAGTATAAATTTACAATGTTATTGTAGCAACCATGTGTTTTTATATAACTTTGTGTGACCTAATTTTTGGTGAATTTTGAACTCGGTTTGCTAAAATGTGGTCCTTTTATTATTATTTTTTAAAAACAATAAAAACTTGTTTGTGCAAGCAAACCCCTCCATCTCTTTCCTTCTCCGTCTCTTACTTTCCTAGTTTCCTCCAATATTTCACTTCTACTCAACTGAAATATGATTAAGGCCACAAAACATCGAGACCCCACAATGAAGGAATGGCTGGAAAGGAAGGAAGTAGCTAGCTGGGAATAATGTTACATGGGGCTCACATCGATCTACTTAAGAATTAAGATTGGGCGTTGAGTTGGGTTTTTGGATATAATATAGAAAGAATCTTTAAATGAAAATTTAAGTCCTCAGAATTACATAATTTTTGGATGACCTGTGTTATCATGAAGCCGAAACTGGCATAATAGCTTCATCTTCTACATATTGGGTTTTTTGTTTTCCCCTGTTAATTACTCACTAGTGTATACAATGTGTGTGCGCCACTACATCTAAAATTTTGGGTTTAAAACATGAATTTAATTAAATTGTAAAATTGTGTTTTCACCATTCTAAAATTATAATTATATTTTCAAAACACAATTTTGTGTCTTATGTGTATAATTCTGTACAGCTCCACAATTTCTTAAAGGGGTTTTCGACACTCAAGCGCGAGACAAGGTTTGTAATGACATATTTTATATTAAAAAGAATTATTAAAAATCAAGAATGGCATATTGTCGCCTTAGCAAATATAAATTATTTTATAATATTTTTACAAACTATTAATGTAATAAATTTCTAAACCCATTAGTTTATGGCTTTATCATTATCAAACTTTTTAAATTCAAAAAAAAAAAAAAAAAAAAAATATATATATATATATGAAGAAGAAGACAAAGATAAAGACAAATTTTTAAAATATAACTTTGAAATGTCTTATTTGGCCAAATAATTATCATGGAACAAGAACAGCTAGCCTACTCACAATGAGACAAAGAAAAAGAAAAAGAAAAATTTAGAACTCCAACAACTAAATTTACGGATGAAAATCTGTCAATACTTCCAAAACAACAAATCTTAATTATTTCCCATTTGGCCTACAATAATTCCACTAGTGTTCACCTTTTCTACCTAACATTCCACCGTTCATATGGGGCAATAAGGATATCCAATCTGATTTTTTTTGATAGATTGCCAAGTATTGATCATCTTCCTAAAATGTCAATACCAGTTGCAACCTCAATTGCCATGACAGACTCCTCCAACAACAAACTACGAGGCAAAATAGCCATAGTCACCGGAGGAGCAAGCGGCATAGGTGAAGCCACGGCACGCCTTTTTGCCCAAAATGGTGCACGCATGGTGGTCATAGCCGATATCCAGGACCAATTGGGTCACCAAGTTGCCACATCTATTGGCCTAGACAAGTGCAATTACTTGCACTGTGATGTTGCCAAAGAAGAAGAAGTCAAAGACATGGTTGAATCAACGGTGTGGAAACACGGTCAGCTAGACATAATGTTCAGCAACGCTGGGATTATAAGTGCTTCTGATCAGTGCGTCCTTGACCTTAACATCTCCGAATTTGACACACTGTTCGCCACCAACGTGCGTGGCATGGCTTTGTGTGTAAAATACGCAGCGCGTGTGATGATTGAGCGGCGCGTGAGGGGGAGTATTATATGCACGGGGAGCGTGGCCGCGAGCCACGGCGGGTATAGGCGCACGGATTATTGTATGTCAAAGCATGCGGTTCTGGGATTGGTTCGATCAGCGACTTCGCAGCTTGGGGAGTATGGGATTAGGGTGAATTGTGTGTCACCAAATGCACTTGCAACCAAGTTAACGAGCAACGTTAATGGTGAGAGCATAGAGGTACTTCAGAAGAAGTATCAAGCATACGCTAGGTTGAAAAGGGTTTCACTGAATGTGAATCATGTTGCTGATGCTGTGCTTTTTCTTGCATGTAATGAGTTTGTGGCTGGACATGATTTATTGGTAGATGGGTCTTTCATTCATCCCTACCTTTAATAATGGGTTTGCAATAAAATTAATGTTCATATCTCACTTGTATGTCCATGACATGTTAGAAATAAATGTTCAATTTGTCAAGATTTGGATCTAACTTTATACCATTTCTATCTTTTGAGGTTGTGGATGGAGTTTGAATACATGAATGAATATAGCAATAGTTGAAAATCACCATCTGAGTAAGAAGCAAATGAAGAGGTAACAAAATTTATAGAGTAATTAATGAAGAAAGAAAATTAGATAATTTCAATGTTTAGACCATATTAGGGAGGGAAAATAGAGAAGTACTCTTATCTTAATTGATGTTTAATTTGGAGACAAGTGTGAATCCTTAATGTATGTTCTAAAAAAATTGGGAATGAGGTGCTTGAAAGAGGCAATACAAAGATAGCCAATTGGTAAAGTTTGTGAGATTCCGATAAATACTAATTGCCTTTAATAATTGTACTTCTTCTTTTTTGGTTCACTCTGAATTATATTAGACCCTCGTAACATTTGGCCTAATCAAAATGATTATCTTCGTATTAATGGTTTTAAAAAAATCTAACAATTATAGGCTGAAAATAGCACACTCCCTACATGAACTTGGGCTTCAAAGTCATTTGGAAATCCAAAATTCTAGGTTGTTAAATGAGGAAAGAAAAAATAACTACAATTTTACTTGACCAGAAATATTGTCCGTATTATTGGTTGGTTTCACTTGGTGATAGATAACACAACCGTACCCTCTTGTTCATAGCCCTAGAACTCCAAATCAACCCTTCATACATGATACATCGCAGCTTTTCTAAACTTGAGCCATGGAAAAGTCCATTAACCTTGGGCTGTATGGAATTATTGTGGATTTTAATTGTTCCATTACTCTTAATTAGTGGTAGAATAAGGATTTGATTTCAGTTGACCAAATTTTATAACATACATATATTTTCTTAGGTGAACCTTTTCCGTCTAGGACAACTTAAGAGAAGGGGTACCAATGCACTCATTAGTAGAGAGATACTCAAATCCATATATTTTCTATACTCTCTCTCTCTAATAAAACTTATGTACTTAATTTTGTTTCTTTAATGCTGTTACATGAGAGAAAAAAAAAATCGTAGTTTCAGGAGCTAAATTGTTAGAGTAATGCTACGTTCGTAACAATTTTATAACAAATTTTAAACCACAAATCTTAAGCAATTTTAATTTAGGCCTACTATAAAAATTACTCTTCTACCCATTAATAACAATCAATAATAATTTACCACTTAAAATTTATTTTAAAATTATTATAAAAATACTATTAGTAGCGCATTTCTCAAATTATTAATCTTTCCGGTCAAAAGTATAAAAAATTACAAACCCAAAGCCATAAGGAGCTGCTTAAAAGGAGACTGGAATAGTAGGGACTAGGAAAGCCGAAATACCCCTTATCCAAATGACCTCTCGACATCCCCAACAGGCAAAAGCCCACACCACCTTTCCAACCACCAACGGTCAGCACTCTCTCTCTCTCTCTCTCATACACACGCACTTGTTCCTCAGCTCGAGGATGTGATATGATTTAATCTCAAGAAGTATTTTGAGTGTGTTTCATGCGAGGAGAGAGAGAGAGAGAGAGAGAGAGAGAGTGGGGATCTAAGAAATGGGCATGCAACTACGGTCTAGCTATTCCCGTGTTGATCAAAGTGGTTCAATGACACCACCAAACTCGTCTACATCTTTGCGTTCATTTGCTCCAGCAATTTCATTGCTATTCAATAGCCATTCAATTCAAACCAAAGATATTTCTTTAGAGAGGTACCTTGGTTGCAATCATACTAGTAGAAGAAGAAGAGAATATAGGGTGGTGGCATCAAGCTCAAGCAACGTGGCTGCACCATTTTGGGATGATTGGAAACCTCAGAAGGGCCCTGCAGCTCCTTCCCTTAGCGACCTTGTCTGGCCTTCTGCAGGTTTTAGATATTACTTCTTTTTTCTTTTTCTTTTTTTATGAGGTTTCAGATATTACTTGATTGAGAGATTTTTTAGGAACTTAATTTTGGTTACACTTAGCAATATTGACTTGGATAATTAGATAATTCACCATAAAAGTAAAATGTCATAAGGTGAAAAGCTCGTTAATTGTGAATTTTTATTCTATTGATAGTAACTTATCATGTATTTATTTAACTTTTTTTTATAAAAATAACCAAATTTAAAAGCATAACACACTGTAGAACTCAAAATGTGGTTTGTATTCGATAATTGTATTAAAATATTAGGCAATATTGTTTCACTTTATGATTAGCAATGTGCTTAGTTGTTTGTGACTTGTTTTGATAGGAGCATTCGCAGCAATGGCATTATTGGGCAAGATGGATCAGATTTTGGCCCCAAGAGGAATCTCAATGACAATTGCACCTTTGGGGGCTGTTTCTGCTGTTCTCCTTGCTGCTCCCTCCTCACCTGCTGCTCGGGTACTCTCTCTCTCTCTCTCTGGGGCCTGTATTGAAAGAGCCCAAACTGACCTTAATGAGCTGACTTTGATTATAGGCTTGGCCCTTTTGTTTATCACTGTTCTCAGTGGGCCTTGCCATGACATGAAGCCCAGTAAGCGATACACAATATTTAGTTTGGTAAAAAATAAATGCTTTTTTTGTTTTGGATAGATAAAATAGATGGTTGATGACTCATGATGTTTAAAGTCTATCACTATTGGGATTTCTAACTCTTTGACGTGATGTGACTTGGGAGTGTTAATTTGGTGTTTGGACTTTCAACTTTAACTTTAGAAAGTAAAATTTAAGTTTGCTTCTAGATTAGAAATTGACATGGATTCATGCAAAAACTAAACATTTAAATTAATTAAAACAAGAATTCAAATATAAAAGAACTGTCGATAATAAACTGTTATAGTCAAAATTTGATAATTTATATATATTGGATTGGCTGGGGCTCACAATTATAGACTCATTTGGGTTTGGACTTTGGATTTTAGGCTTCGGCTAAAATCCAAAGACCAAACTAAAATCCATCCCTATTATACACATTTAAATTGTTAAAATATGTTTTTCTCAAAAAAAAAATTGTTAAAATATGATAATTGTTAATTTTATTTGCAAAGAAGATAGGTCTTTCTGTAGCAAATTAAGTATTTCTCTCTCTTTTACTTGTACGAATGTTCGATTGAAAGTCTTTCTAAAAAGAAAACTGGAAATGAAGTTTTGGTTTCTAATCATTTTTTGGATGGTTTGAACTTAAAGCTATGTGCTTTAAATTATTTAACCCTTATGTTTAGTTTTATATTTTTGGTGGTTTGAGTATAATGAATTATGACAAATGTTCAATAGTTATATTATATTTAATATTTGATTATATTTGAATTATATTTAAATATTGCTTAATTTAGTGAAGGGCTGAAGGCTGTCCACCAATCAAAGGGTAGGGTAAGACCCTTTTTTTTTTTTTTAAATGTAGTAGTGCTTAATAATATCTGAGTTTAATTAAAGTTAAACATGCCAAACCTTATCTTAACCAACCTAACCCCTTTTTAGATAATCTCAACCCAAATTATCGCACCAACCAAAAAAAAAACCAATCCATTACCTTCAAGTTGGATTGAGTAAGTGAGATTGGTGAATTGGATACACACCCCTAATTTCCACAATCCACACTAGCATGCATTAGGGTATATGGGCAATGGGCCCTGGCTTGCTATTAGGTTTGTGTCCAAATTGTTGTCATGTGTGAATAAAACAAATGCAGTTTATGAATCCTTCATAATTGCCTTTGTGTGTGTGTGTGCGCGCGCGCGCGAATGCAGGTGCGCTGCATGCACACACGTCTGTCTCAGATTTTTGTTGAGGCTGGGATCTGGGGAGTTGGAAAGGCTCAACATGATCATGGATCAGTCATAAGGTTAGCCAAGAAGAATCGATGAGAGGTGCTTAGAATCATCAAATTTTTACCCAAAGTGTATAGCACTATTTTGACCAGTTTGCAAATGAGATCTTACTTAGTGAAACATTTTAGAATTAAAACAAACTTTCTGACACAATTAACATAATCTAAGCTTACAACTGTCCAATTTTGCATTTAACAATGACAAGTCAATATTGAACATGCATCACTTCAATCCAAACCCTGCAATTTAAGGCATATTTTGTCAACAATATTGGTGTCATTGGCTGTGTTATCCTTTTAACACGGCAATTCACCTCCTTGATAAGAACGAAAATCAAACTGTCTTGCTGCTGTGATTTTGCAGAAGTACAATATGTTCATGGCTCAAATTGGTTGCGCAGCAATTGGTGTTCTTGCTTTCTCTATATTTGGGGCAGGATGGCTTGCTAGGAGCACTGCCCTGGCTGCTTCAATTGCCTTCATGATTTACACAGGTGCAACTCATCCTCCAGGTAATGCCCAAAAGCCATGACAGCTTACACTTGTTCTTTCATTCTTGCCTGCTAGCTCCCTAAGAAATCCACAATTTGGTGCTAAGATGCAAGTTGTACAATTAAAATGCAGCTGCAAGTTTGCCTCTTCTGTTCATTGATGGAGCTAAGTTGCACCACTTAACTTTTGGTATGCTTTGTTTCCTGGCGCTACTGGGTGCATTCTCCTTTGTTTGATTGTAAGTTCTTTTATTTTCCCCTGGCATCTACATTTAATCGCCAAAGGTCTTAACATAAAGAAACAAAAGCTCATAGAAGAATGACCTAATTAATAGAGGCAAATAAACTTCTCTCAACTGGCACAATGATATAATCATCCAGATAACAAATCTGAAGATAAATCATTATCAAAATTTAAGTACTGGAAATGCTAGCTTTCCATATTCAAAATACAGCCAAGTCCTTGCATTTCTGCATTTAGTATAACATGAAAAAGAAATTATTCTGGTGATCACTAGATGCCATTATTCCTTCAAGATGCTAAAGAATGACCTTATATTAGGAAAATTTCTGTGGCTTCTGCTTCTATGTATGTGTTATTAACAAGAGTGATCCCTGATCTGTCTCCTTTCCTGTTCAACTGCTACAGCAAGAGATGGTGTTATACTTGAAGCACAACTTCAAGTTTTGATGTATAAACAACTCTGTCACATGAATGTCGTTTAAGTTTATGCGGCCCTTTCAAAGTTCAATCCATAAAGCCTGACAAAAGGTGGTGAAATGCCTAGTCAGCCTTATCATGTGCTCCAAGTGTATTGTCCAAATTCTTCTTCTAGAGGGCTCATAGGGTGGAAAATTGAAGCTTGTGCATAGTATGACTGTATAGAGTCGGCAACCTTTGTCATTAGAAGGTTGGGATTGACATTATATTATTGGAGATTCATGTCCTCGACTGGGTGATTTTGTTGAGGAATATCAGTATTGTATCTAAATTTTTTTGTCAGATCTTATCAGGGTTACACGTTGTTAACACCTTTATGGGTTATTATACAGAGGACTTGTGATTATTTTAGCTAAATCACAATCAAACTTGAAGTTGCTTATTCACGCTTCTTTGCCTTTCTTTGTTTGGTATTTGTTACAGATAGTGATTTCATAATCTGAATTCTAAGTAACATTGATCTCTACTACAGGGTTTCTTGGAGACTTGTAGTATAAATTCATTGTAAAACCTTATTTTTTATGAGAGAAGAATTCTCATTCACTCATTCCTGTGGACATGGATATAGGCACAAGCCTCATAAATTTCTATATCAATTCTTTTATATTTCCTTTTTTTTTTTTTTTTCTCTCACAATTTTTCACTAACATTGCTTAGATTTGAAATCCTCCGTTATTATTGTACTCGTGTGCTCTAGCAGATGCTTATCTTACCACAAGTTTGATTGTTTATATATTGAAAATAGGATGTCTTTGCAAAATACAAAAATATAACCCCACAAGAACATTTTTGCTCAAAAGTTAAGTTTACTTTTGTGGAAGACTCAGGTTTAAAATAATATATCTTAGAACATCACATCAGTAATGGAAAATTAGGCGAATTTCAACTTAGTAATATTTTTTTAGCTATTCACTCTCAATTCTATTCAAATACTATCTATTTGAGCTACATCTAACTAATCTATTTTCTATCTCAATTCTATTCAAATACTTCCAAATCTTCAAGCTTTAGTATTTTCTTGAATCAGTGGAGGCTTCTTTTCTCTATGGCCTTGCGTCAATGCACAGTTGCATCCTGCTTATCACGCTTTACTAATCACAACTAAAACCAATACATCATCTTAATACTAGCCAAAACAAGTTTAACCAAATGGTCCAAACTCCAAAACCCACATTATACATACACATCCTCCCCGTCAATCTTTCATAGACACACACACACACACCCCTCAACCTACAGTCTTTCATTCGGTCCATCAAAATTCTCTGTTAAAGCTCGAAGAGAGAAAGAAAGTTAATTCAAGAAAATACCAAACCTTGAAGACTCTTCCTAGACTACCACGCTCACAACATCGTCGGAGGCTTCTCAACTCAACGGTATCTATAATGGCTTCTTAGCTTGGTGGTGTGTAAGGAAGAAGCTTGGTTTGGTTATACCCTGTTTTAATTCACAGAGAACCTCGTTTGAAAGAGGAAGTAGTTAACAAAGGTTAATGAGCATGCGATTGTGTGTGGTAGGTCCTAATCTTTTATTTGTAAAAATCTGTTGTGACAATATATTGTTGGATGATGTAAATATGAACTTTTACGTACCTAGGTCTTTATTGAATTAAATCTTGAGCTACAATACCTGCTAAAAGTGCATATGTACTATAGCTCATAATTTGTATGACTCGTTATAAGCTATCTCATGTCATAGTTTTAAGATCTAAAAACGATTTGGCAAAAATTGAAAAGTAGACTACAAATTATATTCTCTAACTTTGACTTGCTTTCTTTGTCCCCCAATAGTTTCATTTTTTTTCCCTTTTTAATCCTCAAATTCACATTTATTCTCAATGTAGTCCATTCCATCCATCTCTACCCTAACTATGTTGTTAAACCTATTTATTTCTTATAATAAAATCTCATTGCCTTGTGTATGGAAGGATTACACTAAAAAAAAATTTAAGTTAAACGAATTGAAATGAAAATTTTGAAATTGCATTGATAGATATAAAATATCAATATATACATATATATATATATACATATATATATATATATATATATATTAAAATTAGAGAATGACATTTGACACTAGTGGTGCAGCCAACGATTTAGGTCAAGGGAGCAAGATTAAAAGTAAAAAAAATTAATCAATATTAGTAATAAAATAAATAAACAACTATATGCTAATATAATTGTCATATAAAATCTAACATAAAATGTAAACTTTGACTTATTTTTTTCATACCTAGCTTAAAAGTAATTTGTTTATATTATATTATATATATATATATATACACACACACATGTGTATATATATATATATATATATATATTAAAATTAGAGAATGACATTTGACACCAGTGGTGCAGCCAACGATTTAGGTCAAGGGAGCAAGATTAAAAGTAAAAAAATTAATCAATATTAGTAATAAAATAAATAAACAACTATATGCTAATATAATTGTCATATAAAATCTAACATAAAATGTAAATTTTGACTTATTTTTTTCATACCTAGCTTAAAAGTAATTTGTTTATATTATATTATATTATATTATATATATATATATATATATATATATACTTTCTTTTTTTCCCGAAATTATATTAGCCTGCTGACTCCTATTCTGCAAAATAATGAGTTTTTTTTTTTTCTTTTTTTTTCTTTTTTATCATTACTAGGTGAAACTCATTATTTTTATATAAGAGTTATAGTAGGTGTGTTACTGTGTAGGTCTATTAGCATTGGGATAAAAGTCAAACAAACTAGTACACAATAAATAGAAAAGTTCTTTGTCCCTTGTGTCAAGGGGGCAAATAAGATATTTCAGTTCAATATGCTAGTATTATTAGAAAAAAATTTCAAAGCTCAGGAGATACTAGCCTTCCCCCAACCCCCTCACTTCCTCCCCCCCTGTTTGACACATTCGTTAAATAAACGAGAATAAATAATTTTTCTTTCTCAAATGGTTTGAACTGTCAGTAAACAAATCAATTTCTTGACGGCCTACTTGGGCAAATAACTTAAATGACAAACTTAAGAGGTAAGTGTTTTGCTGAAGGAAGATGGTAAAATTGATATACCCAAAAAAAAAAAAAAAAAGGTGTAAGGGCTTATTTAATTTAGCATTTTAAATCCACAATTTTATATTTTAAATAATATTACACACTTTTTTACACAAATATTTTTAAAAATTATAAAAATTTCATCTCAAATTACACTACTAAACATCCGCTTAATCTTTGAAACAAATAAGGAATTTCTTGAAAAATCAAAATCTTTTTTGGAACAAGAAATGCAATTCAAAGATTCCTATACGAGGAAACTCTGTGTTTATTGCAGTCCACACACACACTAATACTAGTCATATGCTACTTGATTAGAAAGAAAGCCCGTATTTCTTCTCATTAATTTTCTCGTTGAAAATCGAGGTACTCAACACAAGTTTCCATTTATTTTCTCGTTCTAAATCAAGGTAATCATTTTGATTACCTTGAGTATTTCTTTTGGTGAAAGATTCTCTTACATATGTCACTTTATTTATATCAAAAACAGCTTGAAAGAGACGTTATAATTATATTATAAAGATAAGAACAACGTAATTTGAGTTAAGCATATGAATCCATCCAAACAAAAACTTGTGTTGAGTATTTCTGGCTAGGCATGGGGTGCAATTTCTAGTCAATGACGAAAGCTTTACAAAAAGTCTTGGGCTAGCTTGTACGGCTTTACTAGGATTGCACTATCATAGTCAACTCATAAAGTTGGTTGTGACTGGTTACAAATTTTGAGAATTTTGTTGGATTTTGAAATTTAGACCCACCGAGGAGTATAATTATGTGTATAATAGCCTTTTTTCAGGAAAATGATATCGTACGGCTCAAATTTAACATATGAAAATCTCTAAACAATATAAATTTTGCTAAACCATAAACACCACACATACTTTTCGGTCTTAATTTAATACCCAAAAAAATCTTCTTCTTTTTTTTTTTTTACAAATGAGAGAGAGATTATTCATATCTTTTTGAGTATCTAACTATTCTTTTGGATTTCAGAAATATCTTAAAACCTTATAAACCATTAAGCCAATTCATATTTTTAAGTTAAGAACATTTAAGTAAAGGATTCAAAATCCCTCTCACTAAAAGCAAAATGTTTTATAATTAAAATATTGTGTAAGGTTCTCTTTTTAGGAGAGATTCTCTCCTTCTTCTTAAGTCAAAAAATTGATAAGGTTTATACATGAAAGACTATGTCTGAAAATGATTATAAGACCTTTCCACTGGAAATAAATAACTAAAATGTCAAGATGAAAGATAGAAAGGGAGGTACATAAGTGGATTCAACAATATGTGGTTGCTCATTTAGGTGGGTTCAACTATAACTAAACTTTAATTCTATCATGGTCCCAATGGCATCAACAGTAAATATCCTAAGAATTAACTTCTTAGTCTTGAGGATATGAACTTATGATGTTAATTTTAACCAAACCACATTGAAGTAAGTATTTGCCATTGTACCACTCACCATCATGGACTCTCTCTCTCTCTCTCTCTCTCTCAGAGGCTAATTTAATTAAAATATAATCTAGATCTAATGCAACTTCACTCCAACATGGGTTATATTTTAATCATGAAAGACAATAATCTTTCTAAACATAAATCTTTTGTACAATCTTTTTTTTAAAATAATTCAATAATTACAACAATTGTGAGAGATTTGAACAATGATTCAACTAATTAAGGAGAGGATGTTATCCATTAAGTTGCAAAATACTCTTGGCTTATCTTAAACTTTAAAATTATGTTCTGTCTAATGAGTATGCTTTTGAATTTGATATTTTATTTGTCTTCTTTTCGATACAAATAAGAGAATAAATAAACAAAAATCCTCAAAAGAAAATTAACTAGCAAAGATGGATGACTTTGGAGATAAAGGCTTCGATGGTGATTCAAGCTTCGATTAGTCGACCTCGCAAAGTGATGTGAGAATAGATCCGTGCGATAGAGTGTGCGTATGTGAGAACTATGAAGAGAATTGAGCAGAATAAACTAAAAAGTGAGAAGAATATAAAACAATAAAACAATGGAGAGAATTGAGCAGAATAATCTAAAAAAGTGAGAAGAATATAAAACAATAAAAATAAATAAAAGAAACAAATTGAGATGATTAATTACTTTGAGAATATAAAATGAAAAGAGAAGGAAAAAAAAACCCACAAAATGAAAATTATATATATTAAAAAGGCGTAAATGCACTTTTAGTTCCTATATTTTAACCCGATTTCTATTTTAGTCCCTACATTTTATTTTTACCACTTTTAGTCCCTAAACCAATTAACGCGTGACGTTTAAGTTCTTACCATCACCCAACTAACAGAAAATGCTGGCGTGGCTAACGGAAGCACGATTCGCACAGTAAATACTGACATGTTCATTAAAATAATATTAAAAATGCTGACATGGCGCTAATGTGGCACTGATGTGGTAATTAAAATATTATTAAAAAAATTAAAAAAACCTTAAATCTAATTTAATTTTAAAAATAAAATTACTTATCATTAATAATTTTAATAAGAACATTACATCCTGTTCTTTTTATTCTTTCTAATCAAACCCAGCAACAAGAACTCAAACCCAGATTACAAGAACATAAACCCAGCAATGACTCAAACCTATATTACAAGAACACAAACCCAACAATGACTCAAACCCAGATTACAACAACACAAACCAAAAAGAAAAAAAAAAAAAAAAAAAGATATCAAACACAAACACAGACCCAAATCACAACAACACAAATGAAAAAAAAAAAAATAGAGATCAAAAAATTTATTCACGTTCTTCAACTTGTTCTTCATTTAATAGCATGACCCACAAAACAAACCCCAGCAAAACCCAGCAAGACCTAAACAGAATGACAGATCTGATCGATCTGAAGAAGAGCATCGCCGCTTCGGTGGTGGAGGTGGACTCATTGGGATCTGAAGAAGAGCACCGGCGCAAGATCCATCCCTGTCCACCAAAACCCCAAGCCGCCACTCCAAAATCACCCTAAGCCGCCATCCTTATCTTCTTTGCCTTCGCCCACTACCGTTCACCAACGCCGCTACCCTAGGTAGTAGCTCCCAAACCTACACCTCCCTCTCTAATTCTCTCGCCTTCGCCCACTCTTTCTCTTTTCTGTCTAATCTGAAGGGCCAGTAAAAGAGGAAAAGAAAGCCCACTCTCTCTCTCTTCGCGATCTAATATGAAGGGCCAATAAGAGAGGTAAAGAGAAAGGGTGAGTTAAAGAGAGAGTTTGAACTTAAACCAGTTTGGAGAGAAAGGGCTTAAGACAGTGGGTTAGGATTTTGATATAGGTTTGTGGGGTTTTAAAAGTTTTTTTTTTTTTTTTTTAATTGTGTCTAAAAACTGGTGTATTTAATTTTGTGAAAAGAGAGAAGAAGGAATTGACAGAGTCGCAAAGTGGGAAGAAGAAGAAAAAGAAACTAGGGATGAACATAACATAACAGATTTAAGTTCTTCAATTTTTTGTTTTTAATTTTTAATTTTTTTTTATAATTTTTAAAATTGGTAAATTTATTTTTTAAGGTTAGATACTAATGTGGAAGCTAACGTAAATGGATACGTCAACATTTTTAATATTATTTTAATGAACACGTCAGTATATACTGTGCAAACAGTGCTTCCGTTAGTCACGTCAGTATTTTCTATTAGTTGAATGACGGTAAAGACTTAAACATTATGCATTAATTATTTAAAAACTAAAAATAGTAAACATAAAATAAAAATACTAAAATAAAAATTGAATCAAAATATAAAAATTAAAAGTATATTTACCCCTATTAAAAATTGCGTCGATACACATGACCCATGGGTCAAGTGATTTGTCAACTGGATTCGAACTTACCCATATATATTTATATGATATGACAACCCCCCACACCCCAAGAAAAACTATTACTATTGGTAAACAGTTTTTTTTTTTTTTTAGGAACTATTGGTAAAAAGCTATTAGATGGAAAATAAAAGAAATTGATGATATTTATTGATCAACAAACAATCTGAATCTGGTAATATTGGGTCAAATTGGCATTTCATTAGGGCATGACAATGTGACCTTTTGATACGGAAGCGTGAGTGGACCGACAAAACCCTACATGTGTGACATCACACTGATCTTATAAAAAGGACATGTGCATTGTGTCTCCGTCAACAACGCTTCCTTCCCCCTCACCACGGGTCCCACTTCCATACATCCCTCCATTCTATTTCTATGCTTATCTGTTTCTCTTTGGAAATACTATACTACAAACTTTTTATATTCTTTTTAAGAAGAAAAAGACATTTAATAAAATTCTATAACTAAATTTCAAATTTGCACCCTCTAATTTTACCAAATTTCAATTGTGTTTTTTATTAACTTCTATATCGTTATATTGAGGTTTTTTATTTTCAAGCTTATTTATTTCAGGTTTTTTGTTAGTTTCCAAAAAAATAAAACTCAAATTTAAGAACCTTATAAACGACAACATTTTATTAAGCCAAATCTATGTTTTAGAGGGTCTCCAAGAAACCACAAGGTTTGCTTGGTGGGCCGATAATGCCCCAACTTATCAATTTATTTTGTAAATTACTCGGAGTTTATGTAGCTTATGCTGAATAAATAGTATTCTATGTTAGTTATGAGTAAAGAGGTATTCAAACCTTCGACACTGTTTGACTAGATTTTTTTTTTGAGAGATTAACTAGCCGATTGAATTGAATAAACTTATAAATTAAATAACTTAATTAAACAAAAAGTAAAATTAAAGATTTGAAATAAATTTTTATTAGAGGGTAACTTGAAATTTAACCAAATTTTAATTAAAATATTAGCATGGGGTTAGGTGCACAAAAAATTTTAATTTTGGACTTTGATCATCAGCCAATGAGATCATAGATCTAGTGCCACGTTGCAGTAAATGTCCACGTCGGTGGGGCCCGCAACAAAGTTTTTTTATTTTTATTTTTTAAATGCCATCGGGTTGCTTGGTGGACGCTGTCTTGATGGTGACGCTTGTTTGACGAGACTCAGCTCGTTCGATCTGAACCGTACACGTGAATGGAATCTGTCACAGCCCCTCAACGTGGGGTTTTTAGTGGTCGGCAGGAAATCTGGGAAAGGGACCTCGTGCTTCGAGTTCGAGATGGGATCATCCACCTGGCAGTTTTTAAATAGATTTTTTTTTTTCAATTTTGTCATGTTCTAAAATTATTTAATACTTATAAATTCTTACCAACTTATTTTATTTACGAGTCTCACTAAATTTTTTGGTATTATTCATAAATTTTATTATATTATTTTAGCTAATTTTTATTTTTATCAATGATATTTCTAGTAAAAAAAATTTCAGTTTTAACAAAATAAACGGATTCGTTTTAAAATTTTTAGATTTTTTTTTTCTTTTGAAATTTGAACTACACCCATTTCCTACCCTTTCCAAATATTTGGACATTGCAGTAGCAATGTAATAGAAAGAAGGTATAAAATTTACATATTTTTATTTGAAAATGACTTATATTAATAAGTATATAATTATGTAAATTTACAAGTTTATTACAGTAATTACAAGTTTGCACATTTTTGTATTTAGTTTTTTATTATTTTTCTATGTATCCCAAGAATAAATGAATAGAGCAGATGGTGATTGTTGTAACTTGTACATGAAGAAAAAGAAACAATTAAAAAATTCAAGTTAAATTGATATTTTAATGAAATGTCTTGTAAAATGAATAACGAATATGATGTATTTTGAAAAGTAAGTATGTCAAATAGAAAGTGTAAGTTCTTATGATGAAATAGATACAAATTTTTGCATGAATTAATGCAAATGCTCTCACATTTCTAAAAATACAAAAAAAAAAAAAAAAAAATTATGTACTCTAATATTAGTACTTTCCAAGCATAATATTTTATTCTACCTTTAAGATTTATAGACTCGCTCCAAATATTTGTACATTTCCTCTTTAGATTTCTTTAAATGCAACAGCAAAATTCATATCATCTAACATTATTACTTTCCCAACATAACAATTCATTTTTAATTTTTTTTAATCATACTAATTTGTACAAATCTCAAGAAAGATGAGTGTCAGACATGAGAATAAAGTAACTAGGTTGATAGTCTCGTATGCCATGTCCTATTGTATTGTTAATGTTTGGTTAAACAACATTTCCTCAATTTAAAGGGTTTGCCTTGTATCCAATACATTAGAATACTGGACAAAAGCCTTCCCTTAATATTACATACCCTTCCTTTCTTTTTTCCCATGCTCCACTTCACCTAAATTTTAAGATCCTCCAATGCCTCCTCTCTCTCTCTCTCTCTCTCTCTCTCTTGTATGTTCTTGGCCAGTAAGTGATGGGACTGACGAAGTCAAACACAGACGAGATCGCCTCCATAGACGAACCTGACCGAGTATCCGCATCATTGATGAGGATGTTAAAACCATTCAATACTGCCAATAATGTCTCGGACGGTTACGAAACCAGCTGGACAAGTCGTTGGAAATATATTGAATCCCATTACTCAGTTGAAGACGTTATCAAGAAAAATATTAACACCACAATACCATCTACAACGGCTAGAATCCAAAGGGATATATAAAGTCCTCACAACGCCAATACGAGGTATATACATAGTCACAAGATATACTGAATTATTTTGTTTTTATTGTTATAAACCTTCTTCCGCACTAACTTTGGCATCGGAAACGTTGTGGCAGACACCACACCGGTGACCATTTGAATGAGCTCTTGCTTCCGTCATGAAGCAGGAGTGTGACCGGCCCTATCTGGACGAACTCATAACGACTGATGAATTTTTGCTTCATCAATAAGCATTACAGAGAGGGTTTTTTTTTTTTTTTTGGGTCCGTGAAGTTCAAAGGAGGGTTAATAAATTGGTACATTTTATTAAAAAAAATATGCTCTCTAGAGTTAATGGTACGTACATTGAGAGGTACCTTTATAAAAATTCTATTTATGAAAATCTTAATCAAGCATGACGAGTTACGTTGTACCATACGTGAAAATGATGTTTTGGCAATGATGAATAGTGCACTTTTTAGTCAGAATTCGAATACAGACACAAACACTTCTTCAATTACTAGCATTTAGGAAACAATTTTGACTTTGCAAAACATTCTGCAGAATAAACTCCATTGGAGTTTGGAATTCTTTTTGAGTGTCAAAACAAAGAAACGTTAATGAAAAAAAGTCAGGTGACGAATCCTTATTCCTTAGACCCTAATAATGGTGGCACAACTGGAAGTTACTCTCATTTTCCCATTTCTCAGTTTGTTCTTAGATTTTCAAATATGTCTGCTAAAGAAGTTCCAAATAGTAACCTTATTATATGCTATCATTGAACACAAAGTTCCCCAGAGAAAACTTACCTTTCTCAGCTATTCGGCTAAGATCAAAGTTTTCAGAAAGAGGACAAGAACATCACCATCTTCATGTACCATCAGTTGGTAGGATTGTATTACAATATTTCAGTATTAATTTTGTTGAACTGGACAAAAGCATGTTGATTGGCATGCATGACGACGACGACGATGATGGCCTGTTCCCATTAAGGTTTTGGCTACCAAGTAATTGATCCATTGTCAAAATTAAGAAGAATAGTATGTTCACAATTGGTTTATATAATTTTATTTGCAACAAAAGTCAAATTCGAGTAAGTTAAATTATATGTTCAAATGGTTTATTTTTCTTATAAAACAAACTCAAACTTTTGTACAAACTAATTAGTTTTTAACTATTTTTTACCATATATAGGAAACACTGTATTTAATATATTTTTTTATGCACTCACGCATCTATTTTAATAATTAATAACTATATTATAATTGAAAGAATATTATTTGAAATAATTAGAATAGAATCATTTTCATTTATGAACTTATAAAAGAATTATATTTACCAATTATCTTTTATCATTGAAAAATATGAACTCATTAAAAATTACTACTATGGAACTTATAATAAACATAATCAATAAATTAAAAATAAAAATTTTATATCTTATGAATTTATTTCAAACACAAAAAATCTAATCTCAATTATTTACAAGTATATTTTTGTATATGTACATATATAAACATAGAGAAATGTTATATCCACAATATTTTCACAACAAATTCTAAATAGCAAGTTATTACATGTTGTTATTGGTGAGGCAAAAAAGTAATTTTAGTGATAAATTCAAATTATAACTAATAATAACTAACTACTTACTAGCCTTTGAGCACGCGCGCAAAGGTTCTTCTATTTTTTGGATAAGAGTTAATTTAGAGCATTTATTATAATTTGGGATTACTACATTTTTCAATCACAAGAAAAACCTAGGGATGTGATAAGTATTATATGCAGTGAAATAATTTTTCATCACACCCCTAGGTTTTTTTTGTGTTTGAAAAATGTAATAATCTCAAATTGTAATAAATGCTCTAAATTAACTCTTACCCAAAAAATAGAAGAGTCTCTGAGCACGCGCGTGCTCATAGGCTAGTATTCCGTAACTATTATCCATTTTTGCCAATTTTATTAATCTAAACTAATCAAAATAGGGTTAAAATAGTAGATTCCATCCAAAATAAATTCCTACTCACGTTTGAAACACTACTCCTACTTCTACATTGAAATACTATCCCACATTCTTTATTAAAAAAAAAAAAAAAAAAACTCCTAGTACACCAAAAGGTCCAAAACCTCCCCATGTTCATCAACCAAAAAAAAAAAAAAAAACTTCTCACGTTCAAATAACTCTCTATCAATTATCTACCCACGCAACTTCTCACAAATACAAACTCTTCCTAGTAGTTTTTTTCTTTTCTTTTTTTTTTTTTTAAAAAAAAACTCTTCACGTTGAAACCTTTAGAAATTCAAGTTTTAAAAAAAAAACCCTAAAAAAAAAAAAGAAACACACTATCAAATATCTACGCACGTTCCTATTGAAAAAAAAAGTTCTATCAAAAAAACACCCCCAGTACACCAAAACACTGCCCACATTCATAAAAATAAAAAAACTAAAAAACTTTAACTCCAAAAACATATAGAATGATGGTAAAAAAAAAATACAAAGAAGGAAAAAAAAAGTGAGGAAATAGAAGATAAAGATTTTTTAGAATTTAACTCTATCATGGACTCTTTAAAATCTAATCACCATATCATCGACTATTTAAATAAATAACTAAATAAAAAAAATTAATGCCAAAAACATATACAATGATGGTGTAAAAAAAATTCTTAAAAAGAAAAAAAATACGAAAAAGGAAAAAAAAAAGTGAGGAAATAGAAGATAAAGATTTTTTAGAATTTAACTCTATCATGGACTCTTTAAAATCTAATCACCACATCTTCAACTATTTAAATAAATAACTAAATAAAAAAAATTAATGCCAAAAACATATACAATGATGGTAAAACTAATGAAAGAGAAAGAGGAAACAAAACAAACCAAAAGCAACGCAAATAGAGAGAGATATGCAATCAACAACCATTTAAAATAAAAACAAAGATACTTATTCAAATGGGTTTCTCTAAAAAAAAAAAAAAAAACGTGAGTGAAATTTAAGGTTTTGTTTTGCTCCTAACCTTCACTGGAGAGTAAACTCAACTGGCGGACAAAGAGCAAGCAAGAGAGAAGAAGTGGCAGTAATTTCCTTAGAAAGAGTGCAATTCACACACCTGAGGATTGAAAGCATGAGAGAGAATATGGTTTTTTTTTTCTTTGAGAAGTCGTCCCTGGGATTTGAGAGAACGGGAGAGGGAAGACCAAAATTACATTTTAAAAAAAAAAGAAAAAAAAAAGAGTTAATGTGATACATATATAAAAATAAAAAGCAAAGCTCAAAGAAAGTCAATTATAAACCAAAGAAAAGAAAACAAAGAGGAACTTCTAAAAGATAAAACCTGAAAATTTGTTGGAGCCTCTGATAGTAAATATCTTTAATCTGAAAAAAAGAAAGGAGGATGTAGAGCTAAACTAAATATCTTCAATCTGATGAAGAATGAGAGATAGAAAGTAAGATAGAAATTGCAAAGCGTACGTGAGTTTGTGGGTTTTAAAGTGTAGGAGTTTTAATTTACATATTGATCCCCATTAATTAAGTGGATATGATGAGAGTGCTTTAGGCATTCAAAATGTAGAATCCAAACAGTGAAAACCCCTTAAATAATAGTATAGATAATTTGTTATAAAAATATTGTGGACGTAATATTTCTCCATCTATCATGTATAAGTAAATTACAAAAAGGATACATGATGTTTGCATTAATGCTAGATACTGCCAAAACTTTTCAAAAATATCAAATCATCTCTCTGAGCGCAAACGTTACTTAATTAACACCATTTCGAAATATCTTGCTCCTGGTACTTCCTTCGCTACCTTTGGCTACCTTTTATTTATCGTTGGTTACGTACCTACACTCAGTCGCTCATATAATTGTCATAATGCAGACACTATGAGACTTGTGTAGTCAAGCCAACAAACGATGTCAAGTGTTGTTTATACTTAGGAAGCACATTAGATATTTTTTTAAAGTCTTGGTATTTTCTGCTACCTAGTAGTAGCTAGCTCAAACCTTAAGGGTAGTTTTGTATTTTATCCTATTATATATACTTGAACTGAGAATAATATTCATGACTTTGTTCATAATCACATTATTATATTTTCGATTAATTTATTTACTAGTTGAGTCTAAATTTAAGTTTGAACTTAAATCGTTTTCTAAATAAATTAACATAAATAAGTTTTTTCATTAGTTGAACCTAAGCCCATCGATCATAAAATAACTTATTTCAATTACAAGTTACGAACCTAGAGTCTTTTGGTTAAAAATTGTAAAAAACAGAGTTTATTATTGTTATAGGTACTGTTCAAAGTTATTTGGCAAAATGAGAAGAGAGACTGAATTTTGGCAACGATATTGCCGAAATTGCAAGAAAAAGTAGAATGTGTCAGGGGAGAGAGGAAAATTGAATTTCGGTAATGAGATTACAGAAATTCTTGTCCTGCCCTTACTTCAAGCCTGCCCGTGAAGTGCCCAAAATGCTGAAATGAAAAACCAATTGTGGCAATGGGATTGCAGAAAATGGGAGGAAAAAAAAAAAAAAAATTGTAGCAACCAAGTTGCCGAAAATGGAGAAGAAAAAAAAAATTCTACATCCACAACATTTTTCATAACAAATTACAGGTGGTTAATTGTTATTGGTTCAAATTTGAACCTAACACTAAGCTAACTTTTTTGCCCCAATAATAACAATAAGTAACAACTTGTCATTTATGATTTGTTGTAAAAATATTGTGAAAATGTTGTGGACGTATCATTTCTAAAAAAAATTGTGGAGTCAAAATAGAAGGAAAAGAAAAAAAAAAAAAAAAGTGGCAATGTGGCAATGGCATTGCCGAAATAGAGGGAAAAAAAAAATTCCCTCTATTTCGACAATGCCATTGCCACATTGCCACTTTTTTTTTTTTTTCCTTCTATTTCGGCTCTACAATTTTTTTTAGAAATGATACGTCCACAACATTTTTACAATATTTTTACAACAAATCATAAATGACAAGTTGTTACTTATTGTTATTATTGGAGCAAAAAAGTTATCTTAGTTTTAGGTTCAAATTTGAACCAATAACAACTAACCACCTGTAATTTGTTGTGAAAAATGTTGTGGACGTAGTATCTTTTTTTTTTCCCTCCATTTTTGGCAACTTGGTTGCCTCAATTCTTCTTCTTTTTTTTTCCTCCCATTTTTGGCAATATCATTGCCACAATTAGTTTTCCATTTCAGCATCACGGGCAGGGCAAAGCAGGACAAGAATTTCGGTAATCTCATTACCGAAATTCAATTTTCTCTCTCCCCTGACACATTCTACTTTTTCTAGCAATTTCGACAATACCGTTGCCGAAATTCAGTTTCTCTCCTCATTTTTCCAAATAACTTTGAACAGAACCTATGACAATAATAAACTTCATTTTTTGCAATTTTTAGCCAAAAGTCTCTACGAACCTAAGCTGTCTGGCTACTGATAAAAATCAAGAAATTATTTTCATCTTTGTAGTATTATGGGAAAACATGAGAATGGCTTTGAGCCCTAATAATTATCAGTGGTTATGCCAATTGCCAAGTACACGCCCTTTCTTCTTCTTCTTATGCCATGCGGCACACTGTAAATAAATTGAAATTGATTTTATGAGTTGTGATGCACCAAGTGGATGTCTTCTATGTGGATTCCAGTTAACTCAACTGGTAAAATCTCTGATGGTTGAGTAAGAGATCTAAGTTCAATTTTCGCCTACACCAAAAACCAATTGGTTTTTTGGTCTGATAATAAAGAGCATCATAAGGAGCGAACGTCATGAATTAAAACTCTCTTTAAAAAAAAAAAAAAAAGTGGATGTCATCTCCTTATATCTTTCTTTTCTTTTTCTTTTTCTTTTTCAATCTTAATGACATGTAGTGCAAACATAAATTAATCTAAGTGAAACTTAATTGCCAAATGATACTTTGATCAAAATTCTAAAATTTTAAAAGAAGTTCTATTATTTACTTTATATTATTTTAATAATTTACCATAACTTTTTATTTTAATAATAAAGGAAGTCTTCCGCAATGTGCTTGCAATGTGTGGCTGAACATAAGTATCACACGTCATACATACTTTATGTATGCCATGTGATTCACAATAAATACATAGAATTGTTGACATAGTTTACTTTTTAAGTGAAACTTTATCTCCAATATTTTAACAAATTTAAAGTACTATTTCGATTTAAACTCAATTACCTAAAATTTCAACAAATCTAAAATATGTTTCATTACTGTTTAAAATTATTTATTACAATGTTTTTTCTTTGATAAACATGTTGATCTTCTAGAATGTGCTTTCACCGCAAAACTTAAAAAACTTTTGTTATGCTATTTTTTACTCTTTTTTCCTCATTGATATAATTTGTTCATAGCATGTTATAACTCACATTTTAAAATTCTCTAACTTTCCTGCAAACTTGTAGTTTAGAAGATTGCTCAAATCCTTAATTCAATTGCACTTTACTACCTTTTATTGATTTCTTTGTTATTTAAATTTTCTTTGATAATAGATGTGGCATAACTTAGTAGGTTTAAGTATCGATAGATTAAAAGTCTTCTTCACCAAAGCATTACAAAACTATGTTCTTTTGAATACAAAATCAAAATTATAAGAAAAAATGACATATGGGAAATGTCATCAACACATCAAAAGTCATACTGATACATATATCGATAATCAAAAAAATTAAACAATTACAAACATGGACACGTACTAGGTCGAATTAGTTTTTTATAATCAATTAAGTGAACTTGACTATATAACCATGGGAACGCTTATTTCTGGAAGTAATGCGCGCAGTGTATTCAAGTGAATTTTTTTTAGATAATTTGATGGTTAGAAAAATGAGAATTTAAACTCTTAGAGTGGTTTGGATATTGCATATTTTGTTGAAAACTAAAAACATTATAGCAAAATAATTTTTAAATGTATAAATAGTATGGTAAAACTCTTTTTTAATGAAAAAGTTGTTAAAAAAGAAATTTATGAGTCTCATAAATAGTGCACGAGACCCAAAAAAAAAGTCAAAACATGTTTTTCTAAAAAGAAAAAAAAAGTAAATGCAAATGTTAGATACACATAAAATGCGTATCCAGTCGCATACTTAATAATGTATTTATTGGAAACACTTAGAAATGAAACATTGCGATAGTATAAAAGCATTACTAAAAGAAAATCAAAAGTTAAACATTGCAATAGTGTAAAAGAATAATTCATATAGGGAAAAAAGGTGAAACATTACTATACGGGACAGTCCCAACCACCAATTTTGATGAGTCACCCAAAAAACTGTGATTAAACCTATAAAATCAAAGTTTCTATATAGACCTAGGAATACCTAAAACATGATAAGCAATATTAATGATAATGATTCAACTTTCCACACTAGCTTGAAAGTAGACTATTATGAATCTCAATAGGTTTGAGAATCTGTAAAAAAAAAAAAAAAAATATATATATATATATATATATATATATATGGCTTCGTGTGTTTTAATAGGCTTTTATTAGCCTAGGGATAAGAGCCATACGTTTCAAATCTTATCACTTTTAACAGGGTCGAGGAGAAAAATAAGGGAGAAAAAGCCACCTTGATCCTATATGTTGAGAGAAAGTAAGAAACAACATTTTGCATTTTGCTAAGTCCATCATGAAGTTGGCCCCCACAACAAAAAGAAGGCATAATAGCTACGGATGCTTCAATAACCTCCACAAGAATTTAATATTACAACTAGATTACACATGTAGCAAGATATGCAGGTCAACTCTTTTGTCTATACAAACCTGTTTATATACTATATTATACTATAGCACATATGTGGGTACGCTGTATGTGAAAAAATAAAATAAAATAAAAATAGAAGTGTGTTTGGATGGTGAAGAGGGGAATAGAGGAAAGGGGATGAGAAGTTTTAATTAAATAAAATATTATTTAGATGTTTTTTTTAAAGGGTGAAGGAGAGAATGTTAGGAGACCTCATTTTTAATTCTTTTAAATTCGGGATATTTGATGGAGAGGAGAGGCGAGAAATTACACTTTTTTGTATAAAAAAAATTATATTGTTAATTTTGCCTTTTTGACATCGATTTATATTTCTATATTTAAAATTAGGAAAGATGTTTAAAAAAAGAAAAAGAAAAATATGGTGTAATTGTAAATTTATATAATCATTTTCTTTCCCTCTCTTCTTTATACTTGATGTTTAGAACATCCAAACAAAAAGAATGATTTTTTATTCCTCTTTACCAAGTTAATTTTTTTATTAAGAGTAAAATTTAGATATAGTATATTAAGTATATACATTAAGTTTTCCAATTAAACTCATATACATAATGCATTGAATTTAATTATTTTTTTTTAAAAAGATAATATTATTTGTATTTGATTGGTTACTACAACCAGATATTTGAATTTAATGATGAAATCTAATGTTTAGCACCTATAATATTATACCTAAGTATTACCCATTTTTAAAACATCCAAATTCCAAAGAGAGGAAATATTATTTATTCCAGTTTTTCCTACTTAATTTTTAGAGCATTCAATCCATAGAAAACAATAAGAAAAGGTAACTTATAAAACAAATATTTTGTCTCATTATTTGGATGTTTTTAAAATTCATAAAATTTAGGTAGAGTATTATAAGTGTACTATACTGTTGTGATAGAATTTCAAACATATAACTTGTTTCGTGATGATTGCTTTAATTGTCATTTGGTTGGTGATATTCGAATTTACCTATTGAACTATAGCTAAAACTGTGTATAGTGCTAAACAGTATAGTGCATGTCCTACTTTTATTGTCATTTGGTTGGTGATATTCGAATTTACCTATTGAACTTTAGCTAAAACTGTGTATAGTGCTAAATAGTATAGTGCATATCCTACTAATAGTTAGGCACTATTACAACACAAAAAGCATAAAGAATAATCAAACACAAATTTCAAGGATTTTGCATGCCAATGGCATCTTGCATGCTCTTGGCAAAACATTCCAAACTATTTTTGAGGTATTCCAAACCACCTTTCCCGTAATTTCAACAAATTATGAATAATAATTACCAATAAAATCGTTAGAACAAGAAGGTTGTGTGACTTAAAAAGAACACTGCAGTTTAATTAGTTAGCATTTCTTAATATGCTCATAAAATCTTACGTTTAAATCTTTCTCTATTGTTACAACTATCGAATTAACAAAACTAAAAAAAAAAAAAAATTATAATGTGACTTGTGAATATCTACTCTTAAACTTTATTTCTCACACTTCTAAGCAGAAAATTGGTTACAATGTCTTTTATCGTCCAGCCTACCATGGACTGTTTAATTTACTAGCACTAATTTCTGCGAGACACAATTTAGACCCAGTGATGAACCAATCATGCCAATCCCAATTTGAACACAAATTCAAATGCAATATAGCATTGTGCATAAGAAGATATTATTTAATTACATTCCCAACCAAAAAAGAGTTTTACTTATTAATACTAAGAAGTAAGAACCCCTACTAAAACAAAATCACAAATGGGGCAAAAAGACCAACATTTTTCATGGTACACTGCAGCCCAAACCACCCCCCAACAACAAGCTGGCTCGAGATGTATATACCCATGGCTTGGATTTATTTGCTCCTTTACATCTTTAGCACCATATCATGCTCTAAACCAAATCATAGGAAATGCATATACCACAGTACTTAGTAAGACCAGGACCAAAATGCATGATCATCAGCAGGGAATCCGAAATTACATGAATTTTCGGACGGGTCGGAGTAATCAATATCTTCCAGCTTAGGAAAGATGTATGCAGGCAATAAGCTCTTACCCAGATTCAAATTATCCACCTCATCTTGAGATAGATCCGACTGATCAGGTTCAAAAACATTTGAAGAATCACCAGGGTCTAGCAGTGAAGAGTGAACCCCATCAGTGTAATGTGGGCTATCTGAATCAAATATGTCACTCCTAGCTGAACTCATATCCTCCTGCTTACAAGCCACAATTGACACTTTGGATACTTCACCCTCAGAAACAGATTCAGCAACAGGCTTTTGCAGTGGTTCCTGAGATAATTTGTTGGTATCAGACAGTTCAGAGATTCCCCTCTCTTTCTCTCTCAGGAGCAGCTTGTCTTGGAGAAGAACAACCTGCCAAAAATAATTCACGCTTTCATTAGTGCAATTATGACCCAAATCCCAATACAACACAAAAAGAAAGGTGGTGAATTGTGGTTGTGGAACACATTGGTTTGCCCAAAAAAGCCAGCTTTATAGACTTTTTTTAGCACATTTTGTTGGATTCCATGCCAAAAATACTTTATCCCGTGTTTTCTATGGGGATAAACAATTAACAAAGCGCATCTAATCGCACTAATTTTACCTCTGCTTTTAGTTTATCCTTCTCCTTTAGTAGATTTTCATAGTCAGTCTTGAGGCTATTGTAGCTATCTTGCAAAACCTCATATTCCTTCTCCATCTGTTTGGTCTTCCACCGTGCACGGCGGTTCTGAAACCAAATAGCAACCTGCCGAGGTTGCAAGCCGAGCTCTTTCGCGAGCTGGACTTTCCGATCAGGTTCAAGCTTGTTCTCCACCTCGAAACTTTTCTCCAGAAACTGAACTTGATCGGCACTCAGCCGCCTCTTCTTCTCGGGTTGATGGAGATAGTCTTCCAAGTCCTCGTCTCCATTGTCATCGTGATCATATGCACGGTAAAACGGCCTATTCGATCCGTTTCCTCCACGAACATCTGCAAAGCTCACCATAGATCTTGAGCCTGAAACACAAACACACAACACCACACTTCAAAAATACCATCTTGTAATCAAACACCATAATAAAAACTAAATCTTGAATTAACATATCATTGTTTCATATTGCTACACACAAAAACATATGAACACATTGAAAGTGTCCAATTACTTAGAATTTTGCTGGATTAGCCACGAACATTAATTGGGTTACTAAAGAATCTTGTTCAAATTCTCTTTCTTGCTTGGTCATTCTTGTATAACATCTAAATTTGGTTTGGTTGTCTGAATCAATAGTACCAAGGATTTAACAATAAGTACACATAGCCAATTTAGTGCAAGTAAAAGCATAGAGTCTATGAATGCAATATTACGCAATAAAATGAAACCATGTTCATCTAGACAAAGCAAAATTAGAGGTAATTAAACAAAATCAAATTGAAGAATACAAATAACCCATAACACAATTTTTGTAAAGCTTATAGAGAGTACCTAGGAAAGAAGGGGAAGACCCAGAAAGGAAAAGAGAATCAAGAGGCTCAGAAGCACAAGCACCCTTTTGATTCTGAAACAAAACACTCAAATTGGAACCACTATTACCACCAGTACCACTGCTATAGACTCTGCCACCAGCCATAGTATAATAACAAGACCTGATCAGTTTTTTTTGTTTATTGTTTGTTATTGGTTTTTTGTGTTAATCAAGCAGCCATGACAGCTAGAGTATGCTGATCCAACGGTGGTGGTTTTGTGTGAGAATCTATGGTTTGTGGCGGAAGAAGCTGGTGATGATGATCTCGGTGATGTGAGAAGTATGGGAGCAACGGCTACTCACACCCATCACTCAGAAGAAAGAAACAAAGTTGGAGGACTCTGATCACAGTTGAAAGAGAGTACTGTTTAGGAAGTAATATTTTTGGTTGGGATCTCTCAGAGCAGAGCTGAGCTGAGCAGAGCAAAAACAGAGAGAGAGAGAGAGAGAGGAGAGTTATTTTTCTCTGAAAGGAGACCCTGATGGTGTTATAAAAAGGGACGAGTGGAAATGTTCAGAGTCTCTAGTTACTATGATGCCCCTCTTAGCTATAAGAATAACTTCTTTTTCTTTCTTTTTTTAAAGTTTTTATTTATTTATTTCTTATTATAGCATAAAATAATATGAATTTGGAACTTGCAAGTTTCAACTTTCAATTAGCTAAAGATGGAAGGGTTGCCTTGCAACTTGGGATTAGAGCAAGTGTTGTTTAAGTCAAATTCTCGCATAAAATTCTTATATTTTATTTTAGCTATCAATTTCTCAAATATATTTCACATCAAGCTTTCTTCTCTTTTAACCTCTATTTTATTTAAAAATTATATGCTCATTCAATTTTTATCCCTTTTTTCCCGTTGTGTGTTGCAATCCCCATGTTATTTTTTGTCTTTTAATTTTTTTGATGTATCTTCCATGTAGATCTTTGAAAAAATCTCAATGTCTATTTGGGTATTATGCAATTTTTGGTAGTTTATTTGTATATGGTTTATAATATTAATATATATATATATATATATATATATATATATATATATTTGTGACTTTTATGTTAAATGTGTGACAAAAAACTTGAGTCTAGATTATTTTTAAAAAATTACAAATAAAAGTTAGATTTGTGGGGAGTAAAAAGGTCCTAACAGGTATATGGGCCTTTGGGCCACTCTAAGTAAGGCCGACCTATCCTTGATTTGTAAATTTTGTAGTGCCGCGGGCCTGCTCATGTGCCGAGGACCTGAGGACCAATCCGAGGTTGATTTTACTCTCAGATGGGCATAGAAGAATCAGTAACGTTATCATAACAGCACATAAACGACATGATGAGACCAACGTTAAGAGGGGTGAACCCCTGGATGTCCTAGAAGCTCCGATGTTTGAAAAGTACTAAAGGCTGCTGCCTCCACATTAAAGACCCTTCACCTACTACCTTAGCCGCATTAATGAGGAAGTGACATCTGAACAGTGGAAGGGAAACTTCTGGTTACTATTCAAGGCACTGAGAAAAGAAATATCTAGGCTAAGGGGGAGATAGGGCAACACGTGTATTAGGGATTAAAAAGATGAGTATTTAAGGGGAGACCCGGAACAGAAAAAGGGGGCTCCCATTTTTTTTGTAATCAAAAGGGAAAGAAAGAAAACAAAGATAATAGAAGAACAATCCTCGGCTTACGTCCGAGGAGGTTGAGTTGCAATATTCCTTGTTGTTTTACGTATTGATAATCTTTGACTTGCCCTAGAACCCTTAAACTCTTCTAACCTGGGTTTCAAGCCCACACTCTACAAATTCGTATTGTTTAAGGCTCATTGGGCCTGAGCCCATAACTGTTCTTGGGGCCAGGTGCAATTGTGCACTTACAAGATTATTTGGAGAAAATAATTGATATAAAAATACAATTTTTTTTTTTTGTCTTTTCCCACACTCTCTGCTGATCTTCCATTCTTCATTTTTTTGGTAAATAATTCCTTCAATTTTGATACGTGGTGAATTGATAAGTGTCAACAAAAAAAATCTATAGATACAACTTTTGTATCGTAATGCCATAAGTCATTGATAGTAGGTGGTAGGAAAAAAATAAAATAAAATAAGTTGATGTAAAAGTTGTAAGCAATTAATTAATGTCTTCTATTGTTAGAATTGTGACACATCAGTTGTGACCTAAGTTCTAAGAAGAACCGGTGCCAAGTGGAGTTGCAAAGGAGAGCAACATAGAAGCTAGTGGACTAGACATCCAAAATTTTGGTGGACTCATCCATCAAAACCCAAGTATAGCCACATCATTGCCAACTCAGCCGACCACTGCACAGCCAAGGATATTAGGACAGTCACCTAAGCCTTAGGCAGTTAGGCCGGCCACTGTATTCTTCAGTTATGAGAGAGAAAGAGATCAAGTTGGAGGGAAATGTTGAAAAAAAAAAAAAAATTGTCATTTTGTTAAATTACAGCGCCATTAATTTTTTATTATACATATTTCAACTTGAATTTGTTTAGGTTTTTTATAAGTTAGCCCAATGTTGACTTTTTTTTTTTTTTTTTTTTTAGCTCAAAGCGAAAAATAGACACAATAGAACATGATATATAGGTCACATGGCTTCGACTGTGTTGGCATGAGATTATTTTGTTTATTTTGTTAAATATAACTTTCTAGCTATTTTTTTAAACACAAATGTAATTTTACAAAAATTTGGTTTTTATATAAAAGTAGTCATCAGTAAAAACAAACTCATTTAAAATTAGTCAGTAAAAACAAACTCTTATAAAATTACTGGCGATTTGTTTTTACTTTGTACAATGAATAACATTAGGTCATGTCTAAAAGATAAAATCTTTGTATAAAGATCATTGTCATTAGTCAAAATAAAGGTGAGGTTTGAGCAAAATTTAGACATGACCTAACTTTGATACTAAAATATTAAAAAAAAAAAAAATCTTGATCTATATAACTTTCAGGCACCATACTTATAATATCAATAAAGAATCTGTTATGTTTATTACGTGACAATTTGGTACTCAATTTGACTTATGCGTTCGTTTAACCAATTTATTTGTTTAATTAAAGGCGAGATAAAAAAAAAAAGAATTTAACTAGTAATATAATTTACAAACTTTTGAGTTTAGTATATGATATGAATAATTAAAATATATATTTGAGTTATAACTTGGAAGAAGAGTACGTAAGTCTCACATCACAACTAGTTATTTTCAATTTTTATGTGTACAAGTTTAATACAATATTAATTGTAAGCAAGACACTAAATGGCATCATACTGCATCTAAATTCATAGAGAAATTTTATAAATACAATAAAATCTTACAACATTTTTATAAAACTCATGTTTTAAATTATAGTGAGTATCAATTTATTATTTTATTTTGACCTATGAGAAATTTACACTTCAGATGTTGTAATAATTTGTTTTGATAATAACATAACTCAAATCCATAATAACCATTGCATCTTAATATTAGTAAGGAAT
The DNA here is from genome assembly GCA_014183005.1 of Castanea mollissima. NCBI lineage: Eukaryota > Viridiplantae > Streptophyta > Magnoliopsida > Fagales > Fagaceae > Castanea > Castanea mollissima. The sequence goes on along the minus strand of JACAVU010000007.1, from coordinate 38,509,630 downwards.
GAATTAAATATACTTTTTTTTAGTATCAACATATGAATATGTTTCTAATTTTAGAGTTTCTTTTTTACTACAACTCTACTTTTATTTTTTAATACATAGGATAGATTTCAATCTATAACATCCACTTCATCATAATTGTTTTTATCATCGATTACGACATTATTTGATTATTGATATAGAAGAAATTCAAACTTTGGATATCTTATTCAATGACCAAAAAAACTTTGTTGAACTAGCTAGAACAACAATACAACTTCGCTTTTATTAAATAAATATCATCAATAACAAACACTATAATTAAAACTCTCTAAAAAAATTCACTTTTATTTGATTTATTTTTCAAACAATATAATTTAATAAAAATAAGTTTATTTTTAATCAAATGTATTAGATAAGAATATACTTATACTTAAAAATGATTTTAGTTTTTTTTTTTTTACATAAAATAAAATAAATTAGGCCAAAAATGGAAATGGTCATCAAATTAGGTAGAAAGATAGTAGGGGTAATTTGGTAAGTTAAGGAGAGGAGGGTATCGCGGTATAGACGGATGGGTACATGACAACGAGGCAAAGAAGAGAAGGGAAAGAAAACAAAGGAATCCTGTCCAATCAGTCGCTTTCGGAGTTGAGTTGAGCGACGGGTTGTGATGATCTCTAGAATGAAGGGCAAATCAGGGATTGACAGGTAAGGTACAAAGTTTGTCTGACTTTGGTCACCTTCCCGTCAGAATTAGCTAGAACAGTCCACGCTCCCACTCGGCTCGGGTTGCAACACGTCGGGTCCCCATTGGACCACGTCAATTGAAGTGTGGGTCCCACCGTATTTTTTTTAAAATAAATAATACTACTTAATTTGTGTGGTGTTGGCTGCCTCAAAGTAGCTTGTATAGTTGGATATATGACATAATTAATTTGTTTCTTTTTTGTCGTATAGTTGGGATTTCTACGGATTTGGACTCATTGGGGAGTATTGCAAAGTTAAAAATAGAATGTTAAAAAATTTTGCCCAAGAATCGAGATTAAAGGTCATTTAAATAAATAAAAAATCTCAATCATGGAAAGTGAAATTGCATGGTAACTATTGCATGATTTCATTTCGAATTTTGAGATGCAAGCATAGTGTCTCAAGTTGGTGAAATTTGTTCGCCTTGTCCTTGAAGTACACTCGGCAAACGGATGAATTTAAGTAAAACATGATCAAATTTAACCTATGCGTGCAAGAGTTAAAACAAAAGTGAAAAATATAAATGAGTTAAACTAAAATAAGGGGAAAAAGTTAATGAATATTCTAAGGGTATTGATTTATAAACTATTTTAAAAGTTTTTCTATAGATAAAGAAAGAAAAGTAGTGGATGATTTTTTTTACAACTTTTTATTTTTTTAATAAAATAGGAATAAAACAAACTATTATTCCTATTTCAAAAGTTTTTTTATGGGTAAAGAAAACAAGTATCTGATTTTTTTTTAATAACTTTTTACACTTTTAATAAAATGGAATCAAAACTATTTTAAATTGGTCTACTAATGAATGCTCCAAAGATATTTGTTAGCTGGACCTTTAAAACAAATTATTATTCTTATGATCCTTACTCATTTTCGATGAATTGAGTTAATATAGTGTGATACAATGCACTGAAGAGACTATACCCAAATGCATAGATTTTTAAGAATAATCTATAACACGTTAGGTAAACAAAGACAAGGAAATAACTGATAAGATAAGATAATTCAATTACGGAAAACTATAAGGAATTAGTTGTAGATCTGGCATTCAAAAAATTCATATTTAAGAATTACACCTCAATTTGATGGGTAATATCATTAATATTTTCATCAAGCACCTTATAAAAAATTAGTCAAATTCCACTGACATCCTTCTACTTTTTGTGTTGTTGCATTAAAACCTTCTAAACTGTTTTTTCGCCAATTTGATACAGCGATTTTGTGTTTGTACTTTGTATACGATAGACCAAAGTTCAATTAATGTTCGGTCCATTTACTAACAGAGACAACATGTGGATTGCATGTGCCTTAATTTCTTGCACCAAAACGTGAAAGAATAAGGAAAGCCTTAGGTATTATTATTTTTTTTTTTTAAGGGTTCCCAAATTCGAAGCTTTGGAAACAAGACTTCTTCTCATTCTCCTTATCTTTCTGCATCACCGTTTCATTTTCCCTACCTAATCATCTTAAAGAATCATTCCTAAAGGCAATTGTAACTTGTGTCACTCTCGCTAGTCGCCACTAGCATTTCTTCGAAACTTGATTCTAGTTATAGTTGTTAAAACATGAATCGCATTGTAAATTGAATTTTTTTTTTTGTTGGTATTATATATTGTATCATGTATTCTAAGATACATATATATTTTATAAAATTTATAGATCTATATATATATATATATATATATATATATATAATTTATATTTATTATACATTTGTAACATATTCATCAAATGACTAATTTGATCATCACTTATGTGATAATATTTTGAACTTTCTAGTGGTTGATACCGTAGAAAATCTAAGACTTTTTAAAAAATTTATGTGTGAACAAAAAGTAATAATAAAGGGAAAACCGTTAAAACATTTTTTGGAATGTTATATCCTTAATAGACCATGAGTAATGCTATAACCAAAAATTATTTTTTAACATTTTTACAAATTGTTGTTGTGAAAAATTCTTACTTGATCCACCATTCGCATAAATTTTTCACTTACCAATAACTACCTACTACATCAATAGTTTGTAATTAAAAAAAAAAAAAATTATCTCAAGCATTTTCCAATTGACCACAAACAAATAAACTCGCCACCATAAAAAACTTGCCCAATGATAATTTCTCTCTTTTCACCCCTTTCTCTGTCCATAGAGTGAGCATTGATTAGTTGCTGACTCTCGTTGATCTTTTCTTTATATGACATTTTTTTTTTCTTGCCTACTGCTTTCCCACTTAATTTTCACCTAGGTTTTGAATTTAGGGGTTTGTTTTTCCCCATTGATGCTCCCAAATAGTCCAAAAATTAGGAAACGTTTTCCCATTTGGTTTTGTTTTCATGTTTAAAAACTTTTGCTCATATAATTATTTAGATCAATAATAAAATATTAATGACTTTTTTTTCATACGAGGCAAATAAGTGAAAATCTTTTTTGGCATATTTTTTGAATTGCAACTAAATACAAAAAAAGGAGTCAATTTTCTAGAAAACAAGTCCATTTCTTTTATAAAAAAAAAACAATTTTAGTAATAAAAGAAAAGGTAGCTTTAATTTAATTATAAAACAAAATTTTCAAATGAAAGAGAAGATATTAAAGGGCATTTCCAATACAGTTAGGGAGATGGGGAGGGACTTGACCCTTGGTATGTTGGGTTGGAGGTGAAATGATAGAGGGGGATAGGAAATAGGAGAGAAAAAGTGAGAAGAGAAAATGGGGTTGGGGGAGTTTTCTCCTTGGGCCCACCATTTAAGAAGAAAAAATTTTCTCCCCAATTTAGGGAAAAAACTAGAGAGAGAAGTGGGGAGAAAGTGGATTTTATGTGAAATTACTCATTTATCCTCCCTTTATTTATTAAAGTTGCTTTTTTTTTTTTTTGGACCATGCTCATTACTACTGCCTCTTTCGTTTTCTTTTTTTCTTTTTTCCTTTCTTCTTGTTTCGCCCTTTCACTATACCAAGTTGGTTGCCTCTCTTTTTTCTCATATCAAACCCAACTATTTTTTTTTGGTTATTAGTTTTTTTTTTCTAGATGTTTTATTAGTTGTGTAAGTTTGTAGTAGTTAAAAAAAATTAATTTTTATAAGCTATTTAAAAAGTTGTTTTTTATGTACTAGGGGCATGAGAATAAATTTATACAAACTACATTTTCTATCCTCTCACTTTTCTACTTAACCAAACAAAAGAGTTTTCAATTTCTTCATTTTTCCTCTCTCTCAACCAAATACACTGTTAGGAGCTTTACACGTTGTTGATGATGGCATGAGGACTTGGAGTGCTTGGGCAACATTAGGCCAGTCACATGGCTCAATGTTATCTTAAGACACCAATGGCTCCTCATGCCTATCTAGTGAAGCTCCTAAGCACTCTTTGAGGGGGACAAGCCCAGTCTCCCTATTGTATTTAGATTGATGAGAGTGATAAGGGCAACATGTGGAGGCACCTTGCTCCACATGATGCCCCAAGGCCATGGCAGTGGTAAGCCATGGTGGTCAGAGATGGTTCAGCGATGATGGGCAGCAGCAGGTTGTGCTAACCCTTGATGATGGCTGATGGCATAGTGGCTTGGTTGGGTTGCTTTGGGTGCGGGCTTGGTGGCTTGGGTGCAAGGTAGTGCTAGGCTGCTATGAAGGAAAATAGGCTATGCAAGGCATTCGGCTGGTTGGTGCTGGTTGAGTGCATGGACTTGCATGTGTGGGTTGATGACAGTTGCTTGGTGGGCTGCGTATGGACATGTTATGTGGACTATGATGCTGATAAGAAGGACTTGGGCAAGAGCCAAGTTTTTAGAATGTGATGGGTTGATCATGTGTAGGCTGCTGAAGCATAGGCAGAGGCCTCATGAAGTGCTGAGTGATGGGTTGGCATGTGCTGAGTGTGCAACAGTAGTTACCGACAGTTATCAGCAGTTCCAAGCTTGCTGGACATTCAGACCTGCTGTAAGGGGGCTGGATTAGTGGAGAGCAAGCCAAGACAGCATCAGGTGTAAGTGTCCTAAGTCAGACCACATGTGGTAACAAGTCCTAGATAGTGGGCAGTTACTTGGTAGTAACTACCGCGACAGTTATTTTTGTATATGTAGCCTAGGTTGTTAGGGCTGTCAACAGCAGAGAGTGTATTTTGCTTGGAGAATTTCATTTGTATTCTCCAGACTTCCTTTGTACTTGTATATTGAGTAATAAAGGTTGGGGTTAGTGCCCTGTAAACACTGTGTGTATGTGATTCCCTTAATAATTTTGTTCTAAGTGTTCCTGCAGTGTGTGTGTGTGGTGTATTGGCTGAGACTAAGGGAGGAAATCACAGGTAGAAAATTTAAAAGAAAAATTGACCCTGTGACAATTGGTATCAGAGCTTGGCTGCCATGTCTTTAAACACCAAGGCGAGAGTGACTGTCTTGGAAAACATACTCGGTGTTCCTAGAGAAGGGGAACAACTTTCTGTTTGTGACAGGTTGGATGCTGAAACTGTAGAAACGATTGTGGTAAGGAATGATCTTACAGAACAGAGGGATGCTCTTTTTACTCATGTTGAAGAGTTGGCAGCTACACTGGATGCCTAAAACCAGGCAACAATGGAGACCCAACGCCAACTTGAAGTAGAAATCGTTCTGCTGAAGAAAGCGATGAGTGGCCTGCCTAGGGAGGGGGAAGGCGCCTCCGGAAGCCTAGAATCGCCCCTTACACAAAGAGGGATCTTCGACAAAGTGTCACCCGGGATAGGAGGGTTCTTCTCGGCAACCCTTTTCCTTTTTCTGGTTTCGCCCCGGGAGGAGTTTGATTGGTTCCTTTTAGGGGTTGAGTTTGAGCCGCAGGTCCTGCGCTAGGTATGAACCGAGAAAGGGTCATCTCCCTATGCTTCACCATTCTCTCCGCGTGGTCGGATGTAGCACCCGGAGTACCTACTGGCTCGGAAACTCATTCCTTGGCTACTAGGGCAACGTCCTCTGGCGATCCGACTGCTTCGAGCCTCTATCGATTCTGGAACACACGCTCGGTAGAACCGTCCCTCACAGGCGCAATGTCGTCTGCAGTATTATAGCGCGGGCCACGTTCTCGAGCCTCGCTTGTGGTGAGCGCGGGGGGAAGGAATTTCTTGTACCGCACGTCAATGTACGACAAGAGCGGGCTGTCTACCAAAAGCGCCTGGTTGAAGTTCTGCCAAGTGGTGTACACGGGGTTGACGTTAAGGATTAAATGAGACGCCCTAAGTTGACCATCGTTGTGCACGAAGATCTTCGACCTAAGGACGAAGTTGAGGTCTCGCGCGTGTATGACTTGAGAGTCCGGAAAGAACCTTTTGGATTCTGTAACAAGTACGGAATAAACCGATCAGCTATAAAAGAGAATATATAAGATGTAGGAACAACTCAAATGGAGATTGTTGGTACTGACCAACTTCACGTGGTGAGAGCGGGCAAAGAAGCTCATTGGCATGCCAATTACCACGCACCTGAACGAACTCTCCGGCCTAGTTCTATTAGAGTTGGGCAGGAAAGATATAAGCCAGACTTGTGTATCTCTAGTTTTCAAGTAATAGTGACTTGTGTAGTTGCCGCACAGTTTATACATGAAATTTATGTCGTGCTGGTTCAAGTGCAGCCCGAACATGTGATTCAACTAGCTGACACAACTAACAACCCTATAAAAGTTGGGGTGAAACTGGTCAGGGTACAGACCGTAAAACCCTTGGTACCTACTGTGAGAGGGTTTATAGGAAACCTAACCCCACCCTCAAGTATGGACATCAGCGGAAAGAATGCTGCATTCGAGTCAGTAGCCCTCTGAAGTTTGAGGTTGCCCACGTTGCAATACGCAACGTCGACATCCCCTGGGACGCCAAAGGTCTCTCTAAAACTAGCCAAGGCAGCCCCAGGGGTAAGTAGGTGAGAGAACCCCATTCCTAAAATATGAAATAGAAGAGAATCGAAAAAGAAAGGAAGGTAGAGAGAACTTACTTTGGGCTCTAGGGAGTGAAGAACTGTAGAAGAAGTTTTGCGCAAGAAAGGGATGCTCGGCAAGGGAGGGATTAGGAGTGAAAAGAACGTGAAAAGTGAAAGAGGTGCCCAGAATGGGCTATTTATAGGACTCTGAGGCATTTAATGAGGCCAGAAGCGGGAAAACCCTCCTAAATCCCTTTCTTGGATAACCTCCCCACACGCGTGGGCGCAGTTTACGAACCGTCAGTCGATTCACAAACCGTCGAACGGTTCACCAACTACCAAATATTAATTACTGACGTGATGACCTGATACAGCACCATTTTCGAGAAATCTGCTATGATGATCGCCCTAGCCGTGTGCAGAGAGTATGCGTCCGCGGGAAGCCATTACCACGATCTTACCCAGGATCCTTGATTCATCACCTGAAAGCAAAGCATGAATCAAGGGGGAACTATTGTACGGGCCTCACCCTTCGTCAAGCCCAATCACCTTGAGGCCCATGAAGACTAACACGTATAAGAGCTCTGCACTGATCACACATGGTAAAGCACAAGTCGTCCGAGCAGTTTTGAGTTCGGAGTGCTCGGAGTAGCCTGTGGCGTGCCCCTGCCGAGCACATAACTTACGGGCGGGGCTGGTCCCAACGCCACCATCGGTTTCTCCCTCCCGTCACCAAACATCCACTTAGGCAAAACGGTATTGGACCTCCCTTCCATTGCCTAGGGAATGCCCCTGCTGAGCATCAAATCAGCAGTGGTGCTAGTTCCAATGCCATTGCCACCTTCCTCACTCGCCATTAAACCTCAACCTAGCGGAGAAGGTATTGGACCTCTCATTCCACCCAACAAGGGAATGATGATGATCACCCTACTAATTTTCGCTATAAATAGGCAAGGGGAACTCAGTTGAAAGGGTTGGCAATTATGGGAAAAAAGTGGCAGAACTAAAGAGTCATCGCCTAGGAAAAGAAAGGAAAGTATTAGAGTAAGAGGTTAGCTACAGGAGTGGGCAAGCCGAGCACAACATCACCTATAGAAGGAAATCCAAAAGCCCATCATACAAATAGATTGTGAGCCCAAATAACTCTTAGGCCCACTAATCGTATTTGGGTGTGCACATTAGAATATTGGCAAGTGAGGATTGCAGAAGGGGATGAGCCTAAGACAACATGTGTGACCTGGTATGGTTCCTATGAATTTCTAGTTATGCCTTTCGGTTTAACTAATGCCTCTGCTACATTGTGTAATTTAATGAACGATGTCTTCTATGAATTTGTGGATCGTTTTGTTGTGGTCTATTTAGATGACATTGTAGTGTATAGTGAATCTTTGGAAGATCACATGGACCACCTTAGGAAGGTGTTGTCCAAGTTGCGTGAACACCAATTGTTTGTAAAGAAGGAAAAATGTAATTTTCCCAGCAGGAGATTCTGTTCTTGGGGCACAAAATCAGCACAGGACAGGTGAGGATGGATGAAAGAAAAGTACAGGCTATTCTTGATTGGCCACCATCTAACAAGGTTGTAGAGCTTCGGTCTTTCCTTGGATTGGCTAACTATTATAGGAAGTTTATCCAGGGGTATTCGAAGAAGGTGGCTCCTCTTACTGATTTGCTGAAAAAGGACAGAAACTGGGTGTGCACAGATGCATGCAATGATGCTTTTGAGAAGTTGAAGATTGCTGTATCAAGTGAACCAATGCTGCAGTTGCCAAATTTTGGTTTACCTTTTAAGGTCCACATAGATGCTTCTGATAAGGCAATTGGTGGGGTGCTTGTGCAAGAAAAAATCTTGTTGCATATGAGAGCAGGAAGTTGAACGAGGCAGAATAGAAGTGTTCAACCCATGAGAAGGAAATGATTGCAGTAGTGCACTATTTGCTGGCCTGACATGTATATTTGTTAGAGCCAAAGTTCGTGGTGAGAACAGATAACGTGGCTAACACCTTCTTTAACACATAAAAGAAGCTGTCACCCAAGTAGGCTAGGTGGCAGGAGTTGCTACAAGAGTACAACTTCGTGTGGGAGCACAAACCAGGCAAGCACAATGAAGTGGCTGATGCTTTGAGTCACAAACAGGTGCAGGAATATGTGGCTACCTTGACTAGAGTGGAGTTAGACTTTATGGAGAGGATCAAAGACAGTGCTAAGGTTGATGCTACCTATCAGAAGCTGGTGCAGGATGTTACTGTAGGCTTGGTGAGGCGTTACTAGCTGGAGGATGGGTTATTATATGCCAAGGGTGGCAAGCTGTTTTTCCCAAGTGGAAAGATCCATAAGAGTTGCTGAAGGAAACTCATGATCCACGGTGGCAGGACATCCAGGTAAAGATAGGATGTATGCATTACTATTCCGTTCATACTATTGGCCTAAGATGGACTTAGATATTAAGTTGTATGTGAAGACCTGTCTGGTTTGCCAACAAGACAAGGGCTTGACTCAAAAGGAAGTAGGTCTGCTGCAACCTCTTCCTATACCAGAAAGTCCTTGGGTTTCTATTTCTATAGATTTTATAACTAGTTTGCCAAAAGTCAAAGGGATGGGTTCAGTATTTGTGGTTGTTGATAGATTCTCAAAGTATGCTGTTTTTATGGCTGCACCGAGCACATGTACAGCAGAGGTGGCTATTGACTTGTTCTATAAAAACGTGGTGAAATACTTTGGATTACCTGAAGGCATTGTAAGTGACAGAGACTCTAGATTTACTGGTCGATTTTGGACTGCTCTGTTTGGTTTGATGGGTTCTGAGTTGAAGTTTTCTACTGCAAATCACCCACAAAAAGATGGGAAAATAGAAAGGCTTAATGTTGTATTGGAGGACTATTTGAGACATTATGTAACTGCCAGCCAGAAGAATTGGTTAGATTTGTTGGATCCTGCACAGTTTGCCTACAATCTACACAAATCTTCATCAACTGGGATGAGTCCCTTTGAGTTGGCTATGGGGCAGCAACCTCTCACACCTCATGAGATTGCTAAGCAACGTTTAGGGAGAAGATGTCCTATAGCGTACAGGTTTGCCATCAACAAGCGAGAGCTGATGTAGGAGGCATAGGACAGCTTGTTGAAAGCACAAAGGAGAATGAAGAAGTACGCTGATAAAGGGAGAAGGCCTTGGAGTTCCAAGTGGGGGACAGGGTACTGTTGAAGTTGACCCCACAGATTTAGAGGAAGTTCAGAAGTGGGGCAATTCACAGGGGTTTAGTCCCTAAATATGATGGTCCATTCGAGGTTGTAAAGAGAGTTGGTGCAGTGGCTTACAAGTTGAAGCTACTAGAAAGGTTGCAAATTCACCCAACAATACATGTGAGCTTCTTGAAACCTTATCATAGGGATGCAAAGGATCCCTCAAGAAATGAAGCAAGGCGTGCCCTGCCTACTGTCATGGTTCAGTTTGATAGAGAAGTGGATAAAATTCTAGACACGAAGGTGACAGGTTATCGTAACGGAGGAAATATGATAACATACTACTTGGTAAAGTGGAAGGGGGCTGCTGAATCAGAGGTGAGTTGGGAGAAAGCATCTACATTGTGGCAATTTGAGAAAGAGGTGAAGGCATATGAGTTTACCCTATCGATGAGGACATCGGCTTCTTCTGGTAAGGGTGGTTTGTTAGGAGCTTTACACGTTGCTGATGATGGCATAAGGACTTGGAGTGCTTGGACAACATCAGGCCAGTCACATGGCTCAATGTTATCTCAAGACACCAATGGCTCCTCATGCCTATCTAGTGAAGCTCCTAAGCACTCTTTGGGGGGACAAGCCCAGTCTCCCTGCTGTATTTAGATTGATGAGAGTGATGAGGGCAGTATGTGGTGGCACCTTGCTCCACATGATGCCCTAATGCCATGGCAATGGTAAGCCATGGTGGGCAGAGATGATTCAGCGATGATGGACAGCAGCAGGTGGTGTTGACCCTTGATGATGGCTGATGGCATAGTGGCTTGGTTAGGTTGCTTTGTGTGCGGGCTTGGTGGCTTGGGTACAAGGCAGTGCTGGGCTGCTGTGAAGGAAAATAGGCTATGCAAGGCATTGGGCTGGTTGGTGCTGGCTGAGTGCATGGACTTGTATGTGTGGGCTGATGGTAGTTGCTTGGTGGGCTGCATATGGACATGCTATGTGGGCTGTGATGCTAATGAGAAGGGCTAGAGCAAGGGCAAGGGCCAAGTTTTTAGAACATGATGGGTTGATCATGTGTGGGCTGCTGAAGCATGGGCAGAGGCCTCTTGAAGTGGTGAGTGATGGGCTGACATGTGCAGAGTGTGCAGCAGTAGTTACCGGCAGTTATCAGCATTTCCAGCTTGCTGGACATTCAGACCTGCTGTAAGGGGTTGATTCGTGGAGAGCAGGCCAAGACAGCATCAGGTGCAAGTGTCCTAAGTCAGACCACATGTAACAGCAAGTCCTGGATAGTGGGCAGTTACTTGGTAGTAACTGTCGCGACAGTTATTTCTGTATATGTAGCCTAGGCTGTTGGGGCTATCAACAGTAAATAGTGTATTTTCCTTAGAGAATTTCGTGTGTATTCTCCAAGCTTCCTTTGTACTTGTATATTGAGTAATAAAGGTTAGGGTTGGTGCCTGTAAACACTGTGTGTACTGTGTGTGTGTGATTTCCTTAATAATTCTGTTCTAAGTGTTCCTGCAATGTGTGTGTGTGGTGTATTGGCTGAGACTAAGGGAGGAACTTAGTGCCATCATGGGTAGAAAATTTAAAAGAAAAATTGACCCTGTGACATACACGGAGGGAAAACTAAAAATTTTCTATTCACCCACTTTTTCACTTCTTCCTATTTTCTATCTTCTCACTGTTCCATCATTCCAACCAAATGGACTGTAAAACATCAAACTATCAATTTACATATTGCCACTCCAATTACAAGGCAGTGAAAATACATATTAGGTTTTTGTTGTAATTGTTGCTATCATTATTAAAATGGTGCAACAAAAACTATTAGTGTGTTGTGTATGCGTATGTGTTTAAGTAGAATTTCTATATTGTACATTAAAAAAAGGTGATATTTTAAAATTTGAACATTAAACTTAATAAAGGGGTAAAAAAGAAAGTGATATGCTTATCGAAAAAGAAAAAGAAGGTGATACTTCTGATTTTTTAATTTTCCTTTTTTTGGTGAAAAAAGGAATGTACTGGCCATGACAAATAGAAATGGTTGAACACAAATATTATCTGAACAATCTAATTGAAGAAGTGACATAAATAAAAAAAGTATCAAAAACAAGGAATTCCTTTCGTTGTGTGCTCTCTTATCCAAATTAAAAGCATCTCTATATATTAATTTACTTCCATGAAGATGTATGGGATTCGATGCACACCTACACTGATTTTTTTTTTTTTTTTGATAAACGAAAGGGGGGCGGGGACGATCATATGTGGCTTACCCCTCAGGACGTGATCTAATAGAAGCACCTCCCGCTAGAGAATGTTGGATTAAGTCATACTATTGTGACCGGGTGCCACAGAACTCACCCTAGCCCTCCAAGAGAGCCAGCAGAGGAGGCTCAAAGCAAGTTAGAAGCCCACTCCCTACATGGTACTTGCCACGACTCGAACGAGGGACCTTGTGCTTACTTGCGGGATCTCCACCAACTGGGCCACCCCTCCTGGGGCCCTACACTGATTTACAAAATGGGCCAAGCAAAGATATTTATAAGAGTTCAAAGAGAGGTTCACTGTTGGACCATAGATGAAGCATCCAGCTCCACCGTATTGATACTGTGAGAAGGGTATGTAATATAGGATCTGCTGCAGTGGTCTCGGTTTGATTTCACAAATGAAAGGCCAAGCAAAGATATTTATAAGAGTTCAAAGAGAGGTTCACAGTTGGACCATAGATGAAGCATCCAGCTCCACCATATTGATACTGTGAGAAGGGTATGTAATATAGGATCTGCTGCAGTGGTCTCGGTTTGATTTCACAAATGAAAAATAGTGGTCCAATGCTTTAAAAGTTTTTTCCTGTTCAGGTTATTTTATAGCAGTAATCGACAACCGCATCAACGTGTGTGCATATGTGTGATTGCCTCTATCATTGTCGTAGCACTCAAACCAAAGCATGAAACAATGGTCCAAAGCTATATGGCAAAGGTCCCCTTTTTATTGGACCAATTCAAATGGGGGATCTGTTCAATGGTCATTGCCCATCACCATCAACACAATGAGTGTTCAAGTATAAAGGTTCCATGCCCCCTCTCCTTTTCAAATTAAGCTTGATTATGACGCTGAGAATTCTATCTTGTTCCTCTTCTTTGCCCCATGCATGAAATTGAAAATCGTTAATTAATGCTTTAAAATGTTTAAACTTAGCAAACCTATCTACAAAATTGTAACCCTCACACATCAAAGCTGTTATAAGCTTAAATTCCCTTACATTGCATTTTTGCATTTCTTCAATGCTTAATTTTTTTTTTTTTTTATGAAGAAAAAATAGATATGAGAAACAACCTGAATTGGCATTTTTCACCTAAGCGTGACAATAATTTATTGTTCAATTCTACTCATTGAAAAAACCAGAGTTGGAATTCTCTCACCCCACTTATTGTAAGAAATATATATATACATCAATTTATTCTTTCATAGATTATGACTTCGGGTCTAACTTTCAGCTTGCTCTGTTACTTCAAATTGGTAGCCACTTGGCAATCAAAGTCAACTTGCTTTCTAGGTTATAATTGCATGTTAGGATTGCATTTCTCTCGTGTATAATTGCTTAAATAGCCAATTTGCTTGCACGATCCTACGATTTTACGATCCCACTTACCCAAAATGATTAAGATCTTTTAAGGGTCTTTGCGATCATTTAGGATCAATAGGATTGTACAATTCTGTCGATTTTAAACGACCTTAGTTTTTTGTAATCTTCTTTAACTTGACAGAATGCTCTGTTAGACTTAAATGAAAAATAAAATCCCAATAAACCAAAATTTTCCACTCTAATGTAGAGAGAGTGTCAATTGGACCCAAATAAAACATATCTCAATCGAGTGTCACATTTTGAGGTTTTTGGACTCTTTAAATGATGTTTACAAATGGATGTAGCGATGTATAATAATTATATCAATAAATGTATAATTTATGTGATCATTTAACATACTAATGTGTATTTTTTGTTTTTTTTTTCAAATAATGTAAGATCTTACGATTCATGATCCGATCTTATGATCCTACGATATCACCTACCTCTCACGATCCTACGTAGGATCCCGATTTTTACAACCTTGCTTGTTTGTACATAGAACATTATTGAAACTCAATGGATTAGACTAGCATAATGAACAAGTTCTTGCGTATACAATAGTTTATTGCAGAACAAGACTTTCCAACTAGTTTGAAAGAATCTCTTCTGATGTACATTATGATAATTTATAAAACTATTCAAGTGAATTATTTAAATATGTCAAATAATTCATTAAAAAAGTCATGTAACTAAAAATACACAAGAATATTCTTCTTAATTATTTGCCATGTAATTAGTTGAAGGAAGTTTCCTTCAAACCGGTTATGGAGATTTAAACCTTTTCCTTTAATTTTTAGGGATAGAATATCAAAAAAAATCTCAAACAGCGCATACAATTTCTAAAAAAAAAAAATTATACAAACTTTCATTGTCTATGGAGACCTTGATAGTGACCACACAGGAGCTCAAGCACTATTAGGGTTGGTTGGTTCATTCAATCTGAATTACCTTCAAACATTCAAATCTCAAAAAACATACTACATTCTAGAAAATCTAACTGAAATTACGTTTCCAGTTCTTAATTTAGAAAAATATATGTACGTACTTTCACAAAAATATATTGTCACTTTCAGGAAATTCGAGTAAGAATTTTTATCAGGAATCCTATTAAAATCTCACAGGAATACAATTCCCACTATTGGAATAGCTTTCATTTGTCATAACTTACATGCGGCTTTTTTTTTTTTTTTTTTTTTGGGGGGGGTGGGGGGGTCTAACTTACATGTTGCTTTTAATTCAAATAATTTTTTTTTTCCTATTTTCGTTCGAGTTAGTATGCCTCAAAATCCCCCAATGATCATGACACAATGGAAATAGGAAGTTAGAAAGTTAGGTTCACCAATGACATGCAAATTAATTTTGTACAATTATGCCATGCAAGAGTTACAGATACATGCATCGTAGGTCAAGTGCAATGATTTGATCAATTTCGGGCATCTGTTTAAAATCTTTTGATCATTGTATTCTGCAAAAAAATTAAGCTTGCGTCTATTAATTAATTTAAATTACTAATATTATAAATTTTACTGCAAGAGCCTTTCGTTTTGAGTATTGACTTGACAATCAGGATAAACTAAAACATTAAATAGTTTATAAACAAATTGCACATGACCCATTTATGGCTTGGGTTGAACTTTTCCATTTTTTATTAAAAAATTATAATTTTGTCCACCTCAGGTTAGCTTGGTTGTGTTCCCATAATTCACTTATGTACTCACCATTAAAAAACACAATAAAACATTAAAAAAACAACTATTTAAGAAATCAAAATATTTTTCTCCTTGTTCCTTGACGATATTCTAAGAACAAAAATATATAATGAAAATCACGTTTCTTCATTAAATTGGTTCTCCTACTAATAAAAGGATTCCAATGATGTGTTTATTGTAAATGCAAATTTGATTTCCTAAAAAATTGTCCACAACAAGAAAATCAGAACTTCACTTCATATTGTCTATAAATAAGAAATATCCAAGAACACAAAAAAGGAACTTCATTGAGGACACATATAATCAATAATTTAATTTTTACACAAACAAAACCACCACCTTAATTTAGGTTTTAAGGTTATCAGACCGTAAATTGTGCCATTTCATCTCAAAATTAATTGGTGATAAGAAAGATATACTCAAATCTTTTTATAACATTCAGTATCACACTTCGCAAACCTGTTTTTAGAATGATTGTAGAGAGTCGAGTTATGATCCCCCAAAAATCTCTTTCTCATAATGACACTTTTGTGAGTCGAATCCATGGCCTTGACTCTAATATCATTTATCGGACTGTGAGTTATACAATTTCACCTCAAAATCAATCGATGGTGAGGAAAACACACTCAAATCTTTTTTGAAATCGACACTGCGCCCTGCATCCCTATTTTTAAAGTGGTTTTAGGAATCAAATTGTGATTCCCCACAGAAGTTTCCTCATTACTATGAAGCAAAGCTCCAAGTACATCTCCTACTTCTTCTCCTAATTTTAATCCAAAACATCACAAAAACAATCCCAAGACATTCAAACCCAACTAACCTAAAACCACTAGCAACCACCAATCAAGCCTACAAATCACATTCTCTTACATTATTTGTAATATGTGAACACCAAGTATGAAAGTGTGTCCCCTCAAAAAAATGTATGAAAGTGTGTATATTGTGTGAAATATATTTCACATTAGAAGGTGTGAAACAATAATTTTCCAATAATATTAAGTTTTATTGGTTAAGCATGCTCCTTTGGATCTCTAAACGGAAATGAGTTGAACTATGGTGAAGTAATTGTCATCTAGAAGATGGTGACCATGAGAAATAATCAAATAATAGGTTTAAAAAAAAAATAGAGGAAAATTTGGTCCCCCCTAACCCAATGCTGTACTAGTGGCCCATGGATTCACAAACCTACAGTCCTATTGCCCACTGGCCATGACCCTAAACTAAACTTACTCTTTCGTTCTCGTACCAATGGTCCATTCTTGATTCTTCCATGGTCAAAACAAACTGGACTTCTTTTAAGGTTGTGTGATTGTGTCCTATATCTATAAGTTCCTAAAATGTGTACATGAGAAATATCTTCGTGCATCTAAATCGATTTAATTAGTTTAATCTAATTGTAAAAAACCCTAAACAGCCGAACCCTTGCATTTCTGTCTCTATAAATAATTCAGAAATGATAGAAGAAGTTTGGCAGTAAGCCACAGCAGAAAAAAAAAAATGTATGTAAAAGTAAAACTCAAAATTATATACCATATTTTCAATAAAATGTGGGATAGTCTACCAATGAAATTGACTTATCTTTTTTTTTTTTTTTTTTTTTTTTTTTTTTTTTTTTTTTTTTTTTTTTTGCGTAAAAGAGGACTAGCAAAGCCGCTCATACACCAGTACATACCAATATTATTTGTCACCGTAAAAGGAAAATACAAATGCGCACAAGAGGATTATTAAAAACCACTAATTCTTGCTAAAGATTAGATCATTTTCTAGCCAAGGCATTAGCACATTTTGCTCGTGTCATGAAAGCGTCTCATCATTTTCATCTGAGGAATTTGTTTGAGAATGTTGTTGCAAAGTTGCAATCCAATATAAAAAATGCATTCATGGTGAAAATTGTTTTTGAGAAGTAGTATTAAACCCAGTTATGAACTTTAGCATCAATTTTTATTTGTACTGCATATGTTTTTTTTCCTTATAAACAAGTTAAAGGCGTGGAGGCTTCGGTCAGGTGCAATGTTATAACTTATAATGATGCATTAAATTTGTTTACATTTTTACATATGTAAAGTAAGACGATAGGCTCAAATGGTGATTTTCCTTATAGCCCAAAGTCCTATATAATGGGTAGCCACAATGCTAGCCCACTCAAATTTTCAAGTATTCGGTCAACCCATAGGCAATTTGGTGGCCTTGTCAATTAATAGGCTTCTTTAGGGTTGTTTACCAATTCGTAAAAACAATCGGCCCAATCTGAATAGATAAGTTAAAGTTGGTTAAGAAATGGGCCAATAAGCATCGGGTCTATTAGCTAAAAAATTCTAGTTTTTTTTTTTTTTTTTTCACATGATAGAATTTCTACTTTAATATAATCTAAATGTATATGTGTGTGAAGCTCCTTCCTAGAGACTTGAACCCCGATCTTTACCCCCCACACTCCATAAGTATTTATATTTGTAGAGTGACCACCACACCTTTGGTGCGGTAAAATTTTAGCTTTACTAATAGAGTTTTGGGGTTTTTTTTAAAAATAATAATAAAATCTGACCTAAATGGCCAAACCGTTTTGAACATGTTTTGAGAAAACAAAATCCAATTAATAAAAACACAAATATTTCCTTACAGTCATTTATAAGATCACTACACTTTTACAACATTCTTAAATTAACCCAATCACCTAATATATAAGTCATTAAAAAAAAATGCAAACTATGATGGACCCATCTGTGAGATGGTAAAGTTAATTAGAGAAAGTTGTGAATTTTTATGCGTTCTAACTATAATAATTTTTGTTGTCAGAAACTTTAATAAGAGAGATGACATCCAAACATTCTTAATTTGAAGGGATTATTGCAAGCATTCGTATTCCCACGGCCACGGATCTATTTGGGGGAGTCTACATCTCCAGGAATAAAGAATCAAAACCTAACTTAAAAATAATGTGCCCAATTTGGATCGTTAAATTAAAGTTTGGTCAAGAAATGGCCCAATAAACATTGACACTAGCAACTTAAAAATTTTAGCTTTAATGATAGAATTTTGGATTTTAAAAGAACCCCCTACTCATCAAATTCAAAACCGATTTGACCACCCAAATGGGCCAAACCGTTTTGAACACAGTTTTGAGAAAACAAAATCCAATTGATAAAAATACAAATATTTCCTTGGAGACATTATAAGAATATCACAACTTGGCAATATTCTCAAATTAGCCTACCACTTAATATATAAGTCATTAAAACAAAAACAAAAAAACATAAACAAAAAATTGCAACCTGTGATGGACCTTGAGGTGATAAAGTTAATTTGAGAAAGTTATAAATTTTTATGTGTACTAACTATAGTGGTTTTGGTTGCCTGAATTATCAAGAAACTTTAACGGAAGAGAGAGCAAGCGAATATTCTTAAGTTTAAGGAATTATTACAAGCATTCATATTCCCACTACCACGAATCTATTTGGGGAGTCTACATTCTTCAGGAACAAAGAACCAAAACCTAACTTGTATGGCGGTGAAATTAGTGGCTTTAGCTTCAAGTTTCTTGGTGCAAGAAAACCTATCAATCACATAAGTGGAATTTTCAGATAAGCTTTCCAGAGTGTGTGTGGCCAAATTAGAACTTACATTATATTCTATCATGATCATCACAAAAAGACTATGACTCAACCTAAAGTAGTCCATATACTTCCACCATTTACTTAGACAAGTTGCATGCTCATCCATAGTTAGAATATTCTCGTTCATGCAAGTTGCAACCACACCATGACAAAAAATGAGTACTCTCTCTTTCTCCCTAGCTTCATTGGTATTTCCAATCAAACAAAGTTTTCAACATTTTAAAAGAAAAAACTGCGGGTTGTTTATTTATTTACAATTTTTATTAGGGTCCTCTGGATCAAATTCAATGAGGAAAAGCTATAACGTACTGGCAAATTGGCAACATATGGGGAGTAAATCATGCTGGACCCATCATTTATAAGCATGTATAGCCGTCCAATGTCGAAATCTCAAAGACCATGTACCCACAGTTCTGTGTGTAGATTACATCCACATGTTTAAATGTCCTGGGGACATGGACTTACAGATAGGTAAGGAAACCTGCACTCTCGGGCAGCACCATATACTGAGTAGGCACAATCAGATGACTCTAGTAGTACCAAGCAAATTCAATCCAAGTTGAGTGCTATACCAGAACATAACACAAATGTCACATAAATTGTTACAAGTCATAAAAGATCTAATGCCCTTGCTTTCACAGAAGCAATGACTATTATATATAAGCATGATGTTTTCAATGTTAGGAAAATAAGCATGAAGTTTTCAATGTTAGGAAAAGGTCAGGTTGGGATAATGCAAGAAATGGTTCAAGCACACAAAGCACTGATCTTTTTAGATTAATGTTAACACATTGTTCTCACCACTAGTAGTGTGAGTGACTAGGAAATGAATGCGAGTGTAGCCAGTGGGGCATGTCTGAAAAGGCTAGAATCCCCAATCCCCATGCCTTCAAGTTCATTATTCCATTATGACCCCCATTTAATCATGCAGTCCACTTGCTTTTAAAATTTGATTCTAGTGACATGAACTCCCTGATACTTTTAAATGTGTCGAGAAGTGAAGGTCTATTCGGGTCTACAGGCAATCATCTACACCACATTTGGTTTCCAACTAGCCAGTAATATCTGCACTCCAGAAACATCAGATGACATTTGTACACTCACCCTTTTATTTTTGATAAGTACTAGTGTATTAAACTTCAAACTCTTCAATATGTTATTAAATCTTCAGTTTGATTCAAAAGCAACAATAAGATATTAGAAGTCGATTAGTACAAATGAGAACATCAAAACTCATACTCATAGGACAACTTAATTGATAATTTTCTATTTTACTTTGGTTCATCTCAGATATAGCTTGTTATAACAAAGAGATCCTGGATAATAACCTCTCTCTCCTCTCTCTCTCATTATGTGTGTGGTAGAAATTAAATGTCAACACTAAACAATCCACAGTTAAAAGGGGTTTGACAAATGAATTGTCACTTTCATGGCATCTAGATTCTAGACCTTTCTTCTTGGTTGGACCATCACTTTTTCAGTCTATAAATAAGAATCCATTTCTCACTCCCAATCTCACTAAAAAGTTCTCAAACAAGCTTTCTACCAACATTCAGGCCCCAACCAACCCCCCCACCTCCCTTCCTTTCTCCTGTCTGAAGGAAAGAAAAATAAATATTTGAAGTCTTCTATCACTAGGATCCTTAGTATTAAGAAAAGAGATGGTGGAGTTCCCATTCATAATTTCTTATTTTTCATTCTTATATTATATCTTAGTTTCCTTGCTTAATTTATTGGTTTGTTTTCTACTTTCATTTGGCCTATCACTGTAGGATGAAGCTCACTTAAACACATGGCAAGGCTATGTGGATTGGAGGAAAAGGCCTGCTTTAAAAGGTCGTCATGGTGGCATGCTCGCTGCTTCCTTTGTCTTGGGTTAGTAAAGCTTAGATAGAACCAAGCTCATTTTTCATTTGAGCAAAGGTTATGGACACAAAAATTTCACAACTTTTTACACAAGGTGGCAAGTTGTGGTTCATGAAATATTATTTTCACATAGGCTACAATAACACCACTTTTATTAAACACTAATCATAACATGCTAATTTGATGGTTGTAAAAAAGTTGTGAATAATTTTTTTTTTTTTTTTTGTCACTGAACTTAGTTTTTCATGTCTTTCAAATGCTTGCTACTATAATATTATAAATCGGTTTTTAGAAACGGGAGAAAACCTTAAGTTGTGAGAAATAAAACATCCTAAATATTATGTTAAGAAAAACAACTTTCTTTGCAGTAGCATATAAATGTAAATTGATTAATAAAGTAGAGGTCAAGGCAAATAACACTTATTGTGTGTAATTTTGTTGTAATGCAACCCTTAGTTGTGGAGATATTGGAGAACCTAGCATACCTTGCCAATGCAAGCAATCTTGTGCTCTACATGTCAAAATTCATGCATTTTTCTCCATCCAGTTCTGCCAACAACGTTACCAATTTCATGGGAACAGCCTTTCTCCTTGCTCTCCTTGGTGGCTTTTTGGCAGATGCATTTGTCACTACTTATCGCATCTATTTGACTAGTGCTGCAATAGAATTTATGGTGAGTTTCCAACAAAACCTTCATAGCTTCTAACAGGTATGTAAAATAGCAAAATAATGATATATAGGAGTTCTGTTTTCAAGTTGTGTGGTGGTTGTCACTGATTAGCTCCATGAGTTAGGCAAGAGAACACCAAGTTGGCTCTGTCAGGTCCCTCTTGAGTCTTGACAACACTGTTAAGTAGGGCCTGAAGCATAGGTGGTAGGACTCACATTTTTGAATATCTAAATGGTATTTTACAGCAGGATGAACCACACAATGACTCATCCATGCATGTGCCAATGGTATGGCAAAGATGATGATGGAAAATAAAAGGGAAAAATCTAGACCCACCTGTTAATGTCCCTACTATCTACGTCAAATAACATCAATAACTTAATTGAAATATGAATGTCAGTAATAGGGAAATATAACATAAAGACAGTCAACAATAACATTAGAGAGTTACATTTCCAACAAAAAAAAAAAAAAAAAAAAAAGGGTTTTCCCATAGTGTCAAATCCCATTCAGTTGTGACCTGGCTTGACCCCATAGGTGTCCTGCCATTGCAGCCATTGGTTCTTTGAGAAGTTTCAATTGGTGGAAAGAAATCAATCTACCAATTAGGAAGTACAGCCCACTACAAGAGGACAATAGACTGTTGTCATACCATTTGATCAGTTGAAAAAAGTCAAGCATAATTAATGAACTTAACCATCCAATTTGGCGACAAAAAGAAAATCCAATTTGGCAAAAGAGAAATTCAAGTACCAAATAGAAATCGGCTCCGTCTAACTCTAGGGTATTTGGTTCTTTAAAACACGTTTATATTAACTTATATTAAACCAAATTTGCTGACTGTTGGTGTCACACCCTGGTTAGTCCACCCTATAGACTTTGAGAATTAGATGATAGAAAAACAGTTATTTACTCCAAAAGATCCTGCAATAGTATTCCACATTTACATGTCTTATTAACAAACTCTGACCAATGAAACAGGGTCTGCTGATACTGACAATTCAAGCTCATGTTGCATCCTTGAAACCACCACCATGCATCTTAGTGAACGCTAATAGTCCATGCCAGGGAGTTCATGGTGCACAAGCAGTGATGTTATTTGCTGGCCTATATCTAGTGGCTCTAGGTGTTGGAGGAATAAAAGGTTCTCTTCCACCACATGGAGCTGAGCAGTTTGATGAGACCACCACACAAGGAAGGAAACAGAGGTCATCGTACTTTAACTACTACGTGTTCTGCCTCTCTTGTGGAGCTCTAATTGCAGTTACTTTTGTAGTGTGGATTGAGGACAATAAAGGCTGGCAGTGGGGTTTTGGGATTTCTACTGCAACAATACTGATGTCCATTCCAGTGTTCCTCCTAGGTTCTCCCACTTACAGGACTAAAATTCCTTCAGGAAGTCCCATCACAACAATGTTCAAGGTAGAGTTTAGAACAATTGAAGTATAATGCACTACAAATTTGTAGAGCTGGAGCTGACAAAAGATAACTCCTTTCATTTTTGTCCAACAGGTTCTTGCTGCATCAATTTACGACAAATGCAAATCTAAAAATTCTAGCAAAGCTGTCTTGACCATAACCTCAAGCCCAACCTATATAACAGAAAGTGGTGACAAAACAGAAACTGGTGACCAAGAAGACAGTCGTGGAAAAGAAAAGGTGCCTAGTCAAGAACCAACAGAAAGTCTCAACTTCCTTAACAAAGCAGCAATCAACCAGAATGCCCCCCCAATGCTAGAATGCACAGTCAAGCAAGTAGAAGACGTCAAGGTAGTATTCAGGATAATCCCAATCTTCATGTCTACCATAATGCTAAACTGCTGTCTTGCTCAGCTCTCTACCTTTTCAGTCCAACAAGCTGCTACAATGAATACTAAGCTTGGCTCCTTAAAGATCCCACCAGCTTCTCTCCCCGTCTTCCCTGTTCTCTTTATCATGATCCTTGCTCCGGCCTATAACCATGTAATCGTTCCACTTGCCAGAAAAATAACCAAAACTGAAATGGGGATAACACATTTACAAAGAATAGGGACAGGGCTATTCCTCTCTATCATAGCCATGGCAGTGGCAGCTTTGGTAGAAACAAAGCGAAAAAAGGTGGCAGCCAAACTGGGGCTACTAAATTCTGCAGAACCTCTACCTTTAACATTTTTTTGGGTGGCTTTGCAGTACTTGTTCCTTGGATCAGCTGACCTTTTCACTTTGGCTGGCATGATGGAGTTTTTCTTCACTGAGGCACCATCAAGGATGAGATCCTTAGCCACATCTCTCTCCTGGGCCTCACTGGCTATGGGATATTACCTCAGCTCAGTGCTTGTATCCATAATCAATCATGTTACCGGTGCCTATGGACACACACCATGGCTCCTTGGCAGCAACTTGAATCATTATCACCTTGAGAGGTTTTACTGGCTGATGTGTATATTAAGTGGATTAAATTTCCTGCACTACCTCTTCTGGGCCAGTCGCTACAAGTATAGATCAATGGGATCTGATAACTGAAGCAAAATTTAATTGCACTAGTCATTAAAGGTCTAATTATCCAGTGAGCTTTATTTCTTGTGATCTGGTCTTCCTTCCCAGGTGCAGAGAGAGAACTTAGTTACTTCTAGTATTATGATTCTTGGGGTTTTATTCTTCATCCCCAATGGAATGTTGTACTAATATAAACTAATATTATTAGAGTTGCATATGTAATTCTATTTTGAACATTCATGAAGCTGTCTTAATGTTTTCCACTTTGGTTTAACTTGAAACCCATCCTCAGTTTTAATATCTTCAACATGTTAATCTCAAAAACAACAGTTGCACAATCCTTTAATGAAGTTAATTTAAGAGGAATTTCAAATATGGAATGTTATTGTTCTATTAGTGAAAATGGTGAAATAGATGAAAACCATAGCTGCACTTTGAAGTCAAAAACCAAGTTCACGTCATCCACTTTTGCACTTCTAAAACCATCAGACTAACTTGGTTTTCCCTCTTTAACTAGACATTACTTCACAAGGTAAGAGGGTTAGAATTTCGCCATAAAGACCAACAGGCAAGGAATCAGTCTTTCAACATCTAGCTCCAGTGTTCAACACATAAACACCAATAGGTGCATACCTCATTATCTGAAGCATAAGACCAGATAATAAGATCCACATACAAATCCACCAGATAAGAAGAATCAATAGGTATGAGCTCACTTCTGTGTGGGCCTAGTATAAGCAGTTCTATTGCTCCGAGTTAATGATGCTTAAACTCGTCGTTAAGTTGAGGATTTTCTTCTTCGATACTCTCAATCAATTACAGGCTAACAAACAGATTCTAATTGGCACTACTATCCAGAGAGCTGAATAATTTTTTTTTCCCAGATCAACTACCATACTGCTTTGTTATTTGTGGATTTTCTAATGAAGTAATGGCCGGGAGAACTATCAATTTCCAGAATATAAAAATTCATGTTAGAGTTAATTATGTTGTGAACAATCAGTTTAAGCAAAGATTAGAAGAGAAAAATCAACACAAATTTTATGTGGTTTAATTGTGTACTTACTTCCAAGAGAGGCAGCTACTATTAACTCACTATACGAGAAATTAGGGTTATAATAATATTTATATATAGCATAACCTTATTAACCACAAATATTCAAAATATCTTTGATTTTATTCTAGCGTATTACTGGATCTACCCAACATATTATTAGACCACAAAAACTTATTGACCAAGAAACAAATATAAGCCAACCCTAACAAGTGAGATGCTATTCTACCGTCTTATAAAGATCAACAACTCACCCCAACAAAGCCAAATAGCTTATTTAGTACTTATTTTATTTTCATAGAATAAGTTGAACACAAGTCAAGAATGAGTGTTGTCTTCTCGTTCCTAAGTTATGACAAACTCAATGTAATATCTACTTTCATCATCCTCTTAACTTTTTCTAAGCAGAAAATCAGGAAAATAAGCAATTCAGCATAAAATAAGAGTGTACTAGCACTACCCCACAAGGATAATAACAAGAAATACCTTAAAAGAATACTTTGGTTACTTCAAGAGAATTGGGATGATTAAAAAAGACAATGTATTGGCGAGTGTTATTTGTTTGAACTGCATTTGTATTATTCTCAGCAACCAAGAATAGGCCATAGCACAGGCAAGAACCAAGTCTAGGCTTATATCAATGGTTGGATGTACATCAGGACATGTCAGTGCCATTGAAAATTGGAATTTTTGGTAGACTGACGGAGAGAATGATAGTGATGGTGATATAAAGAAGAGGTTGACGTTGAAGTTTCTGTACCAGTGTTGGGTTTTACTTAGTCTAGATTGTTGTTTTGTCACGCCAATAGCGAATGGGGATGTAGCTCAGATGGTAGAGCGCTCGCTTAGCATGCGAGAGGTACGGGGATCGATACCCCGCATCTCCACTTTCCTTGCTTTTTTCTTCTTCCAAGTTTCACTCATTTAAGGATTGCACTTCTCACCTTTTATTTTGGGTTACTAAAAATCTAAAATAGCTTTATCTTTTTGCATTGCGATATTCAATATTGAACCAAAACCAACCAATTCCATGCCCACACTCTTAATAACTTTCAATGCTACCAGAAGAAACATGACTTTTTTTTTTCCTCCTTTGATAATTAAAACATGACATAATTACTTAGAAAAATGCTAGAAATACAAATTATATTACAATATTTTTTACAAATTGTTGATATTTTAAGTGGTTATTGGTAAGTGATATTTGTGGTGGGTTTAGATAATAACTAGTTAGAATTGGTCATATTAATAATTTGTAAAAATTTTATAAAATATTTTGTACCATAAACTAAAACCAACCAATTTCATACCCTCACTCTTAATAACTTTGAATGCAACTAGAAGAAACATGACTTCTTCTTTTTCTTTTTCTTTTTTCCCTCTTTTGATAATTAAAACATGACATAATCACTTAGGAAAATGACAGATATACAAATTATTTTACAAATCTTTGATATTGTGAATGATTATTGATAAGTGAAAAAATAATATTTGTGGTGAATTAAGATGAGAACTAGTTAGAATTAGTCATATCAATTATTTTACAATATATTCTTTTTTCAAGTCGTTGATATTGTGAATGTTATTGATCAGTGAAAAAATTATATTTGTGGTGGGTTAAGATGAGAACTAGTTAAAATTGGTCATATCAATTATTTTACAGTATATTCTTTTTCAAGTCGTTGATATTGTGAATAGTTATTGATTAGTGAAAAAATGATATTTGTGGTGGGTTAAGACGAGGACTAGTTAGAATTAGTCATATCAATAATTTGTAAAATGTTGTAAATTGTTATAATAATTTGTGAAAGTAGTATATTATTTATTAGAATATACCAACACGAAAGTAGTATATAATTTTTTTATAAAAAGGTTTATAATATATATCATATAACCAGAGTATTACTATAAAAGAGCCTAACTTTTATAGTAGTAGTCTAGAGTTATAGAGACTAAAACTCTAACACACACAACCAATAAAATAAATATCACTATAATTTTTTTTTAGAAACAATAATACTTATTAGAACATACGAACACAAAAATATGGATGTTTATTTTATATTGGTTGTGTGTTAGAGTTTCAATCCTTATCAACCCCAAGCTCCTACGACAAAAGTTAAGCTCTTTTATAGTAGTACTCTAATTATATAATATATTATAAGCTTGTTTAGAAAAGTAATTACTTATTTTTAGGCTAAATAAAACCCTCCTTACATTTATCTAATCTTTTATTCACTAATCTAAGTGAATATCTGCATCCCTAAAGTTAGCAAATCTTAGAAGATACAAGGAAATCATAACTTATACATTTATTGCCAAATTATTTTCCCTCTTCTAAAAATTAAAATAAAAACAAGTAAACAAAAAGAAGCCCCAAAAAAAATCAATCAGCTTCTTGTAAACCATCCAATACAACAGACCCAACAATCAAGCCTGTAGCCCCAACCCCAAGAGCTCCGGCCAACACAGCCTGCACCACCACCAGCCCACCGAGTCATCCGGAATCAACACGATGACCGCCACCGCCGCCACTAATATTGGCAGCGCCGCCGAGGCTAGAGCCGAGGGAGAGAAGCTCGCAGCCTTTTCTAGCAAGCTTAGCAAGCCAAGCTCCTCAGCCTTGGAGAAAACACCCAACTTCTCTATAGATGAGAGAGTCAATCCCAATTCCTCAGCCTTGGAGAGCAAGCCAGATTTCTCAACATTGCTCAGTACTTTTCGCTTTTCTAGCTTCTTGAACACATCCACTTCCACTTCCTCTGACCCTTCGTAGAATATCCCTTGTCCAAACCACTCTTTCTTCCAATTATCATCGTACTTGTTCACCTGTCATTAGTTTTGGACTATCATTATCATTACAATGCATGAGTTGAGATAACTCTGTGTTTGAATGCCAAGAATAGAAAGAAACCCAAGTGTTATATATGTTTGGTTGTCAAGA
Source organism: Castanea mollissima (assembly GCA_014183005.1). Taxonomy (NCBI): domain Eukaryota; kingdom Viridiplantae; phylum Streptophyta; class Magnoliopsida; order Fagales; family Fagaceae; genus Castanea; species Castanea mollissima. The sequence goes on along the minus strand of JACAVU010000007.1, from coordinate 38,481,892 downwards.
AACAGGTAGAAAATAATGGATACAACAAGCCTGGAGTTGAACATAAAGGACCCAATTAATGTTTTCTTCTACTTTATGATGTTTTCTTAGCAAACCAAGCAAAGGGAATGTCGCATATGTCAATCTAAGAGCACAGAACTATAAAATTACGACATACATGAATCAATTATCAAAGTAGTACCTTCTTTTTGGGTGCCATAGCAACGACTGTGAGTGATTTTCTGGCTGGAACTACAGGAGCAGAGGGAGATTTAGAGGAGAGGAAGTGGTGTGAGTTGGATTGGTGTCCTCGTAGATAAACCGAAGCTGAAAATGGTGAAGTGACCGCCATTGGGATCAGAGTGATACAGAGTTTCAGTGAAGGTTCTCAGAGCTCTCAGCTGATGATCTCTCTGTGATTGAGAATTCTCTTGGTGAAGATAACTGCCACGTGGGATGGTGGACGGAGAGATGAAAAGTCAGAGTCATGCTGCTTCTGTAATCTGTAGTTGTATGATATCCACCAATCAAAACTCTGATAGCTTTATCCTAGACTTATTGATTAGTGAAATTGTAGATAATGGTTACCTATTGTTAAAATTATAATTTAACTCCTAGGATTCAGCCTAATTAAATTTTAAGTCCGTGATTTTTGAAAGATTATACTTAAAACATTTTATAGTATATACATTTTATCAAATCAATTAAATGATATCGCAGAGTCTCAATGGGTTGGTTTAGTAGTTCTTAAAATCATCCTTAGAGTTCTTCTCACAAGGGAAAAAAAAAAAAAATCATCCTTAGATAATTCTTCCTTATAATAAACAAGTGTGTAATTAGATAGTGGATTCTAAATACTCTCAATTTTTAAAATCAAATGATATCACACTGTTATCTATTGAACATGCTAACTACACACATTGAACACTCTAATTGGTGAATCAATTTAGTGAGATCACATCATCATTTTTTTTTTTTTAATAATTCAATAGTTACAATAAGAGAGAAAGGTTGGGGGGGGGGGGGGGGTTGGGAATCCCTAATTCACATCATCAAAGAGAGTAGACAATACTCTAAACTACATTACTCTCTTGATCACATCATTCTTTATTTAATGTATTTTTCCTCATTTCATTCCAAGTGTTTGTTAAAATTGTTTCAAAAAACAAAGTATTATGAGGGTATAATTTAATCTAATTTTATTTTTATAAATAGAATTATGTTTGGATTGAGTTTGGGTCACAAGTTGTTCAAATACGATGATTTTGATATTTTCAAATATAAGGAGTTATTGACGTAACTCCTATCATAAATTTTTCTATTTTAAAAAACACAATTCCAACAAACTCACCACCACTGCCACCTAAAATCGCAAGTTAAAAGTCGTTTGCAACAATGTCGATTTACCATCTTTGCTGATGAGGCTAGGAATATCACCAGTAAGTTGCAAACACCCTCCCAACTGATGAAACCTGCAAACAGAAAACAAATTGACCTAAAAGAGAGCACCGGTGTGGTGCCGACCGAAAACCCTCCGACGGTTAAGTTAGATCTCCTTTTTCAACCCTAAAGTACTTGAGTTGAGTCGAAATGTGCGTATCTTTTGCCGTGGGGGGTTTTGGATGTATTTATAGAGGTGTAGAATTGACATTTTTTCCTTGATCATCAAGCTCTTTCCTTTTATGACTAAAACTCTTTCCTTATAAAATTCCTTTGATTAAGGCTAACATGTAGCGCAAGTATTCTTTGTATTTACATTTGCGTGAATCTCACATAGGGCCACGTCAGCCCTAGTTACATAGCGTGGATTGGGTTGGCCTGGAGAACGACGCGTGATTCTCCCTGTCCGTCTGCCACCCATCTGTCCCCTTTAAGTCGCAGTGCCCGTCACCTTCCATACCGTCATGTTTATTTCACCCTTATCAGTTGCCCCCTCATTCCGTGATACCGTCATCAACACAAAGTGGTTTCATGGAATGACGGTTTAAAAATTATGACGGACAGGCTGGATTCGGACATAAATGCTTGGGGACACGTGGGGAGATTTAAGTGGTTGTTCGCTGGAACCGATGCGTTGCTTTGTTTCCCGCGCTATTACCTCTATATATATCACCCTTAGTGCTCACTTATACACTTTTTGCAAACTTTTCTGCTGTTGAGAGCGCTACTGTCAACCTCGTTCCAAGAGCAACCGTCTCCTTTAGGTAATTGCGAAGCAACATCTCGACAACTTCCCCATCGTGGTTTCCTTGCCGTTCAATAGTAAGTTACTCTTTCAAATGCTTTGTTATCTACTTTTCTTGTTGGTCCTGTCATCGGCACAAATCTAGAGCCTTAGGTTTCCTTTACCCGTCACATGTAGGTGTCAGATGTCTAGTGAGGCGTCAAGTAGTCAGTCCTGCGCCCGCGAGGGAGCGGGTTACAAAGAGGTGTTCTCGTCAGGTCGAGCAGACCAGGACACCTCCAGCGAGGAGAGGGAACCGTCATCAAGCTCTCATTCCCATGAGGAAGACGAAGGGTAGGATGGAAATGGGTCAGAGTATGACTCGTCCGATAACCTAGACGGTGTCGACCCGCCTATTCAATCTGTCATTGGACCTGACGGCTTCAGGGAGTTCGCCCTGCTGCCTTTGTGGACGGTGAATGACTTCGTGTCGACTATTAAGCCGGCGCACTTCAACACACTTAGGCAAAAATATCAAATACCCGACACCATATCCATCCGTCTACCATTCAAATCGGAAAAATGTTATTACCGCGGCCTCGAAGACGTCGGTGTCTATAAGCAAATGCTAAAAGCGGGTCTCCGATTCCCCTTAAGTGCGTTACACCGTCGTCTCCTTCAGTACCTAGGTCTAGCCGTCGCTCAGATATCTCCGAACGCATGGAGGGTATTCCTGAGCGTCGAGTTACTGTATGGCGTCATGTCTGACGGAGCCAGACGGTTAACAGTGGAAGAATTTTTTCATTGTTACCGTCCGTCCGAAATCACGAAGTCTAAAGGGATGTACAGCTTTGTACCGAGGAGTCCGGCACTCAGGCTAGTATCCGAGACCCCAGACTCCAATCGTAACTGGAAGGGTCGTTACTTCTTCCTTCGAGGGGATAATTGGATGTGTCGTCCAGGCGACGACGACTACATGCCGGTTGATAAAACATGGGGTATAATGCCCCCGTCTGGTACGAGCCCGTCTATTCATTATCCGTCATTTATTTCATGAATTTTCTCTTAACCCTTTTTTTTTTTTTTAGCAAGGGATCGTCCACCTATCTCGACCGAACAGTTTGGTTTCTTAGAGAAAATTTTCCAAAAGACGAAGCTATCTGAACGGACCTGGTCGAAGCTCGTCACTTTGGACACGTTGCACTGGTACTGTGACGGTCCTGAACCTACACCCGCCGCTAGAAGATACGACACAGGTGTACGCAAACGTAAGTGCTGGAATCCCTCCGTCGATAACTTGACTTTATGTTGCTTTTTATTGACCGTCTTCCTTTGCAGAAATGGACGATGCTAGGAGACGGGCGCTCATCAAACAAGCAGCCAAGAAGAAGGGGAGCGATGCTTCAAAAGTAGATCCGTCGCAGCCGGCACTTAAAAGGCCATCCGTCGATAGGTGGGACCGTCATTCTAAGAAGCAAAAACTCGTGACGGGTCTACTTGTCGGTCAGGGGTCCGGTATGGCAAAACCAGCCCCTAAGCTTGGGATCGGCAAGGGGAAGGGTTTGATGACCATCCCGGACCCCGTGAAGGAGAAGCCCCCCGTCCTGCTTCGTGACGACCCCCAATACGCTCTCCGTAGTATAGGTTCCATCATCACTGATGAAGATTATGAAGACTTGGGGAACCATGCCACCGAGACTATGGGGGAGACTTGTTTGTATAGTTTAGCCCAGGTTTGCTTCCGTCATAATCCCATTCCATCCTCATTTTTGTGTAGTTCATTTCCGTCATGAATTGACTTATCATCGAACCGTCGCAGGGTGTGTTAATGGCCAAGGGCTTATCAGACCGTTGCCTGGCTCAAGAGAGAGCCCTTGAGCGGGTTCGCGCTAAGGCGAAGGCGACGGCGGAAGAGCTAGACGAGCTGAAGTTGTGGAGAGTTCGTCATGAGAAGAAACTGACGCTTTCCGAGCAAGCTCGCGAAAACTTGGAGAAGGAGGTGGAGCTGCTTAGGAAGACGGTGAAATCTCATGACGACGATATCCAGCAGGTGAAAATTGAAGTCGTCAAGGAATACCGAGATTCCGACGCACTTATAGCGGAGCTGGGTTCCTCTTTTAACGACGGGTTCGATGATTGCATCCGTCAGGTGAAGGCGTCATTCCTTGACTTGGACTTAGCTCATATAACCATAGATGCTGAGGCCCGAACCCCTGCTCACCCCGTCGATTCTGAAGGGACCGAGGAACTCTTCGGTGAGGTTCTGGAGGATGACGGGGTCTCCAAAGCTATAGAAGGAACGACCATCAGCGAATCTGTCCAGCCGTTGCCTAATGCTCCCGAGGAACCCGTCATCGTCAAAGATTAGTTTAAGGATCAAGTTTATTTTTTGTATCTTGCTTAACTCTTTCAGACTTCTTGTAATTGAACTTCATTGTACCATTTGTACTTTTCGGACAATCCGTTCATATTTTGATCCGTTGTTTTAGTTTTTGCATGATATCTTCTATGCTTGAGGACTATCCGTTCACTATTGTCAGTTTTTTTTGTTGCTCACCGGTGGATCCGTCCACCTCATGGATTTTGTTAGTTTTACCTTTAGATGATTCGTCCACACCGTGTGGACTTAGATTTTTCATCCCTTGGATGATCCGTCCACTATGTGGACTCGTAGATTTTTCATCCCTTGGATGATCCGTCCACTATGTGGACTTGTAGATTTTTCATCCATTGGATGATCCGTCCACTTTGTGGACTCGTAGATTTTTCATCCCTTGGATGGTCCGTCCACTTTGTGGACTCGTAGTTTTTTCATCCCTTGGATGATCCGTCCACTTTGTGGACTCGTAGATTTTTCATCCATTGGATGATCCGTCCACTTTGTGGACTCGTAGATTTCCTCATCCCTTGGATGATCCGTCCACTTTGTGGACTCGTAGTTGTTTCATCCTTTTGGATGATCCGTCCACTTTGTGGACTTGTAGGTTTTTGCATCCGCATATGTTTTTCATTTTCTTAAATAAAAATTTCATTCTCACAAGTTCAATAGACCAAATTGTCCATGGGAAAGAGAACAAATTGTCAATGGAAAAGAAAACTTGAGTAAAAAAAAGTAGAAACGATGACTGTCTAAAAATGAACTAAAAATAAGGTAATAGGTTTCCGTCTGATGACTGTTGCACTACTGGTAGTATTTCTTCAGGTGCTCCGCATTCCAGGGGTGGCTCAACTTCCTTCCGTCTAATGCCTCCAAGTAGTACGTTCCTTTCCTGTTCCATGAGATGATTCTGTATGGGCCTTCCCAGTTAGGACCCAGCTTTCCTAGGGATGCATCCTTCGTAGAGCCAAGCACTTTTCGTAACACTAGATCTCCAACCTTGAAGTCTCGGTGCCAGACCTTGGAGTTGTAGTGTTTTGCCATCATGTCTTGATATCTCGCCATTCTCTGGGCTGCTGCTGCCCTGACTTCATCTACAAGGTCAAGCTCTAGACGTAATGCTTCGGTATTCTTGCTCTCGTCATAGCTCTCCACGCGGTAGCTTGTTAATCCCACTTCTGCCGGTATGAGGGCCTCAGCACCAAATGCCAGTCGAAACGGTGTCTCGCCCGTTGGCGTTCTTGCCGTTGTTCTGTACGCCCACAGTACACTTGGTAGTTCATCCGGCCATATGCCTTTTGCCCCCTCGAGCTGGGTCTTGATAATCCTTAGCAAGGACCGGTTCGTAACTTCAACTTGTCCGTTGGCCTGCGGGTGCGCGGGCGACGAGTAGTGGTTCTTGATTCCCAGCTGAGAGCAGAAGTCTCGGAATGCATCGTTGTCGAATTGCTTCCCATTGTCGGAAACGAGCACTCTCGGGATCCCATAACGACAAATAATACATCTCCATACGAAGCTGTGAATGTTTTTCTCTGTGATAGTAGCAAGGGCTTCGGCTTCCACCCATTTGGTGAAGTAATCGATGCCAACCACCAAGAACTTCAGTTGTCTTGTCTCTATTGGAAATGGGCCCATGATGTCTAACCCCCATTGTGCAAACGGCCATGGGGCCGTCATGGGTGTGAGTTCCTCTGTTGGCCGTCTAATGAGATTGCCAAACCGTTGACACTTATCGCAGGCTCTGACGTACGTATGGGCATCCTTCTGCATTGTTGGCCAGTAGTACCCTGCTCGGAGTAGCTTGTGCACCAGAGACCTCGATCCCAAGTGGTTTCCACAAATCCCTTCGTGAACTTCCCTCATTACGTAGTCTGCTTCGTCATGGCCGAGGCACCTTAGATACGGTCGGGAGAACCCCCTTTTGTAGAGGATGCCTTTAATCAGTATGAATCGGGCAGCCTTAATCTTCAATTTTCTTGCGTCCTCCCTGCCGTCTGGCAGCTTCCCGTCTTTGAGGTACGCCACAATTGGAGCCGTCCACTCGTCCTGAGTGCTTAATTCCTGTATTCGAACGTGATCTAGTAGCGATGCATGTTGGACGAAGGACAATACCCATTCTGGAACGGTCATGGTGTCGGCCGAAGCAGCCTTGGCGAGTCGGTTCGCCTCTTGATTTTCTTCTCTCGAGATCTGGGCTATCGTGAATTGGAGGTTACTCATTAGTTCCTTCACTTCTCCGAGGTACCTTCTCATTCGTTCATTCCTGCAATCGTAGCTCCCACTAACTTGGCTGGCTACGATTTGAGAGTCGGAGCAGACTACTGCCTTCCTTGCCCCAACTGCCATCGCAAGTTCCAATCCTGCCACCAGGGCCTTATATTCTGCTTCGTTATTCGTAGTGGGGAATTCTAGACGGATCATGCATTCAATCTTATCTCCTTCCTGGGTGTGGAGTACAACTCCGACCCCGCCCGCATGCTTATTGGAGGATCCGTCTATGTGAATTCTCCATGTGGGCGTTTCTTCTGCCCCCTGCTCCCCAGTTGTAGTGAATTCCGCGATGAAGTCCGCCAATATTTGCCCTTTCATTGCTGTTCGTGGCTGGTATCGAATGTCATACTCACTTAACTCAATTGCCCATAAAGCCATCCGTCCGGAAGTTTCAGGATTATTCATTGCCCTTCGCAGGGGTTGGTCCGTTAGGACTATTATGGCATGTGCTTGAAAATAGGGCTTCAGTTTTCGTGCCGCGGTTATAAGAGCGAAGACAAGTTTCTCCATCCGTGGATATCTCTCCTCTGCACCCCTTAGCGCTCGGCTTACAAAGTACACAGGCTTCTGTACCTTCCCTTCCTCCCTGATGAGAGCTGCACTTACGGCCGCTGACGAGACGGCAAGGTATAGGAACAATTCCTCTCCTGGTGTGGACGGACTAAGCAGCGGCGGGGCGGAGAGATATGCTTTTAACTCCTCGAATGCCTTTTGGCACTCGTCCGTCCATTCAAAAGACCTTTTTAGTGTTTTGAAGAAAGGCAGACATTTGTACATTGCTCTTGATACAAACCTGTTCAGAGCTGCGATCTTTCCTGTCAAGCTTTGCACTTCCTTCACCGTGCTTGGAGGAGATAACCCCATAATTGCTTCCACTTTCTCGGGGTTGACCTCAATGCCTCGTTGGGACACCATGAATCCTAGGAATTTTCCAGCGGTTACTCCGAACGCGCATTTGCTTGGGTTCAGCTTCATTTTATACGTTCGAAGAGTGTTGAAAGTCTCCTGTAGGTCCCTAAGATGATCCGACACCTTTACGCTCTTCACCAGCATGTCATCCACGTAGACCTGGACGTTCCGGCCAATCTGGTGCGCGAACATTTTGTTCATTAATCGCTGGTACGTGGCCCCTGCATTCTTCAGTCTGAATGGCATCACTTTGTAGCAGAAAAGCCCTTGGCTTGTCACAAATGATGTTTTCTCTTGATCCGTTTCCTCCAACTTGATCTGATTGTACCCTGAGAAGGCGTCCATGAAGCTCAACAACTCATGTCTAGCGGTGGAGTCCACTAAGGCATCAATGCGTAGGAGCGGGTAACTGTCTTTAGGGCACGCTCTATTCAGATCCGTGAAGTCGACGCACATTCTCCACTTCCCATTCGACTTTTTGACCATCACCACGTTTGCCAGCCAGTCTGGGTAGTACACCTCTCGTATGAAGTTTGCTTCCCGTAGCTTCTGAACTTCCTCTGTTGCAGCACGATCCCGTTCGGGGGCAAATACGCGCTTCTTTTGTCGAACTGGAGGGAATGAAGGCGACACGTTCAATTTATGGACTATGACTGTCGGATCTATCCCTGGCATGTCGTCATGGCTCCACGCAAATACATCTTGATTCTCTTTGAGGAACAGCAGAAGCGCATATCGAACCGTTTGGTCGACCGAGGTTCCTATCCTTGTGGTCCGGTCGGGCCGTGAGTCGTCTAGTTGCACCTCTTCCAAACTCTCCACGGGTTCCGTCGCTGTTCTCTATTCTTCGATGTTCATTGCTTGTACATGGTCATCCATCTCCATCATGGCCACGTAACATTCCCGTGCGGCCACCTGATTTCCGCGTAGTTCTCCAACCCCATGCTCAGTGGGGAACTTGATCATCAGATGGTAGGTAGAAGTGACGGCCTTCCATGCGTTGAGAGTGGGTCGTCCGAGTATGGTGTTATATGCTGAGGAGCAATCAACCACTAAGAAGGAAACGTTCTTGGTTGTTTGCTGCGGGTAGTCTCCAATCGTCACCGCCAATGTGACGGATCCTAAAGGATGGACCCGGGCTCCCCCGAAGCCAACGAGGGGCGTGCATACCGGGATCAGTCGCTCTTTCGCAATCCCCATCTGTTGAATGCGGGGTAGTAAAGGATGTCCGCCGAGCTCCCGTTGTCCACTAGAACTCGGTGGACGTTGAAGTCTCCGGCCTGTATACTAACCACAAGCGCGTCGTCATGAGGGTGGTGAAGGCGCCGGGCTTCTTCTTCAGAAAACTCGATACTGGAGCTGTTCCGCCGTATTCTTTCAAGTGAAGAGCCCGTCGACTGGACACTTTGCACTGCCCATAAGTAGGTCTTTCTAGCCTTTTTGGACGACCCCGTTGGAGCACTGCCCCCTACTATCATCCGTATGTCCGCTACCGGTGGTCTGGGACGTTCGTTTTCGCGTCTGTGACCCTGCTCCTGGGGTTGATCCGTTATCTCTTTCCTCACGAACCTCTGCAACCTTCCTTGCCTGATAAGGGCTTCGATCTGTTGCTTCAGGTCATAACAGTCCGTCATATCGTGGCCGTGGTCACGATGAAAGCGGCAATATCTATCTCTTGGCCTTTTGTTCGGATCTCCCTTCAACTTGCCAGGGAACGTCAGGGTTCCTTCATCTTTGATTTGCATTAACACCTGGTCAATCGGGGCTGTGAGGGGGGTGAAACTTGTAAACCTCCCCGAAGGTGGTTTGGATCTCCGATCTTCTCGTCGATCTTTGGTTCTTGAAGTTTTTCGTCCATTATCTGGTCTCGTATCTTCCTGTCTTTCCCTTTTCCTTGGTTTATAGTCGTCCCTGGCCAGCAAGGCATCCTCCGCGTTCATATACTTTGTCGCCCTGTAGTATACATCGGACATAGTCTTTGGGTCATTTTTACATAGAGAGAACAAGAACTTACCCTCTCGTAACCCGTTCATGAATGCCGCCACCAATATCTTGTCGTCCGCTTCGTCTATCAAGAGGGACTCGTCTCGTCTTCTTGTTGCTTAATACCCAGTATATAGGCAATAGACTTCTTGTGACGATGGCTTCCAATAAAGTGCGACACGAACAGTGCGCCTAGCTCCTTAAAAGTGCCGATGGAATTTGGCGTCAGCCTACTGTACCAATCCCTTGCAGGTCCTTTCAAAGTGGTGAGAAAAGCCCTGTACATTATCTCATCCGATACGCCCTGAAGATGCATTAGGGTTCGGAAGGACTCCAAGTGATCCACCGGGTCTTTAGATCTGTCGTAGTTCTCCACGTGGGGCATGCGAAATTTTGGAGGAACGGGGCACGAGTTTACCAGAGCCGTGAAGGGCAAATCCGTTCTGTGGACTAGGTCGTCCAAGTTGCTAGATACCCGCCCTCTAAGGGCGTTCATCATCGCATCCATGCGTTCCCTTATCTCCTGCATCTCAGTGGCGATATGAGGTGGCATGGAGTCCGAGGCAGATGGCGGGTTTGTCCCCGGCCGGTCCGGCCTTGTCGGTGCGGTGCTACCTTCAGGCCTGACAGCATTCCTCCCCTCTGGGCTCGCGACTTCCTGGTCCTCCGCTGGCGCGCTCTGGTGCGAAGTCATCTGCCGTAGTTGTTCTTCCAAATCGTGAATCTGCTTAGTGAGACGCTCAACAGCAGCAGCGAGTGTCTGAACCTGCCTTTCTAGTGCTGTAGCCTGCGATTCTTCGCCTTGATTGTTGATTGTCGCCATCGATCTGGTGAGTACCATGCAACTTTTTGTCTTTGGAATAGAGCAAAAGGCTGAATTAGTTTTCCTTTCACTCTCGTAAGTTCCCACAGACGGCGCCAACTGATGAGGCTAGGAATATCACCAATAAGTTGCAAGCACCCTCCCAACTGATGAAACCTGCAAACAGAAAACAAATTGACCTAAAAGAGAGCACCGGTGTGGTGCCGGACGAAAACCCTCCGATGGTCAAGTTAGATCTCCTTTTTCAACCCTAAAGTACTTGAGTTAAGTCGAAATGTGCGTACCTTTTGCCGTGGGGGTTTTGGATGTATTTATAGAGGTGTAGAATTGACCTTTTTTCTTTGATCATCAAGCTCTTTCCTTTTATGACTAAAACTCTTTCCTTATAAAATTCCTTTGATTAAGGCTAACATGTAGCGCAAGTATTCTTTGTATTTACGTTTGCGTGAATCTCACACAGGGCCACGTCAACCCTAGTTACATAGCGTGGATTGGGTTGGCCTGGAGAACGACGCGTGATTCTCCCTGTTCGTCTGCCACCCATCTGTCCCCTTTAAGTCGCAGTGCCCGTCACCTTCCATACCGTCATGTTTATTTCACCCTTATCATTTGCCTCCACTAGAACCACTACCATTAGTGACCTAGATTTGCATGCTACAACATGTGAGAGGAGAGAGACCATGAAGGAGTGAGAGAATCAAAGAGAGGAGAGTGGTTTGGGTTGGAGAGAGAGAGAGAGAGAGAGGTTTGAAGGGAAAAAAGTACTATTGCTATAGTTATTTACTAATGCGGAAAAAAAAAAGGCAAATGGAAAATGACACACCAGATGATGGGATTATTTTGCTCTTTGATGTGCTAAAATAATATTTTGGGTGTTTTAGCACACCTAATACTAATGCTCTACTCGCTACCCTTTTGAATTTTCCTTTTAAGAAATTGAGAATAATCTTGTTTATGACTCATGAGGATTGAGAATCTTACAAGTTTGTTAGGCCATTTTTGGTTTACTTAGTTTTCATCACTCATCACTCAGAAATCGTGGATCCCACTGGTGCAATTTTTGTTTGGTTTGATTCTCATCACTCTAACTCAATATTTTGAGTTAGAGTGATGAGAATTTGTGTTTTCAAATTTAAAGTTATAAGTTTAGTGGCATTTTAGTAAATACACAAAAATAATGAGATCTATCGAAAGGCCTTATCACACTCACATGATAGACAATGCTCTTTTTCTATTCTTTCTTTTCTCATTCTTTTTTTACTTTCTTTCTTCTTTAGTTCACACCTCACTCTTTCTTCTTTTTTCTTTCTTTCTTTCTTCTTCACTTCATGTTTGTCTTTCTTCTTTGCTCTTCTTTCTTTCTTCTCATCACTCTCACACTTTCATGGTACTTGTCCCTTTTTTGCTTATTGGATTCACCCAAATATTACATATCACAATAATTGCAAACCCATAAATGCATGTGTACAGATCAAACCCATAAACACATGTGTACAGATCAAACCCATAAACACATGTACTAATCAAACCCCAAAATACAAACCCACAACCGTGTTCATCCACACATAAATTCACAAATTTCTTCTCTCAAAACACACAAAACCCAAAAGTAAGAAACCCACCAAACTCTTAAATGAAAGAAACCAAGAGAGAGAGAGAGAGAGAAGGGGAAGAGAGGACCCACTTGAGGAAATCCACACTACAGCAAAGAGAGAAATGACTACCAGTTTAGGGAGAGAGAAAGGACGTCAATCTTTGGGTTTGGGGCGAAATACTCAATAGGTTTTTGTGGGTTTCAATGGCTTCCTCTTCTTTAATTCATGTGGGTTTGGTTTATGTCGCGAGGAGAAGCATTGGTCAAGCTTCTTCCCTTATTTCTTCTTTATTCTTAGGAGTGTGGGAAAGAGGAATGAAAGAGGAGTCTGGGAAAGAGAAGAGTTCCAGGTTCTTAAGGCAAGAGTACTGTAGCTGTTCTAAACCAATCAAACTAGTGGGATCTACCATTTTGAATTAAAAGTTGCTAAAAACATAAGCCAAGTTTTGAGCCAAACACAATGGGAGTGGGTTAAAAGAAAATTTGGGAGTTAATATATGAGATATAAATTAGAGTTTTGCGATATAAAAATTAGATATGAGAATTGAGATATGACTAACTAGTGAACCAAACATGCCCTTAGCTTTTGTAAATTTCTCTTCAAAAATTGAGCATCTTGTTATGTGGGATGAAATTTTTGTTATGAATAAGACTTTATAATTTTGTAGTTTATAACTTTTAGTAGCTTGGGTCAGTTCTTGTAATGTATATAGGCCCACTCTTGTATCCTCTCATTTATATTCTTTTAAGTTTCCTCTCAAAAGAAAACTTAGAAGGGATGGAAAACATAGGAGAGAAAAGGGAAGAGGAAAGGAATTTATTAGGGTATTTGGTTAGGTGGATTAATGGAAGGAAAATTGGTAGGGTTGGATATTTTCTCTTTATGCCCACTAAAATGTTTTCTCCTCAAATTGAAGAGATAACTAGAGGGGAAAAGACAAATGAACAACAGGACGAAAAAACCATGACCTGATCCATCTATTTCAGTTTTTCTTCTTTGGCCCTTCTTTTATTTATTTTTCTTTTGATTTTTTTCTTTTTTAATTATATTTTTATATTCATGATCCATCTATTTCAGTTTTTTTCTTTTTCTTTTTTTGTACTTCTCATTCATGTTTTTTTTTTTAAAAAAAAAATTGGATCCTTTAGCTTGTGCTCTCTTTTCTTGTTCTTTTTTTAATCTTGAATTGTCTATACAAATTTTTTTAATAAAAAAATGTGTTACTTTTTTGTTTCATTAATAGGGACATAATTGTAAACCTATAACAATTTTATTTTCTATCATCTCATTTATCTTCTCAACCAAATAAATGAGTTTTCTGTTTCTCCTCTTTTCCATCATCTAAAAAAAAAAAAAACACGTATGAGAGAAAATTAAATCTTTTCTATCCTCCTACTTTTATATCTCTTCCACATTTTCTAACCTCCTACTTTTTTACCCTTCCAACTAAATGGACTCTAAAAAAAAATTGAGATTTTTTTTTAAAGAATAACCTATAATATTTTTTTTGGATAGTTTAATATTTACAACATAAAGGACTAATTTGAAACATAAAAAGGAAAAAGAAAAAAAAATTTATTACATGTACTAGGGTTTTTTTTTTTTTTGTACCTTGGCTTTATCTATAATCCTGAAGTGTTTTTTTTTAAAAAAAAGATAAAACATGCTTTTGTAATTTATAGCTTAGTAGTTAGAAATTTGTGTTACTACTTGTAATGCAAGGCTATAAGTTTGCAAGTTAAAAATTAGTATTAGTATTGGTGTCGTTAAAAAGATAAATTGCTATTTTTAGTCCACAAACTACCAAATTGAGATTGCATTGGTGGAGTCAAATCTAAAATTTTTAGCTCTTGAACTACAATGCACAATCATCTATAGTTGTGCATTGTAGACTGTAGCTCAAATGCTAAACCAATATATTATATTTTATTGCTCCCTCCAACTAAATAATATATATATATATATGTATATATATATATATATATTTTTTTTTTTTTTCAGTTTCCTTTTTCTTCCCATTGGCCGTCTCTCTTCAGTTCAATCTCACCCTCTCCTTTTTCTTTTTTTCTTTTTCTCTCTCTCTCTTCCTCACTCTCTCTTCAGTTCATCACTCTTGCCAACCTAAGCCCCTGCCCAACCCCTTCCCATGTAGTCGCCGCCATTGCTTATTGTCGCCTCCCCTTGCCCATTTGCTTATCATCTCATCTCGCAGCGATTTCATGGATCGATTGGTGGTTTTCTATTGATGGGTTTTTATTTTTATGAATGGGTTTTTATTTTGAGGTTAATGGATATTGTTTTTATTTTATTTTCTAGTTAATGGTTTTTTGGTGGATTGTGGCTGGGCTTATGGTGGTGGATCGGTGGTTGATGGTAGTGGCGGCTCCAAGAATGTTTCGTAGGGTGTTCCTAGGTGGGCTTGTTCTGTTACAATTTTTTTTTCTTCAGATTCTCTGTTACAATTTTTTTTTTTTTTTAAGATTTTAGTTCGATTTTTTTTTTTTAGTTTTTTCTTTTTGCTTGAAAGCAATGTTATGAATACTGTTTTGGACCCTATTTCGATTTGTTTAGTGGAACGGAATATTTCGGTACCAATCTATTTCGATGTACCATTTTAGGGTGTTTCAGGGTTTCTAAAAAAATTAAAAATAATATATTTATATTTTCTTATACAACATAAAATTATTGATTCAAATAAGTAAACCTCAAATAAAACAAATCATTTAGTTTTTCTTTTTTGACACTCAAATCATTTAGTTATTACATAACAATTACTGTTTTAGAATATCAAATCATAAATATGTGATTAAATAATAAAAAACAACAACCAAAAATAGTACAATAAGAGTGTATATATGTAGATCATATTGGGAAGAGGCAAGACTCAATAAATAAGTTTGAAATCAAAATCTTTTGTCAGCTTTTTGAGTTTTGTCATTTCCAAAGCTTTGTCACGTGAGCGGGGTTAGCAAGCTAAAAGTCTAAAAGGCAAACTAAAGAAAAAACTTGACAAAGCAAAAACTAGAGTCAAAAAAGAAAGAAGAGGCAAACTAGCAGAAAGTCTGAGACGAAGCAAAGAAGAAGAAAAGGAAGAAGAAGAAGAAGGGGCGACCTTTGCAATAGCTGGATTTGTTTTTTAGGCGTTTAACGCAGTAATAACATGTTGTGCTAACGAGTTTGTCAATTTAGGAATTTTTCTTTTTTTCTTCTAAAAACTGGTATCGGCCAAAATGTAACAAATAATCCACCAAAATTTAAATTTATTGGCATAAAATTTTTTTGAGGGTGTTCCTAATTTTTTTTTAAAGGTAGATAAATAATGTCTTTTATTATATATAAAAAAATTTTAGCTCAGGGTGGTCCTAGGACCACCTTGACTTGTATGTGGCGCTGCCACTGGTTGATGGTAGCTGAATTTGTGATGGTGGGGATTGTGGCTGGTGGTGATTTAATGAGTGGGTTAGATTTGAAGAGAGTAAGAAGACAGAGATAGAGATGAAAAAAGAGAAAAAATAATAAATAAATAAATAGTGCTTAAATTTGATGTGAAAAATAAGAGTATTGATGTGGAGGGAGTTGTGAAATAATAAGTTAAAATAGATAAAGCGGTTTTTTGTGGTGTCATATTGCTAAATTTTTGGCACCACCACCACTTATACTCTTACACTCATTTATCCAAAATAAAGGATAGTTCTTGGAGGCAAAAGATTGTAATTGTGGGGGGCCGAGGACCGAGGATGAAGATCAAGGGTCGAAAGAGATCTTAGTTGGGATGAGGGCCGAGGGCCTGAGGACAAGGTTGCATGGAAAAGTACAAAGAATAGACTAGTGATATATGGCAGAGAGAGAAAATATCTGGTTTAGGGGTAGACAGCTTGTGACTCTGCATTGAATGCTCTGCACTTAGTTTCCTAGCTGCATTAAATGAGGAACAACAGCTTTATCAGCTGCATTCATGTAAATGTGACCTGAACAGTGCAAATCACAGCTAAGCAGTTTCTTTCCACCACCTTTTATAAGCAATCGGACAAGTGTCAACGTGAGAAAGAGGTTAGGTGGGAGATTGAGGTTGGAGATGCAAGGAGGGAGTATAGATAGGGATGAAAGAGGCTAGTGTAGGAAAGGAAATGAGGACTCTAAGAATTGAATGAATAGTGATAATTGAATGTAATAGATTCCTCCTCGAGCAAGCCTGTGGAAAGGTGTTTTCTTACTCCTTTTATGTTGAATGGTATCCTCGGGACACAACTGTCCGTTGTTGTTTTGTTCCCTCCCTACAAATTCTTTGTTTTGGATCTTGGGTGATTGGATCCACTTCTAGTTTTAAGTAGGCTTTAATACCTGATTGGATTTTTGGTCCTTACAATTGGCGTCGTCTGTGAGAACAATAAGGCTAGTGGTTCTGTCTTGAGGAGAGATGGTCGGCGCAAGCCAGGATAGGGAAAAGTCAATTGGTTCACAGAGGGAGAACCAATCTGTAAGCATGCAGCGGGGAGGCAATAGACATCGCACCCCAAGCGTGGTAGTGGAGTCATATCACAATGATCGTGCAAAGAGAAGTTAGTCATACACTAAGGATCATGTTTCTCATGATCTCGCGTTGCAGAAGATGCAATCAGAAATAGATCATTTGCACAATAAGCTGAAATGAAGGCGGACTAACAAAAGGAGTTCTCATTCCTCATCTAGTGATAGCTCGGAAGATGAAAAGGGTTGGTATGATCATCATAGGTCCAAAACTCCACCTAGCGAATCCCACTCTATTGCTACTTCTTTGGATAAGTTTAAGAAAGGAAGGGGTAAATGAATAGGGGGATGGTTGCATCAAGGCACGGGGAATGATGCTATGAGTAAGGCCTTAAGGCAAATTTCTAAATCACCTTTCGTAAGGAGGATAAACAAGGCAAAACTTCCCCATCATTTCTCTCAACCTACGTTTACTGTCTATATCGGTAGAACTGATCCTGTGGAGCATGTTAGCCATTTTAACCAGAAGATGGTAGTTCATTCGAGTAATGAAGCTTTGATGTGTAAAGTTTTTCCTTCTAGCCTTGGGCCAGTAGCCATGCACTGGTTTGATGCTTTAGAGGAGAGATTTTTAGGATCTTTTACGGAGCTGACAAGAGCGTTTGGGGCTCGGTTCATAACGTGCAGCAGGGTCCCTAAGCCTTTAGATTCGTTATTATCTATGATAATGAACGAGGGAGAGACTCTTAGAACTTATTCAGATAGGTATTGGGAAACCTATAATGAGATTGATGGTGATGTTGAGGATGTCGCCATGAGGACCTTTAAGGTGGGGCTCCCAACTGAGCATGATCTAAGAAAGTTGTTGACAATGAAAACTACCTTAAATATGCGCTAGCTCATGGATCGCATAGATAAGTATAAGTGAGTTGAGGATGATCATATTCAAGGTAAAGGAAAAACAAAAATGTTCCTGGACAGAAGGGATCCACGGGGAGGGGGTTATCAAGGCAATTGCCCCAAGAGAGAGCTCCTAGGTCATTCATCGCCAATAGGGACTCATTTGATTAATTCATTGTTCAAAGAGCCGGTGTATCAGATATTGGAGAAAATACAAAATGAGCCTTATTTTAGGTGGCCCAATAAGATGAGTGGAGATGCATCCCTGAGAAACTAGAGCCTTCATTGCCACTATCATCAGGATAAGGGACATACCACGGAGGAATGTACGACTTTATGTGATCATTTGCGCCAGCTGGCAAGGGCGGGGAAGCTCAACCATTTCTTATGTCAGATGGGAGGACAATTTAAGCATTCTAGGGCTGGATAGCATTGGGGCAATACTCCTCGACCGGTGTTGGGCACCATTAACGTCATTTTAGCAAAGTCAGGGGGAGAACTTGGGACATCTTCTAGAGTCATGTCCGTGTGGGGAGGCCTTGGGGATGAGGTCCTGGAGACTGGTAATCAAATTGCTAAGAGGGTTAAATTGTTGGCTATTCCTACCCTGAGTTTCTCTGAGGAGGACAAGGAGGGAATATGCCAACCGCATGATGATGCTTTAGTGGTTACTGTTCGGATTGGGATGTATGATGTGAAACGAGTCCTAGTTGATGAAGGAAGTGGAGTGGAAATTATGTATCCTAATTTGTTTAATGGGTTAAATTTGATTGTCCGTACAGGTTGAGAACGAGGAAGTGTAGGTTAACTTCATAGTTGTAAAGGCCTATTCATCTTACATGGCCATCTTGGCTAGGCCATGGCTTTATGCCATGGGTGCGGTCTCATCGACTTTGCATGTAAAGAAAATATCCCACCTGTGGACGAGTAGGAGTGTTACTTGGCAGTTAGGTAGTGGCCAGGTAGTGTTTAGTATCTGCAATCATTAGGTCGACTGAGAGTTCGAAGATAGGGGTAGGTCAGAAAACTCTATAGCAATTAAAGAGCCCTGCACAGGGACATGATGCCAAGACATGTGGAGATTCGTTTGAGGACCTAGAGAGGGTGTTAATAGAGGAAGATGAGGAAAGATGTTTCCAGGTGGGGTCCTATTTGCCTGCTTTGGAGAAAATAAAGTTGGTAAAGTTTTTGGAGGCCAACATTGATGTTTTTGCTTGGATGACGTATGATGTCCCAATGGTTGATCCTAAGTTTATTTGTCATCAGTTAAATGTTAATCCTAAGGCTGTGCCACATAAACAACCTCCTCAGCGTGCGTCTTAGGACCACGCCGAAGCTGTAAGGGTAAAGGTAAACAAGCTGAAACAAGCTGGAGCTATTAAAGAGATCTTTTATCCTAAGTGGTTAGCTAACATTGTGGTAGTTAAAAAGAAGAATGAGAAGTGGAGAGTTTGCGTAGACTTTACTGATCTGAACAAAGTGTGCCCAAAGGATCCCTTCCTTATTCCTAGAATTGATCAGTTGGTGGATGCTACTGTGGAACATCTTCGGATGAGCTTCCTGGATGCCTTCCAGGGTTATCATCAGATACCCTTATCGTTATCTGATTAGGAGAAGACAACTTTTCGGGCCCCCAATGTCAATTATCATTATCGGGTAATGCCTTTTGGTCTCAAAAATGTAGGATCTACTTATCAAAGAATGGTGACTCGAATGTTTAAGTCACAGTTAGGGTGGAATATGGAAGCTTATATTGATGATATGGTGAATAAGAGCAAGAGGGTAGAAGATCATTTGGTAAACTTGGAAGAAACATTCTCAGTTCTTGAGAGAGCACAAGTTGCGTCTAAATGCCTCCAAGTGCTCTTTTGGATTAGTTCAGGGAAGTTTCTTAGTTATATAATAACACATCGAGGAATCGAAGTCAATCCTGACTAAATTAAGGCCATCGTTAGCGTACACCCTCCTCGGAATCCTAAGGAGGTGTAGAGGTTGACTAGTATGACGGCCGCATTAAATAGGTTCATCTCTTGATTTGCGGACAGGTGTCGTCCTTTCTATCAACTCTTTCATAAATGGAAAGATTTTCAATGGACTAAGGAATGCACTTTGGCCTTTGAGGATCTAAAGCAATATTTAGCTAGTCCACCCATACTTTCTAGACCTGAGAATGAAGAGGTGTTATACGCCTATCTAGCAGTCACAAATTATGCTGTCAGCCTCATCCTCGTATGGAATGATGATGGAATCTAAAAGCTTGTTTACTATGTTAACAAATCTCTACAAGATGCTGAAATGCGTTACCTACCCTTGGAAAAGGCAGTGTTAGCTATTGTACACGCCATAAGAAAGCTTCCACATTATTTTCAGGCCCACACGGTAGTTGTGCTCACCCAACTCCCTTTACAAGCTCTTCTGAGGAAATAAGATTACACAGGCCAAGTAGCAAATTGGGGAACAAGACTTGGAGCTTATGATGTCAAATACATGCCCTAGACATCCATTAAAGGACAGGTCTTTGCAGATTTTGTGGTGGAGTTCATTGAGGATAACCTCAAGAAAGAAGAAGTAATCTTAACAGTGACAGCTGCCTTACCCATCAATGCTCCCCCATGGAAGGTTTATATAGATGGAGCACCTAACCGAAAAGGAGCAAGAATTGGAATTGTGTTGATTACTCTTGAGAGGTTGATCATGGAAAAATCATAACGGTTAGGTTTCATGGCCACTAACAATGAGCCGAGTATGAGGCCCTTTTAGCAGGAGCCTTAATGGTTAGACAGTTGGGAGGAGAAATGGTAGAATTATATTGTAATTCCAGGTTAGTCGTTAGACAAGTCAATGGAGAGTTTGAAGCTAGGGATGAAAGGATGCAAGGGTACCTCAGTAGGGTGAAGTGTGCTTTAAACAAGTTTAAGAGTTTTGTATTGAAGCAAATCCCTAGAGAACAGAATGCTCACGCTGATTCATTGGCTATGCTTGCTACTTCCTTAGGATCGAAGCTTCCGCAGGTGGCATTGGTAGAGGATATGATAAGCTTTAGTCTCGCCAAAATACCGGCAATTGGGGTTCATAGTATTCAGGTGGGACCGAGTTGGATAGATCCTATTGTGATCTTTTTAAAGCAAGGTATATTGCCCGAGGACAAGACTGAGGTAGAAAAGGTACACAAGAATGCTCTCTATTATTGGCTATCTAAGGAGCAGAAGTTATACAAGCGCTCTTATTCGAGTTCGTATCTTTTGTGTGTACATCCTGAGGCAGTTGAGCCCATATTAGAAGAATTACACGAAGGCATATGCAGAAGTCATACTTGTGGTAGGTCCCTAGCTCATAAGGCTCTAATCGAAGGATATTGGTGGCCAAATATGCAAAAAACCTCTCAAGGTTACGTAAAAAAATTGTGACTAGTGTCAAAGGTATGCACTAAACATCCATTAACCAAGGGAAGTCTTAAATCCATTATTCAGCCTATGGCCATTTGCTCGGTGGGGCTTGGACATCGTCAGACCCTTTCCTTAGGTGATTGGTAATCGAAGATGGCTCCTCGCCAGCACAGATTATTTTACTAAATGGGTAGAGGCTGAACCACTAGCTAACATCAGAAATGTAGATGCAAAGAGATTCATTTGGAAGAATATTGTTACTCGGTTTGGAGTCCCACATACTTTGATCTTAAATAATGGCCTTCAATTTGATAGTAAAGCCTTCAAAAGATACTATGGGGATTTGGGAATAAGGAATGGGTATTCGACACTGACTTATCCTCAAGGAAATTGTCAAGCTAAGGCTGCTAAAAGGTTATCCTGGTTGGATTGAAGAAGAGGCCAGATGATGGTAAAGGAAAATGGGTAGAAGAGTTGCCTCATGTGTTATGGACCTATCACATTACCCCCCGTAAATCGACAGGTGAGACGCCCTTCTCAATGAAATACAAGGTAGAAGCGGTAATCCATCTAGAGTCAGGATTTCCAACCTTGAAGTCTAAGTAGTATAGTGTTGAAGGAAATAATCACATGCTCCTTGATAATCTTGATACTGTTAAGGAAAGAAGAGAGGTTGCAAGTGTGAAGATGACTAGTTACCAACAAAACCTTAAACAAGCATATGACAAGGGAGTGAAATTGAGGTCGTTAGTTCTAGGAGACCTAGTACTAAGAAAAGTAGTGGGGACGGCAAGGAATCCTGCATCGGGCAAACTGGGTCCCAACTGGGAAGGGCCATATAGGATCACGTCTGCAGCAAGTATTGGGGCTTATTACTTGGAAGACTTAGATGAAAATGTAATTCCTCGTCCTGGAATGTAAACAATCTACGGCGTTACTATTATTAATAATGGATTATCTTTTTTGTTGTATATGTTCCGATTATGTCTTACTTTACTATCATTTGTAGATGTATTGAAGCAATTAACATGACGACAAAAGCTTCTAAGTGTTAAACTGAACCTAGGCTTTGTTCGGCTCCTCGAGTCACAAGCCTAGGGAAAATTAACATAATGGCAAAAGTTTGCAAAAGTTTCTAAGTGTTAAACTAAACCTAGGCCTTGTTCGGCTCCTCGAGTCACAAGCCCAGGGAAAATTAACATAATGACAAAAGTTTCTAAGTGTTAAACTGAACCTAGGCCTTGTTCACCTCCTCGGGTCACAAGCCTAGGGAAAATTAACATAATGGCACAAGTTTCTAAGTGTTAAACTGAACCTACGCCTTTTTCGGCTCCTCGAGTCACAAGCTTAGGAAAAATTAATATAATGGCACAAGTTTCTAAGTGTTAAACTGAACCTAGGCCTTGCTCGGCTCCTCGGGTCACAAGCTTAGGGAAAAATTAACATAATGACATAAGCTTTTGAGTGTTAAACTGAACCTAGGCCTAGTTTGGCTCCTCGGTTCACAAGCCTAGGGAAAATTGACATATTGTAGAAATATTCTGGGAATAAGGCGCAATCTGGTCTTAGTTCAATTTCTGGGGTCATAATTCTGAAGCGTATCTAAAAAGCATATTCTGCAAGTTCCAAGACCAGTTTAAGGTAAATGTTATGTACTAGTTTGCTTAAATTTTATAAGTTAATGTATTAGTGAAGTTGTGGTAGTATGGTAAAGCCTCACAAAGTGATTACCAGGCAAGAAAGATGGGAACAAAACATGTGAAATGATGAAAATGAAATCAACAAGAAGAAAAGAATGTGTACAAAACTACTTATAATAATAAATAATGAAGAATGATTTCAACGTTTTGTTTTTGTTATTAAAACTAAGGACAGGTACAACGCAAAAACAGAGAATCGCTAGTTCATTGGCCCATTACAAAAATGTCTTTAAGTTCCTCTAGCTAAAGGTTCAAGTAGCTGGCTCTTTTTCCTCAGTTTCTTTTTTCTCTTGCTCTTTGTCTCTTTTCTTCCTTTTCGATTGCACTACCTTGATCACATCCTCTTTAGTCTCCACGACTACCATATCATTTGTTGGTGGCACGTCTTCTCCTTTTTCTTTGCCTTTGGCAGGAGTAGAGGAAGGACTTTGGTTTGGGGGAACTGTGGAAGAAGGGAGAACGAAGCTAGAGTTAGTTGGATGCTTTGGAGGAATAGGTGCCAATTGTAATGTAGAAGGGTAGTATACTTTGTCTTGAGCCTGAAGCTCTAACTCAGTAGATACCCCCGCACCATTCAAGGCATGGCCCTACACCTCCAAGCAGAAGGCATGGGCAACATCCCGAAACTGGGCAATAAGGCTTTCTGCTGTCTTCTTCATGCCAGCATCATACACTGCTTGCTTAGCCTCAACTTTCTCCTTGTCTTTAGCCTCTAGTAGTTTCTACATTGTTTCAACTCTACCACTGTAAGAACCAGTCTATTCTAGGCCTTCTTTTGGGCTTATAATGCATCAACCGCTTGTTTCTCGTAGCTCTTGAGTGTGGACTCTGCGTTCCTATGAGCCTTCTCAACCTTAGATAGCTGGGCGAGGGTGTCTTTTAGCTTTTGCTCTGCTTCAATTTGAGCTTTATTGCAACCTCCTGACCGTTTTTGGCCTTTCTTGCCACGTCCAAGGAGTGGGCTACCCACTCCTCGGCCATAAAGGCAGCTTGGACAGCCTACCAAAAACAGAGATAGTAAAAGGAACAACAATGTAAGTGTCACACACATTGAGATGAAACCATTTATGCTAGTACAAAGACATGATATAGTACCTTGGCTAGATCTTGTTTCAAAGATAGGAAGACCTCTCTTTTCTGGAAAGACCTCAATTTAGCCATATCCTCAGGCAAGCATAACGCCTTCTCTAAGCATTCTGACACCAAACTTAAGCTACCCTTCTTGGGGTCCCTCAGGTTGGCATCATCAAGCGCTAGATTACCTGAGCTCAAGGTGAAGATGGGTCTCCAGATCAAAGCTTTCCTAGATTGATCTTCGCTCATCTCTTTAGAAGTCCCAGTGTGTGTAGACTTCTTTTGCTTTCCTTTTCCTACTCGAGTTTCTTTAGTGGGCGGCTCGGCAGCCTTTCATTCTTCGGTTTCCTCGAGGCTCTTTCCTCCCTGACCATGTTTCCTTTTCTTATTTACGACCTCGACAGGTGAGGTGTGCCTCACGGACAGAGTGGCAGGTCGGGGTGCTACCACTAGAGCTGGGGAAGAGTCCCCAGCATGGTCTTTTAGCAGGGCGAGGAGATCGGGTTCTTTCTCTTGAAAACCCATGTCTCTCGAAGAGTGAGTTGCGGAAGTATCGGGAGTGTCTTCGTGATAAAAGACTTCGAAGTATTTTTTTGTCACCTTCGGATGGATGGGCTCGAGTGTAGTTTCCCTCTCCTTATCCTCAGAAGGGATGGGGGTTCTTGGGAATAGATGAGTCTGGTTGCTAGGGTGTTGGAAGCTGGGTGTCTTGGGTCCCCTCTTGAGGAGGCTTAGTTAACAGGAAACCTGGTACGACTACGTCAATTAAAGCCAAATGCAAATCCTTGGCTCTAATAACATTTTTTGGGCTTTGAAAACGCTTAGTAGAGGGCTTGTAGTTGGGAATAATGTGCGCCGCCCTGAGCTGTCCGTCCTTATGTAAAACTATCTCCGACCTAAGGATTCTATTTAGGTCTTAGAAGTTTAGCCCATGTCTAGCTGGAGCGGTGTAATATTCGTTTGCCACAAAGGGTGAGTATCATTAGTAAAAATTATTAAGTGCAAAATCACTACATAAATGAAGTTACTAAAAATCCAGAGTCTTGCTCCGGTCATCGGGAACCCTACCTGGCTCCCCTTCTTAGGTAGGGCAATGAAATCTATCGTACCAGTTCCTCGAGACAATGAGGAAATCCTCGTCCATGCTCTTGCTCGAGTCAGGCAGGTAGGAGATTAGTCTAACTGTAGGAACCCTACACTTCATGTAGTATTTAGTTTTCTCTCTAATTTGGCAATTGTACACCCGGTTAGCGTCGTGCTAAGTCAAGTTAGTCCCCATCTTACGATTTATGGCATCTACACACCCTAAAATCCTAAAGATGTTGGGGGAACATTGGGTTGGAGTTAATCTATAATTTAAGAGGTAGTCCGGGTTACCCTCCCCATGAAAGTTCCGTCCCACCTTCAATAAAAGCGATCATTGGAATTACCACAGACTCGAGAGGCCTTGGTAGGACCAACCATTCTCCCTCTTCACAGTGTTGAATTTCAACACCATCAGGGATTCTATATTGGGCCTTAAAACTGCCCTTGCCTCAATGGTATCTACTAACCTAGCGTATCTACCTATTAAGTCTTATGGAAAGAATAAAGAAAAAAGAATAAAAAACAAAAAGAATCAACGAGGAAACCAACACACCTTTGAATGAACGCTAAAATTGGTCCTCGGGAGGTTCTTTTTCTTCAAAATGCTCAAAATGAACCTCAGCCAGCCCCATGTCTTGTTTATATAGGGGTGAAAATGCACGATAATTTTCCCACTCATAACTAGGGGGAAAATCAGAACCGTACAATTTTGATTGAGTCGTAGAACATGGGGAGACAAGGAGCTGCCTGATACCATAAATGACCAATCGTAGATTTCGAAGCGTCAGGAACGTGTCATAGGAAATGAAAAGACGTTACTACGTGGGAAAACAAATGGCACGTGGATAGTTAATTTGCAAAGTTAAAACTTGGCTTTTAATTCAGAATCAATAGCACACAGTTTAAAGGGAATTGTGGGGGGGGGGGGGGGGAGGACCAGGATAAGATCAATGGTCAAAAGAGATCTTAGTCAGGATGAGGGCCGAGGACTCAAGGACAATGTTGCATGGAAAAGTACAAAGAGTAGACTGGTGATATATGGCAGAAAGAGAAAATATTTGGTTTGGGGGTAGACAGCTTGTGGATTTCACATTGAATGCTTTGCACCTAGTTTCCTAGCCACATTAAATGAGGAACACAGCTTTATCACTGCATTGATGTAGAGGTGACCTGAACAGTGCGAATCACAGTTAGACGGTTTCTTTCCACCACCTTTTACAAGCAATCGGACAAGTGTCAATGTGAGAAAGGGGTTAGGTGAGAGATTGACATTGGAGATGCAATGAGGAAGGAGTATAGATAGGGATGAAAGAGGCTAGTGTAGGAAAGGAAAAGAGGACTCTAAGATTTGAATGAATAGTGATAATTGAATGTAATAGATTCCTCCTCGGGCAAGCCTGTGGAAGGATGTTTTCTTACTCCTTTTATGTTGAATGGTATCCTCGGGACACAGCTGTCCGTTGTTGTTTTGTTCCTCTCTACAAATTCTTTGTTTTGGGCCTTGGGTGATTGGATCCACTTCTAGTTTTAAGTGGGCTTTAAAACCTGATTGAATTTTTGGTCCTTACAGTAATCATTAGTCACTTATCGCAACTATTTTTTTTAGGACTTAATTTTATTATATATATCTATACTGTTTATAAGAGGATTCCTCTTTTTAGATTGAATTTCTATGTAGTTTAAAAATATCCCTAAATTTACATTTAATAAAGAAAGAACTTAAAGACAATCGGTAAAATATATTTTCAATTCTACTTAAAATGCCTATAAAATAAGATACTCTCTTACTAATTTATGTTTTCAAATCAAACTTAACCAAAATTTAAATAAAGAAATTATGATGATAGAAAAAAAAAAAAAAAGCCTCATCACACATGCAGAGCGTATGTGACGAGGCTAATAGTCTATAATTTGGTTTTTTTTTATGGGTCCCATTTAGTCATATGTTATGTGAGTTCGTTGCACTTATATCTTGTCTCAAGGATATTTATAAATTCCTATTTTCACTAATTTTATGTTCTTCTACGTCCTATGTAATTGTAGTATGCAAGAATTAAATAGATAGAACAATTTCTACCCGATTATCCAAAAAAAAAAAAAAAAAATTCTATACAAAAAGGAAAGAAAGGGCAAATCACATTTTTGTCCTTATCTATATATTATATTTCAATTTGATTTTTAACTTTTCAATTGTATTTATTTGGTCTCTAACTTTTCACTATTGTGTCAATTTAGTCTCTATCTTTATCTTTTAGATATAAATTGATGACGTATTGAATAGCCAAAATAAAAATTAACTTTCATTGATTTGAGAATCAATTAAAATTTTATTTTGACCGTTTGTTATATTAGCAATTTTTATCTAAAAAAAGGCAAGATCCAAATTGATATGACACTAAAAAATTAAAGATAAAATTGAGACAATTAAAAAAGCTAAAGGAACAAATTAAAATATAGAAGGAGGGATAAAAACGAAATTCGAGTTTACCCAAAAAAAATAAAAATAAAAAATAAAAGAAGAAAAGGAACAAAAGACAAAAGCGACAGCCGAAGCCATTCTTATCCGAAAGAACGAATAGAAGCTCACAGATAGGACTGACAGTTGACCACATGCGTTGGGGCCACTTTTGTGGGGCAAGCCGCGCTTGGGATTTGTGAACCCACAGTTTGAGTATACACCAAGAAACGCACACCTCGTTCTGGGTGCTATGGTACCATAAAAACACAGCTCTTACTCTTCATCAACTTGAAAAGAAAAATCCTGGTGAGAATTTTGTCTTTCCCTTTCATTGCAATTCAATATCTCAACTGGGTTTCTATGACCCTTTCTTTTCCTTCACAAATATTATTCTTTGTCCTTTAAAAGTAGCAAAGTTACACTCTTGTGTTCTGTTTTTACAGGTTGTCTTTTGTTTTTTTATGTTCATGTTGTAATTGCTTCATCACAATTTATGGACTAACACTGAATGATTTTATTATAAAAAGGAATCTTTGTTTTCTAGACGGCAAAAGATGCCTTTCATGGTACAAAGTTTCTTAATTTCCTTTGATAATAGTTCTACTTTTCTAGGTTGTATCACGATGGAGACTATATGTGATGCTGCAAAAGTTTTAGATAGCGATTGACGAGTTTTCTGAGGTTTATCCTAGTAGTTTTTAGCTGTTAACCCAAACAAAAATTTTATACTAAGTTTAAGTGCTTATATGATATATGATAATTTGTAACCTTATATTTTAACAATTCTACAGCTCAGACTATTTAATTTTAATGGCTGTTGATGTCAGAGAAGTATAAGATTTATAAAAAGTCTTTTTTTAAAAATAGTTTTCTGTTGGTGCCTTACTAAAATTGTTTTATAAAATTTTATTACAATTAAATGGATTTTGGCTACTGTTACAGAGGGGGAAGTTAACGGACGTCAGGCCATTGGTTAATAGACCATTTTTATGGAAAAGAAAGAATTTTTTTTTTGACAGCTTTTTATATTTTCTGTGTACTAAATTTTTTCTAAAATGGTTCATTAACAAATGCCGTAAGTCACCCGTTAACCCACCTTTGTTATAAAAGTCTCTTAATCCATCTTGTTGAGGTCTATATAAGTGATCATAGTTTGGTTTGTTTGAGTTGTAGGCTTGTCATCCTATCTAGTTAACACTCATTTTCTTCTCTTGACCTGCCTTTTTGTTTGACTATTGAATCGTAAGTCTTTCTTGTCTCTCTTCTGTTTTAGGTAAATGAAATTTGTGGTTACTGTATTTTTCCTGTGAAACTTTTTAATCCTAAGCTCTAAATTATCTCTTATGAGGATGAATTGTTCTTGATGTATGTGTACTCATTGCAAATTTTATTTTATTTTTTCTGTAAATACTTTTTGCGTAAATTTTCGTTTAATTTCTGCATAAAGTAAATTCTTCAACAATTTTGGAACAGTGAAATTCTCAAAGGAAAAGTTTAGATATCAATTTATGGTAAATTGTATATTTTTTTGATTGGTTTATGAGATTTCTATGAACAGCATAGTATTGGTTTAGCATTTTTTGTTCCAGTTTTTCCTAAGAGCAGTGTTTATTACTAATTTAGTGATATCACAATTTCAGTTGTTTTTTGCATATATAAAACTTACGTGCGCAGCAAGTTTAACCCTTTCCCAAATATAGCTTTGAGCTTCATCTTAGGAACTTTATGGGTGTATAGGTTGCAATTTGCTGTCTACACTAGCCTGTTGTAGAAAAAGTTTTAGGTAGAATATCATAACTCTTGTGCTTATATGTTTTGATCTCTTTGGGTGCCTTGGTAACTATGTAACAAGCTTTAGAATTCATTTTGATACCACTAAATTAGTAAAAGGTAACTTGAACAATCATATAGTCTTTTTTCTTTCCCCCTTTGAAAGTATATCAATGAAAAATGATGACCATAAATCATTAGTTATAATGAGATGGCAAGAAAAAGTCATGGCTATTCTTGTTCCTTTTTTTCTCTATTCCCAACAAGTTGCTGATTATATGCATTTTGTTTTTCAGATATAATAACACAGTATACTGAAGATGGGTAATCTGCTTTGTTGTGTACAAGTCGACCAATCCACCGTGGCTATCAAGGAGAAATTTGGCAAGTTTGAGGAAGTTCTTGAGCCAGGATGCCATTTCTTGCCTTGGTGCCTTGGAAGTCAGCTTTCTGGTCATCTCACTCTTCGGTTACAGCAATTGGATGTGAGATGTGAGACAAAGACAAAGGTTTGTAAATTTCTATAAGTATTTAGATGAGTAAACCTCTTTGTGGTCATCTGATACTTGTTTGTTGCATTTGTCATTTGGCAAAGACAATTTTGTCTCTTGACTTCTTAAATTTTGCCTTGTAGCTATTTTATTTATTTCTATTAAATAAACATCTGTATCGCCTTGGTGCATTCATATTGAGGCAACAGATGATATCATCTATTCTTTACTTATAACTCTTCCATATACTCATTGAAAAAAGAAAAGAAAAACTCTCCCTTTAAGTTGTCAGCCTTAAAAAAAAAGTAAAAGAAAGTTTTTCATTATGAGCTTGACCAAAAAATATAGTGAACTTTCCAGAACCATTAAACATGCTGTTTTAATGCAGATCAATTTTTTTTTTTTAAATTATTATTTTTATCAAAGCATCTTTTGTACCCTTTTTTTTAACCTTTGTTTCTTTCTTTTTTTATTTTTTATGTTTTATTTGAGTTATGAGTTTAGAGCAGTTAAGGGAGGAAGTACATATTTGAATTAAGAAAATGATAAATTTAGTGAACGTTATTTTGGCAAGCCTATTGTTACCTGTAACCTGTGCCTGGGCACTAGTATGCAGGGTGATTAGATTTTGTGATGGTTTTTTCTCCAGGACAATGTATTTGTCAATGTCGTTGCCTCTATTCAATACCGTGCCCTGGCAGACAAGGCAAGTGATGCCTTTTACAAACTCAGCAACACAAGAAGCCAAATCCAGGCCTATGTGTTTGATGGTATAATCCAAATACCCTCCTGTATTTATAGAGACATGCATATTGCATAATATAATATCTTACATATATAAACATATGAGTATATTTGTAATTAATTAATTTTGCAAATATATTTCATCATTTCCAATAGTTTAATTATTTTTATCATAATTATTATCAACTAATTGGTGTTGCCTTGTCCGTTAAACTAGTAATCAGAGCAAGTGTCCCAAAGCTCACCTTGGATGATGCTTTTGAACAGAAAAATGACATTGCCAAAGCTGTAGAAGATGAACTTGAAAAGGTAGACTATCTGATTCATTAACGGTATCATAATATCAAAGGGTGTGTGCTTAACTTGTGACACCATTCTGTTTACAGGCTATGTCTGCTTATGGGTATGAAATTGTACAAACACTCATTGTTGATATAGAACCTGACGAGCATGTCAAGCGAGCAATGAATGAAATCAATGCAGGTATATTATATTACCAATTTGATTTAAGTATTAATTTGCTTCTGATTTCTTCAATTGCTTTGGATGTGTGGATTGTTGCTTTTGCTGTAATCTCAGTGTTTATGTTGAGATGCTAAATCTCAGTATTGCCTGATACGTTTCTCATCATATTTAAGTTGTTGGACTGGAAGATTGCCAGAGTGGTAAACTATCAAATTGTCATTCTTGCATCTCCCCATGTCCATGATTACCAAGAAATGGAATCAGTATAACTTACATAGAGTCTCTAAATTCTTTTGTAAAATCAGTAATGATTATAGAAGATGCTGTGTCCTGGAAGCAAGAGTGCTCAGATTTATGAATTTCCAGGATTTTGACCACACATGCAAATAAAAAATATTTTATTAAACTCTTCTGCTGACTGGTTGGTTGTTAATGCCTTCTGCCATACTTTCAAGTCAGTTTACTCGTTTAGGAAAGATGGTATTTTAGTTTCCCTGTATTATATAAGCTTAAATTTTTAATTGTTATATTTTATCAGCTGCAAGAATGAGGGTGGCAGCCAATGAGAAGGCAGAGGCTGAGAAAATCTTGCAAATTAAGCGAGCTGAGGGTGAGGCTGAGTCGAAGTATTTGTCTGGGCTGGGTATTGCGCGCCAACGTCAAGCAATTGTTGATGGATTGAGAGATAGTGTGTTGGGCTTCTCTGTTAATGTGCCAGGGACCACGCCGAAGGATGTCATGGACATGGTTCTTGTTACCCAGTATTTTGACACAATGAAGGAAATTGGTGCTGCCTCAAAATCCTCTGCTGTGTTCATCCCTCATGGACCTGGTGCTGTTCGTGATGTAGCATCTCAAATTCGTGATGGACTTCTTCAGGGTTCTGTTCAACATTAGGGTTACTTTTCCATTTTTTCCCCTTTTGTGTGTTCAAACTAGGTCTATGCACGATGATGTTTTTCTGCAAGTTTTTCAGCGTGTTATGTAATCTATCTTGATGCAACTGTCATGTCTGTTTATGAATTATGATAACTATTGTAAATAGGAGACTTAAAGATGTCTCAAGTATGTACAGATCTTCAAACTTGAATATGACACAGCTAAAATTGCTTCTGTTAAATTTATCTTCCTCACAAACCATAAATTCTCATCAGCTTCAGTTCATTGCTTAGCTTAAAGCCCTTTGTGCAACTTAAGAAGTTTCAACTTTCAGGGTTTTGTACCTCGACCCTTCTTATCTAAAAGGTAAAAACTTTTTTTCAGAACATCTCATCCTTGATCTTATTTTAGGCACTCAAAGAAGCCAAAAGGTGGTAATTTCCATTTATTTTAAGTATTACTATTTTCTGAAAAACTGTATACATATATCCTCACTTTCACAAATAAATGCTGTGTGGAAGTGATACCATTGTACCCCGACTTCTCCTTTATTTTTACCTAGTTTTTACTTGGACAGTACCTGTTACTTACAAAGTATTTGCCTTAATATTATCTGAATGCTGGACGAATTTGAATGGAAGGAAGATGACCATTGTCTTCTATGACATGCACAAATTATTTGACGAAAACCATATGCTCCTGAAGTTGTTCTCCATTGTGTGAATAGAGAAGCTTTCTCCACTAACTTGTTCTAAAGCCTGAAAGCAATAGACAGGCCAATCTTAGGAGTTTCATTTATGTCCGTAAAATCCACCTCTCCAGCAAGAGTTAGAGCAACCTTTTCCCAAAACTCTTGCTGAATAAGAGCACCTGCCCTGCCATATGTGTTTATTCGAGCCTTCATCAATGTAGAAGGAAACAATGCATGCTGGCCGCCAACTGTGATGGCACTGTCACTGTCTGAAAGGGTATGCTTCAGCTCAGCTCCAATGGCAGTGTTGGTCAGGGGGTTCATCACGTAGTAACAAGATGCTCTCCAAGAGTCAAGCTTGTCATGCCTGCATTGTGAGGGGAGCTTAGAGCATCAACCATTTGAGTTTCAGGTTCATAGTCCGTTGAAATTACTTTAGAATCATAGAGTGGTGGAAAAATTGTCTTAACAATTTCTTAAAAGTAAGTCCTTTTTTTTTTTAGCAGAATGAAACAAAGATGGTTTAACAGTCAGTCAACAATTTCTTTTCTTTATTTATTTATTTATTTACTTTATTATTATTATTTCTAAAAATTTCTTCCTCCAAATTTTCATGGGAATACTCACAAGGTCAAGGAAGCAATAAGAAAGTCACTGCTGATGCTCAAACCAGCATTGAGTTTGTTCAATGTTCCTGTTGATATGTCGAAGGCAACGTCAGTTCCAAGGGAGAGAAAATCACTTCCCAACACGCCTGAAAAGTTTATGAGGGGGCTAATTCCCGTAAGAGGGTCTGCTATCAATCCAAGACCTCCTGATATCCCAACATACTTTTGCAAGTATTGCAGTTCCACCTGTTACCACAATCACTGTTGGCTAAGAATGGATCTCCTGTAATGTATCACATGCCACAGGCTCAACAAGGAAATCGAAAGTAAAAGAGATAGAAAAAGAAATATTGATATAAGAAGTGTTCAGATTTAAGATGGCAAGAAAGTGACAGAAGATTCTTACCTTGGCAGAATCAGGAATGGAAAGTTTAAAAAGGGTCCTCAGTCCAGGCACAATATCTCTAACTGTAAGAGTCATGGAAAACCAAAAGTTCAAGCTAAGTATCATATTGAACTTGAGATCAATTTCTAACTATCTGCAAACAAATGATTGAGCTCAAAATTATAATCAATACTACTATTCTTGCTTATGGGGTTTGCTTCAAATTCTTAAGTAACTTAGCTCAGCGTTAACATTATAGATTGAGCTCAAAATTATAATCAGTGAGTTAAATGGTCTTATTGTTGGCCAGCAAACAACAGCTTCATTAGGAGCACAAAGAACTGAATAGCATGACAACTAAGTCACCGCAATACCATAACATTTATTAAAAGGGGAAAACATCCTTCTTCTTGACTGCAATGAGACTGATCCAAACCAAAGAACAGATGCCACCAGCAGTCCATGTTTAGATTCTGGGAACTAGTGATCAATGTATTATATGATTGACCTCATCTAGCGTATAATTATCTCAACGAACGAAATCCTGACAAAATTTAAAATTTTCCTTGTGATGGTATAACAGTATAAGTATATTACCTTGTATAATTATCAAGATATTTAATGTTACCCAATCCAATAGTTAAATCATTCTTTGAGTTTTTGAATATTTATATTTATTCCAATACCAGTTTTGGAAACCCACATTTATCATGTTCAGAATCTGAAATTACTACCATGAACTATGCATAGCAAATAAGAAATACGGAAAATGGATATTGATATTAAAGCAACATCTGTCTATTTAGTTGTTATATTTTTGAACTCTAAGCATAGCAGGCATAACATGACAAATGTGTACTGAAGTGATCAGGTTGCTTTTTTCCCCCTTATGATCATGTCTTTGAAACACGATTTCAATTCTACGTATTAGTTCTGATATTAGACATCAGTTTGGATGTTTTTAAGGCAAAAATTTAATAGTATTCACGTGATACAAAAATAGTGTTTTAGAAACATGATTTCAATTTTACATATTGGTTTGGATATCAAACATCCAAACATTCAAAGTTTGGATATCTCTAAAGAAAAAAATTCAATAGTATTCACGTTGCACAAAAATTGTGACTTAAAAACACGATTTTAATTCTATAAATCAGTTTTGATAATATCAAATATCCAAACCTTTAAGGTTTGGAAATCTCTAAGGCAAAAAATTCAAATAGGAACCTAATTCTACATGTTAGATTGTTTATTTTATATGCAACACTATGAATCTCCAACCTTATAGTCTAAGAAATAAATACGCATATAATTAACCAAGAAATTGAATTCTTTAACACAAAGATAAAAATCTTCTTTAACAGCAAAAATTACATGAGAAGAAATTAAAAAAGAAACAGTAGCTTTATCCATTGAAGAGACAATTACATTGACAGGAGAGATCAAGATTGCAGTCAAAGCGTTGGAAGTGAAGGTCCTTTGGTGGTCGCTGAACATATCCATTGTATAGAAGATCTAGCATAGAAGTAAACAAATCAATATAATTATATTAGAACAAAGAACCCAGATTCTAATTAGAAATTATTCTAACAATAATTGAGAAACCAAACAGATGAGATAACCTCTGGCCTTTCTGCCAATATCAAAGTATAAACCAGGGTAGTACATGCTGGTTTGTTGTTAAACCTTAAAAAAAAAAAATGGAGATCAAAATTTTTGTATTTAGCTGTTTGCATTGGTTGGCATGAAGATTTATTGGAACTGGAAAGAAGCAGCCAAAGAGGAAGTTTCCTATTGTACTGACAAGCAGAAGAATTAGTTAGAGAAATTTCCAAGAACCCGTTTGAAGAAAATTTAGCGGCCTATTAGACCTATAGTTATACAATGATCTTTGAGACAGGTGCAGTTTAGAGTGGACTTAGAACAGCAAGAAAGAACAAAAACAGCTGGATGAGGTCTTACACTTACCTGAAACTTGTGCTGTAGCTCTAAAGAGAATAGGTTGCTTTTGATTTGGTTCCTCTACAATTTCAGATTCAGTCCAATAAATACATGTATAGGTTTCCAAATCTCCACCAAAGTTGTTGAAATGCACCAAGAGTCATTGAGGTTCAATGGTTTCAACCTTTCAGTTTCATCAAACCTTTCAAAACCTTGGCACGCATTTGGTATAATGCTTGGCAGTTTTTTTTTTTTTTTGGGACTTGGGTTATTATTATTACAGTTACTATTTTTGTGGTAATATTTCATTCCTTTCTTGAATAATTGGTGGAATTAATTTGCCATTAATGTTCTGTTCTGTTCATATCAAATGGGCAGAAATTCCAGTTAATTTGTAACTAGTGATGATTCCTCTAGGCTTCAATAGTTGATTGCCTACTTTTTTTTGAGAAGGAGGTGATTACCTATTTTGGAATTTAGCATTAGCACAAAAGAAAAGGAAGGAGTAATCCATTTTCTTTTCTTTATTAGTGGGAAACTGGGAATCTTACCAGTTATCCTCCTTTGTGTGATTGCTCCAGTGAATGGTACATCAGTACTAAATCACACATGAATCAGCTCAGTATGTTGCATTCTTGTACCTCTTGAGTCTTGGCCCTTTCTTCCTTAATCAAGGTGGCACTATTAACAGAAATTAACTTGGGAAAGCCCGATGTTTCCTTTGAATCCATCAATATTGTGCACTGATGTTGAATTTGTGCAACTTTACAATGGCCTAAATAGTAAAAAAAAGTGCTAGCTTCACAACATTTCACTAAAAATCCTACGTCCACAATATTTAGTTAATACTATTACAACAAATATCAAAACCATATGAATAGGCTCAAGCTATATGATGATTAGGTGTTATTCAAGATCAATGCACATTATAAGTTATTACCTTGCAGGATTGCACCCAAAAAAAAAAAAAAAAAAAAATGAACACCTTGTTCATTTTTCAATAACTAATCCAATCACCTTGCCTAGTAGTTTCACTTTGCTTTTTTAATAACTTTCACAGAGTATTTAAAAGTTGCATTGCCATCGTTTAGATTTTAAAATTTTACAAGGAATTGAAAAATTAGAAATAAAACAAACAACTAAACGAAAAGGTATATAACTTTTTTAAGTTTTGGAGCATGCATAACAAATTTTTTTTTCGCTGATTCATATGTGAACATTTATTTATTTATTTTGATAAACATGTGAACATTATTTTTCATATTTTGACTTTTCCACACTAGTGGATCTTGAAAATTCATATTATGTTAGAATGAAAATTCCAAGAGTTGGCTTGACATATACTTCACGTAAAGCGTTTGTACCCGTATGGCGTTAAACAACCAGATATGCCTTGTTGCCTATCTTTTTAGCTTATACGTAATTGCAAATTTGAAACATCTCCTAGTACACATTTCTTTTTGTGCCAAACGACCTGCAGCATAGGTATTAATAAAAATATGCTCCACCAACTATTCTTTTTGATTTTGTTTTCATCCACATTTTAAACTATGGTTGCTTAATAAGGGGAAAAAAAATGTCATACCATTCTGAATATTCCACTTAATGCTCCACCACCAATTACAATCTATCACAATTCACATATCACTTTATTTTTCCTTATCAATTAATCAAAAAAGAAAAAAAAGAAAAGAATGAGGAAGTGCTAATTGAGTTACAAGGTATCAAAAACCATTAGAGGGTGTTAATTGATCATTTCCGGAGAATTAAATGGTGTTCTTGAACAAGCTTTTTATTTCGTAGGTATCATCGATGAAGCTACATTGAAGGCTACAAACTTATAAATGGAGAGAAAATGAGAGAATTATTAAAAAAAAAATCATAATCGCAATGTGGAGTATAAAATAGAACACCAAAGTGGCACATAAAATTTTCATTGGTGTGTATTGATAGAGCATAAAATGGAATCCAAACCCCAAAGTCCCAACTCCCAAACATTAATGTCCATTGTAGTTCAAATCCATTTTAAATTTTCGTAATTGTGGAAGTAGCTTCTCCAACATTAGTTGTTGAAATTACAGGTTTCTGTTGGTAGCCATGAATTAAAAGAGGTTACAATGTCTATTCCATAACATGTTGCATCAAAGTTCTAGCACTGATTTTTAGCTGAAAGTCATTTCCAATGACCATGACTCCACTTCATGGATGCTGGCTTTCGCTTACAAAGTATTGACTCTTGTGCTTCGTATAAATGGCAGGGCGCTCTTGAAATGTTCAATGACCCCATTGACTGTCTAGAAAGAGACAATGGGATTACTTTTTCATGTGTCAACGCTTGATCATGAAATTGGGCTTGTCTCAAATCAAGGATGTTTTGATTGATAAATAGCATTTTATACTAGGAAGCTATACATGACGAGAGTCTAGTGCTGAAGAATCTCTCCAAGGCATTGGTCACAAGTCCAAATGCTTGTACATACTATTATATTACATCCATGAACATCTTAGAGATAATTGACTTTGTGGCACTCGTGGTGAGAATGGGTTCCACTTTTACATGGAAAGGATTTTAATTGCAGATGATATAATGGGAGTAGGATAGGGCTCTGGGGCTTTTCAAGTTTGTGGGAAACAGCAGGAATCGGAGGAGTTTTGTTGCTGCAAGGCCATCTATTGTGTAGTGTGAATGCGGGACTGAAGGCAAAATGTTTCACATAGGGAAACATGTTCATTGTACATGGGATTACTGTTTGATCAAAGACTGTCTGACCAAATTAGTTCAGATTGAAAGATACTTTATGGTGATTCACATTCAGTTGTTAATATGTTGCTTAAATGTATATTTCTTGATCACATCCTCTCTCTTCGCAGGACAGCCACACAAAAGTTAGGCTGTGCACCACAGAACTTGGAGGGATATCTTGGAGTATAATTCTGCATTCAACCACAATAATTTGAACTAATTTTTTTGGAATTTTCTGGCTGTTAATAAGAAAGACTTGCTCCTTTGCATCTCTGAATCTAGAGCCAACGAAGTGCATACCTACAAGACC
This sequence comes from Castanea mollissima, assembly GCA_014183005.1. Taxonomy (NCBI): domain Eukaryota; kingdom Viridiplantae; phylum Streptophyta; class Magnoliopsida; order Fagales; family Fagaceae; genus Castanea; species Castanea mollissima. The sequence continues at coordinate 38,443,693 of JACAVU010000007.1, read as the reverse complement.
CAAGTCTTTGCCTATTGTCCACCACAATATTTTGAAATGGTCGAAGTAATTTCTCCAATATCAGTTTTTGATATTATTGGTTTCTCTCATCTAAACATGGTTGCTAATTATGATGGAGACAATAACTTCAACCACTCAACTTACAGGAAGTAGAATAGTAGCCAGTACATATAATGGCATAAAAAATCATACCATGTCTCCATTTCTTTTTAAAGGTGTTTTGTTTATTCTATGGTAGTAATTTGTAAGAACAAGTTTTTCAAATTGAAATTTAAAGGCAGCGGTCCATTAAATTATTTTCAATAAAACAATCATATTGCGAAATTCTGATTGCACACCATGAAACTGAAGCAATCTGATCCTTGTTGCAAAGATGGTTGCCATTATTGGCCTTACACCTTGTGGAATTAGCTCTTTGGAGGAAGCATTAAAAATGATTTCTCTTAGCTTGTCTCCGCGTCAATGAATGGCTAAATCACTAAACCACATGTGAAAACCAATATCCATGAACTTAATCATCTTTTTTAAACAAAAGTGACATTAGTGGTTTACCATTTAATTTGTGATTGGCCAATGCGTATGCGCTTTTATGACATTGATTTGCACAGACCTTGTGTAATTTTTGCACCTCTACAGGGGAGCAAAAACCTAGTGGAGTGCAATGATGTCTCTTAGAGCTCAAATCATATAAGATGAATCTATTAGCCAGTGGATATAACCATGCCAGAGCCTTTCTGCAGTGTTTTTGGCTTAAAAGCACAAGGCATTGTTGAATGTTCAGTAATATATTTCTATCAAGTTCTATTATCAGCAAGGAGTGATAATTATAATGTCTGGAATAAAGTTTGGTCCGTGATCAATGCAACTTGATGTTCTTACTATGTGCATTGCTTCCGGACCAAGCTTCATTCCTTACATAAGTTATCAAATCAAAATCCAATCTTTAGTGCCAATTTTCACAACAGGTTATTCTTGCTACATGAATTATTTTCTCTTCCCATTTGTTATTTGAGTATTTAATTTAATTAATACATTTATGAAATTATTTTGCATTGACATAAATTAGTCAAGCATTCTTAATTAAATGCCAACTGCCTATGCAGAAGATACACTGTCATTTTCACAAAAATTAGACTAAAAATTCCTAATGAAGCATTTGCACTTTTCACATAAGGGACATAGACTAGCCTCAAGAGGAGGTGGTGGGGGGGCCGGATGCTTCACTTGCATTTGGGCCACCTTGTTCAACTTCTTTAAGCTGTTTCAAAATTTCTTCTTTCTTAGCCACAAGTGCCTGCATTTTGGAATCAATCTTTTCAAGCTTTTGCTTCAGTTTTGCAGGGTCTTTCTTATCTTCAGGATTCTTTTTCTTCTTCTCCTTTCCACCTTCTTTGTCCTCCTTACCATCCTTATCTTTATTTTTCTTATCCTTATCCTTTTTTTTCTCCTCTCCCTTCTCTTCTTTTGCATCATCATCCTTCTTCTCCTTTCCACCTTCTTTGCCCTCCTTACCATCCTTGTCTTTCTTTTTCTTGTCCTTGTCCTTCTTTTTCTCCTCTCCCTTATCTTCTTTTACATCATCATCACCGTGTTTCTCTTCCTTTTCTTTCTTATCCTTCTTTTCAACTTCGCCTTTGTCTTCATGTTTTTTGGAATCCTCTGTCTCTCCCATGTTTAAAATAAGGAATGTTACAGCTTTTGGTTACTGAATTCCCTCTGAAAACATAAAAATTGGTGAGATTTAGAATGTAAGGAGCATCAAGGAAAACTTTTAAATGCCTACTAACACTAATAAGCCTTCTTTTATAGAATATTAGTATAACTCTTTTTTCTTTTTTAATAAAACACTACTATATATAACTTCAATATGTTAGTGATGTTGGTTTTCTCAATTAAAATATTGGTTGACTATTACATCCAATGATTATGTACATTGTAACAGGTATATAAATTTGACATGTTGATAAAAGAAGTCAAAGCTACAATGCAATGAAGCTAGGAACTGAAGTGACCATTGAGTCATGGTGATGACAGGCATTTTTGCTTAATGCCTCCTTTCAATATGAAACATGATCCAAATTGAATTCTAAAGGGTTGGCTTAGTGGTTCCTAAGGCCTCATGATATCCATGAAATCCTGGGTTTGAAACTTCTTGCCAGAATCTTGAGGCCACATTCCTTTTTGTAAATATCCGGTGTGTGTAGAATGGGGGACTGCACATGCACAAGGTAATAGTAAAAAAAAAAAAAAAGGTCCAAATTGGATTTCATCTTTGCTTATTTCTACATGCATTTCAATATGCTATAAGATGGCATGAGTAGATTTACCATGATAGAGAGACACATTATAGGTTTTGCCTTGAGTGAGGAATGGGTTGCTGATATATATTATGTAGTTAGAAATGTACTCTAGCTTAAGCCATCTCTTCATTTCAAATATCATGCCTACATCATTATGTTACAATGGTTTCAGCATTACATCATTTAGCACTTAACTACTTCCTCCTATCATTAATCTGTATCACTGTATTGGCCATCAAAAGAGAGACCATGAGTAGATTGAAGAAGCAGAAGAAATACAAAGATGAGGAAAAGATCAGAGGGCATGATGATATACCTGGAGTCTCAATCACTTGGGCTATTGCAATAAGATATGTAGAATCTCAATTCTTGTGTTGTTTACAGTTTGCACAAACTACAGGGTGACCTCAGTATTTATTCTGTGATCCTGACCACTAATATATATCTAAATAATTAATCTGGTTTAGCGAGAAATATGAGTGCCCGCATGTTTTGTTCTCAATTCAAACACTTGGTATGTGCTACTTTAGTAAGTAATACTGAAAATAGCATCAACTTTCCACGCTAAGCCACAAACTGCTTGTAAATAAAAATTATCTGGACTTATTTCTCCGGAAATATTGTGAATTTGTGATATGTTCTCTCTCGAGAAATTATTCCGTGCATCCAGTTTATCTATAAAAAAAATTCATTATTCATGCCATTTATATTTTCTATCTATGAATAGTGCTAAGTAATAAACCTTTGATTGGGTGGTTCCTCATCATTCTCTATAAGCCCTCTCTTTTTGGGCGTAATTTTTTTTGGGCAGTGTTTGATTTTACGATGTGTGTTTTATGTCTTTTTATAACTTGAAAATGTGACTTTAATTACCTAAATAATAAAAAAATAAAAAAAGTGACTTTGATAATTTTTTCAGTTATAAATCACTGAAACAGAGTGTAAAACAAGTTTTTGCCCTGTTTTTTGGATACACTAGACAAATGTCCATAGACAAAGACAGAAAAAGTCAAGCGAGCACTATGAATCTAATTTAAATTAATTAGTATTGGATAAATAATGGTAGAAAATATGCTTTATTTTATTCAAATAACTTGGTTCGGATTAGGATGAGTTATGATTAGTTTTATTGACAGATATATTTATTTGGAAGTCTATCTTGAGTAAATTTAAACGTTGACAATGAATAAATCATGAATAATTAAGTTACAAGTTGTTAGCTAGTCTACGATGGAACCTAGACTTCTTCAAAGTAGTTCACTTATCAATTTAAAGATTTTGGTTCCCAAGAAGGGACCGACTAAAAAAGTTGTGTCCATAATAATTGGTATCAAAGCTTGTTAAAGAAAAACATGGTATTGAGATTTTGGAAGGCGAAGTCAGTAACATAATTTCCTTAACTTTAGGACAGCTGATTAATAATCTAAGAGATACAACAGATTGAAGGTAACCAAAATGCAATCATGCAAAAAGCTCATGCAACTGAGGTGAGACGAAGATTTCAGTGTTATCGTTCCAAAGGTAGCAAAACTCTTTTCGTGTTTCAGTGGCAATGGAGGCCTACAAAATATTGGTAAGGATTGCAGGTTCGTCCGTTCGTGAACTAAAAAGCAATAAAGATGTCTGAAATGGTGGACAAGTACGGTCTTAGAACAGCAAAAGAGTTACAAAACCTTGAAGAATGCAAAAAAAGGAAAGGCGATTAAATCCAAAAGATTGATATGTGAGAAACTAAAGAGAAGTACTTGGTGGCAGAGGAAGAATTAAACCTATGAAGACTCGAGGACAAGGATATTTTAGAGGGCATGAATGTTATCAGTCTAATTTAATTTAATTAGTATTGGAAAATGATGATATAGATATGTTTTATTTATCCAAATATATTAGTTTGGATGAGGAATAGTTAGATTAGTTTGGATTAAGATGAGCTATAATTAGTTTTATTGATTGATGAAGTTAGTATTTATCTTTCTCTATTTGAAGGTTTGTCTTCTATAAATTCATATGTTGACAATGAATAAAGAGTAGTCATGAATTACTGAGTTCCAAATTGTTAGCTAGTCTAACGTGGAGTCTGAACTTTCTCGAAGTAGTCTATTTATTATTTTGGAGGTTTTAGTTCTCTTGAAACAACCAATAAAAAAATTACGTCCATAACAAAGCTCATAATAGTGACCAGTTCAATATTGTTGCCTTGAAGGCTTATGTAGTATTCTAATTGAGTAATGTTATAGATATAACATTTTTCACAATATTTTTTTGGTAAAGTTTTACTAGTTATTATCCAGGCCTACTATTGACATCACTTTTTACCTATCTATAATAGCTTTTCACCTTGGTAGTTATTGAAATTTTTGTGATTTTTTTTTTTTGTCTCTAAATCGATTACTTATAATCATCTTTAGGTTTCTTAGTAGTTAGGAGTTGACCTTAGGAAAATACTATAATTAATTTTAAGAATGAATTGACACTTGTCCTTTTGAAAATGAGAAAGTATTTGTGTTATTGGAATCCTCCATTGTTCTTAGAATTCATGCTCAAGATCAATCCTCTATTTCCCAAACCAACTAACAAGATCAAGAAGAAAGGCTTGGCCAAAAAGAAGGGTTTGAACATCATCAAAGGAATTTGAAGAAGTAGCAAATTAAGAGCTTATTATGGTTGCTCTAGTTGCTGAAGAGGTTAATTTGGATGCTCATGAGGACCAATTGAGAAAAATACAGATTAGTGCTCAAGGACTTTCAAGACGTTTTCCCTAATGATCCTCTAGACCAACTACCACCCATGTGTGACATCCAATACATTATAAATTTTGTCCCCAGAGGATGTGTGTTGATAGTCATGCCATCAATAAGATCATTGTGAAGTATCGTTTTTTAATCCCTATAATATATAAAATAATAGGTGTCTATTTGGGAATAACTTATTTAGCTGAAACTGAAAACTTTTTGTTGAAAATGAAAGTACAGTAGATGAAGTTAAAAGGTAGTTGAAATAATACAGTAGAATTCATAAATAGTACCAAAAAGTACAATGGAACCTATAAATAATAGCAAAAATAAGCTAAATAGTAAAAAAAACAAGTTTTTTAAGCAATGCTAAACGCACACTAGATATGATGGCTAATGCAAAAATATTTTCAAAATTTGAGTTGAAGAGTGGATGCTATCTGATGATGCCAATATCGTCAGTTAATTAGGTTCGTCCAGACAGGTCAGCACTAGCTCGCCTTCGTACCCACAGGGTTAAGAATAGAGTCCTTTCTGAGTGGTCACCGGTGTGGTGTCGGCCATGGAGTCTCCGATGATAAAGTCAGTGAATGGAATTTGCAAAGAGGGCTTGGTTGTGAGAGCAAAGATGAGTGGTAAAAGGATCAGTATTTTTTGTGTACCTTGTTCAATTCTGAAATGCCTATATATATACCTGCTTTTCTTCTAGCCATTGTATTCCATTTATGGTGAAATAAGTGCCTCTTTTGTAATGCTTTTGGGCTCATTCAATATGGACTTTGATAGGCATTCCAACGATCTTCTTGCTGATTTGTAACTATCTAGGAAATTGAATGCTCCTTTATGGCTTCTCTTTCATTGTCCATGCTGGGTTTGTGTGGATGATGGCATCTGATGAGTTTGTCTAAACAATGGCATTTATTGGGTCCATCAGCTGCCCCCCTATTCTGTGGTCGTCCTTACGTGTGATGATGACCATAAGAATATGGAAGGTTTTTTGTTCAGACTTGACCCTTGGGATTCTGTTTTATTTGCATTTAATGCGTAGTGGCGGCGTTGTACGTGTCATGGCCACGTGGTGTGCTCCTAGTGGTGGATGCCTTTGTTTGGTTTGAGGGGCTTTTGGTTTTCTCGTTGGTTTTCATTTTTCTGGGCTCGGATTTTTTTAAAAAGCTCTTCTCTTTCTTCTCCACCTTCTCACTTCTTGCCATTTTTGCATTTTTTTCTGAGCTTTTCAACCTTTGGTGTTTCCCCTTTTTCTGAGCTTGAATTTTTGAGCTTTGAAGTTTTTGAGGTACGATTTTCTCTTCTTTTCCTTTTTCTTTCTATAGCAACCTTCTCTTGCCTTTTCTCATTCTGTTTAGAGATAGAAGTTTGTTCCTTCCCTTTTCTCTAGCTTCCATGCTTGGGAATTATGAAATTAGGCAACTCTGTCCTTTTGTTTCGTTTCTCTTTGCATGCTTAAGGGCGTCCTTAGGTTCTTTCCATACCCGTTGTCCCCTAATTGAAGGGTTCATATTTAGGGGCAATGATTTAGGTTTGGTGTTGGCCGATTTGTTCCCTTTATTGCATTAGTATGTAAATTGGTTTGAGGAGTTGGTGGGTGACCGGAGAGTCATGTCTAAAGTGAGGTCTAGTGAACTGGAGATTGGGTTGTCGTTTAGCGGCAACCCTGTTGAGGCGGAGGTGGATACCGCTGCTTCTGGCCAAAGGGAGGTCAGGGCTTTCCATGCCCTCAGGGAGGGGTGCGCTCTGGACATTGATACTCTCTTTAGGTTCAGGAATAGGTTCCAATTTCCCGAGGGGGTTAGGATTTGTCTTCCCCATGAAAAGGAAAGGGCTTGTCATTTTTCACCTGGGAAAGTGTACTTTTATGAGGCTGCTTTCCAGAGCGACCTTAGGTTTCCCGTCCACCCCTGCATCATGGAGCTCCTAAATCATTTCAATATTGCTCCCAAGCAACTTATGCCGAACTCGAGGAGAATAGTGGTTAGTTGTATGGAGATATGGATGGTTGTCACTGAGGGGGACATGATTAGGTTGGATGAGTTTGTTTTCCTATATTGTTTAAAGGAGTCAAAGGAGTACGGGTACTACGAACTTGTGCCTTGGGTCAGGAAGGCTAGGATCATTACTAATCTTCCATCTTCCTTCCAATATTGGAAATCAAGGTTCTTCTTCATGTCTGGGGACGAATAGGAGACTCTTTCTGACGATTTTTAGGGTGAAGTCCCTAGGTTGCTTCGTTGTTGGAGGGCCCCAAGCCTAGGTGCACCGTCCTTTTGATTAATCTTTTGCTAGTTCCTTTGCTTCCTCTTTTTACTCGGTCGCTGATTTTTGCTTATTGTGTTTTTTAGTTAAGAAGCGCCCCAAGCTGAAGAGCAGGTAAAAAGCACGTGCATCCAAGCTACTATCGAATATGCGAAGACGATAGACAATTTTGATGACCTTGTTAACCAGAGGATGTTAGCTCGTCACTACCTTGGTCCTGAGCCTTCTTCTTTCATCTTGCGTGCCATCGAGATTGAAGAAAAGAATGAGTCTTCTCCTTCTTCTTTTTTAATCTTTCATCTTTTCATAGAGATGACGATCAAATTCAATCAGGAGTTGTACACCAATATGCGGGCTAGGAAGAATGAGCCCCTCTCGAGCTTGGGGAAGAAGGTGGTATGAGTGGTTGAGAAGGGAACTTTGATCACCCCTGCTATCTTCATCCCTGAAACCACGAGGGCTGCTTCTCTTACTACCTCAATGGAGGAAATTACCCCTCATCCAAAGAGGCAACGTGTTGCGGACAAGGGTAAAGAGAAAGTGGGTTTCCAATTGTCTAGCATTTGGTATGATGTGGGTTTGGTCTTGACGAGGCCGCAGGAAGCTTTTACCACCGAGAACCTTAAGGTGTTTTTAGGCATACTCTCCAATGAGATCGTGGGCCGTCATATCCACAAGCTAGTTCAAGTGATGTACATGTATCACTCATTTTTCTTTTTTGATTTGGTGCGTGAAGATTTCGTGTTTTACATAATCTCATTTTCAGGTGCTGGGAGAGATGATCCATATTACGTCTAAGTATTTGAGCCATGAGGTGAAGGTAGCATCAACGGGGTCCAAAGTGGAGGCTCTAGAGGCTGAAAATGCTAAACTGAGGAGGGATCTCATCTTTGCCATGGACGAAGCTAATACCGCCAAGGAGAAGGCTAAGGCTTTGGTTGACAATGAGGGTTGAGAGGCATGTGGAGAAGGACAAGTAACTCCAAGCTGCGAACCAGAAGGTCAAGACCATTGCTACCAAGGCTGTTAAAGCCTTTCAACAAACTGAGAAGTACAACACTGTTCTTTTCAGTTGGTATTACAAGGGTTTTGAACTCCTCCGACGATATCTCATCAAGCACCCTTCTGGCGTGGACTTGGGGGGTTTGGATCTCGAGGAGGTCGATAAAGAGATGGAGGTGGACGAGGCTTCTCAGTTTGCTGCTGATGCCGAAGAGAATGCCCCTGAGACCACTCCTACTAACGCGGCTGGTGGTGACGAGGTTGTTGCTTAGTTGTTTTCCTGCTTATCAAAATATCATCTTTTGCGCTCCTTTTTTTTTAAGGGTGCCCAGTGTGTTTTTGGGCTTTACATATTGTCCTTGAAACAATCTTTATACCCATCAAGCTTTTGGGTTTTAAATACTACTTGTGAGCTGTTCTTGTTGATGATCATATATGTTTATGCTTTCGATTGCTTTGCCTTAGCTTCGTTGGCTGTTCTGCTTTTATCCATGGTCGTCACTTGGTGGCCTTTGTTGGCGGAGAAACTTAACCTCGTCAATGTTTTAGCAAAATTTTTTTTTTATATTATTTGATTTTACTTCTGTTTTACTTGGCTTTGTCAGTGATCTATGTCCATTTAAGGAATGTTATCACTTGGCTTCATCAGTGATTTATATCTATTTAAGAAATTTTAACACTTAGCCTTTTTGAAGTGGTTTTCATACATTTAAGGATTGTTATCGCTTGGCTTCATCAGTGATTTACATCAATTTAATGAATTTTATCACTTAGTCGTTTTTAAGTGATTTTCATCCATTTAAGGATTATTATCACTTGGCTTCGTCAGTGATTTATATCCATTTAAGGAATTTTATCACTTAGCCATTTTTGGGTGATTTATATCCGTAAAAGGATTTTTATCACTTGGCTTTGTTAGTGATTTACATCCATTTAAAGAATTTTATCACTTAGCCATTTTTAGATTCTCTGTACTTGCACACAATCCAGTGGAATATTTGCTGAATAGTACTTTTATTGCTTTATTTCAAATGAAGATGTTATTTTCTTGAATACAATGGTATTTTCTTCTATTGATGATATTTTTCAAATGTTCGATGTTCCACGGCCACGGTAACTTCTTTCTGTCCATTGACTCTAGGTGGTAGTTGCATTGTCTCGAGTAATGGATGACCTTGTAAGGTCCTTCCCAGGTTGGTTCAAGCTTCCCTTGGGTTGGATCCTTTGTCGCCGGTGTGAATTTGAGTAGGACAATGTCTCCTATATTAAGTCTTTTGAGCTTCACTCTCTTGTTGTAATACTTAGTCATCTTTTGCTAATATCTCACCATCTTCTAGGATGCTTCCTCTCTTGCTTCGTCCAAGCAGTCCAGGTTGACTTTCAGTTGATTGTCGTTACCTTTTTCATGGAAGGCCTTTCTTCTCATGCTGGTGACTCCTACTTCGATTGGTATCACTGCCTCGGTGCCGTAGGTAAGCCTTGAAAGCGTCTTTCCTGTCGGGGTCCTCGTGGTAGTTCTGTATGCCCACAAGACATTGGGCAATTCTTTAGGCCATGCACCTTTCGCCTCTTCCAATCGAACTGTGACAATCTTAAACAACGTTCTATTCGTCATTTCCTTTTATCCATTCACCTGTGGATGTCTTGAAGATGGCAATTGGTTCCTAACCCCTAGTCCAGAGCAAAAGTTTCTGAAGTCTTGGCTGTCGAACCGGGGTTCGTTGTCTGATATTATTGTTCTAGGTATCCTGAACTTGCACACTATGTTTCTCTTCACAAATTCTAGATTTTTGCCTCCGTGATAGTTGGTAATGCTTCTGCTTCAACCCATTTTGTAAAGTAGTTAATGGCAACTAACAAAAACTTTACTTATCTCTTACCTTGAGGAAGTGGACCCACAATGTCTATCCCCCATTGAGCGAATGGCCACAGAGAAGTTATGGTCACCATCTTTTCTCTTGGGACATGCTGGATATTTCCAAATCCCTAGCACTTATCGCATCATTCAAAGAACTTCCTTGCGTCCTTCTGCATGGTAGGCCAAAAGTAACTTGTTCTGATGATCTTGTTTACCAGGGATCTCGAGCCTGTGTAGTCACTGTATATTCCTTTATGGACTTCCTTGACAATGTACTTAGCTTTGTCTTCTTCGACACACTTTAGGTAGAGCATAGAGAACCCTCTTTTATACAAGGCGTCATTCAATATCGTGAACCTTGCTGCTCTCTTTCTGATCTTCCTGGCTTCATCAATGTCCATTGGGAGTCGTCCGTCTCTAAGAAAAGATTCGATTAGAGCCTTCCAGCTGTTTTGGCTTTGAACCCCGAGAGTGTGGAATTCTTTAATGCTGGGATACTTTGGACTTCTACTTTCAAGTTTGGGGGCATTGATCCTTCTTTCGACGATGCTTGCCTTACTACTTCATTTGCTTCCAAGTTCTGGTTTTGGGGACCTGCATGAAGTCCACCTGATCAAATTTTTGAGCCAAGTACTTCGTTAGCCTGACGTATTTTCGCATACTGTCCTCCTTTGCTTTGTACTCACCTTTTATCTATCCAATCATCAATCTGGAATCAGTTTGGAGGAGTAGGTTTCTGGCACTCAACGCTTTCTCGACTTTGAGCCCCATCAGTATGGCCTCATATTCTACTTCATTATTGGTGGTGGGGAATTTAAGTTGCACCACATACCTGAGGACATTCCCTTCTAGGGTAGTGAGGATGACCCTTACTCCCCCTCTTTTTCAGGTTGACGACCCATCAGTTTATATCGTCTATCTTTCTAAGTTGTCTTGGACTTCTTCTTCGTTAAGAATTGTGAACTCGGAAACGAAGTCTGCCAATGCCTGTGCCTTGATCGCTATCCTGGGGTGGTATTCAATGTCGAACTGGCTAAGTTCAACTGCCCATTGTATCATTCTTCTTGCAGCTTCGAGCTTCTTCATTGATTTCCTTATGGGTTGGTCCGTCATTACCAAAATATGGTTTGCCTGGAAGTAGGGACATAGTTTACGAGAGGCGACAATCAGGGCAAAGGAGATCTTTTTAATTTGCGGATATTTTGCCTCAGCTCCTTGGAATGCTTGGCTGACATAGTAAACTGGGAGTTGCACTTTATTCTCCTCTCAAATCAGAGCTGCACTTACAGCGGTGGCTGACACTACTAAGTATAAAGACAGGTCTTCTCCTTTCTTTGACGGGCTTAAGAGTGGTGGGTTGCTTAGGTAACACTTCAGTTTCTGGAAGGCCTTCTCGCACTTCTTCGTCCAGGTGAAAGCTTGTTTCAAGGTCTTGAAGAAGGGTGTGCACTTGTCCGTCGCTTTAGAAACGAACCTGTTGAGGGCTGCAATCTTTCCAATTAATTTTTGAACTTCCTTGACCATTCTTGGCGATGTCATCTCTAATATTGTCACGTCCTTGTCAGCCTTTTTTTTTTTTTATTATTATTATTAAAGGGAGAAGTCAGATTTTAAGCCCCTCCCACGTGCCCCACCTAACCCCACTACCCATCATTCTCCACCATTCCTTTTTCTTTTATTTCTTCTCTCTTTTGGCTGGCTCTCACTTTTCTTTCTCTCTTTCATTTTTCTTTCTTTTCTCTTCACTTAAACACACTCATTTCTCAACTCACCCGCCGGCCTCCTCTCCAAAACACACCATCTCACCATCATTTTTCCAGCAAGATCACCGGAAAAATTCTTAGGAACCCATAAGCATCTTCATCATTTTATTTGAGGTAAAAATTTCTAATCTTTTGGTGGGTTTTACACTTTTTCTTGAGGATAATTTTTATCTAAATTTTGATAATGATACCCATGTGATTTATGAGCATTGGAAGTGATATTTATGTGTTTTTATGTATGAGTTTTGTATTGGTGGAATTTTTGATGAGTGGGTATATATATTTTGTGCTAAAATGGCTATTCAAGGTTTATGTACGTTGGAAAAATTTAGGGGTTTTAAGAGATAATGTATGATGGTTGGTAAATTTAATTTTGCCATTATCATTGGGTTTATTTGGAGTTAGTGAAATTCTAATTTTTTTTGTCTTGGAGGATATGTTGATTTTTGCTTTCATGGGTCTCTTAATGATGTAGTGTAAATCTTATGAAAACTAGTCATAATGTTGGAGATATTATGAAATGGGTTAACTTTATAAATTGGAGTTGATACCTTGTGAATAAATTTGTTGAGAAACCTTGGGAATGGTATATATTATCTTTGATGAGGTTAAATAGTAGGCTTGCCTAATTAAGTGTTTATTTGGCAAATCCTAAATTTTGCTTAGATACAATTTCAAGTTTTATACTTATTGTGATAGGTTTACTTGATATTGTTTAGGTTCTAGCTAATCTCCTTGGAGCTTGAAGAGCTAGGCTTTTGTGGTTGTGAGGTAAATAGCTTCTTAATGGGATATTTTTGGAAAATTACTATATTTCATAAACGATGTTTTTGGGTCAAACACATTTTAGAAAATTATATACGGATATATGTTTTCTTAAAATTGTCGTATTGTGACCCTATTACATATTATTATATATAAAAATGCATCATATTGGGTATTGCATTTGGGAAAATGAATGAATTGTTGATATGGAAAAATTAGCATCTTTTATTTAATCTTTGATAAGGAAATTATGGATTCTATGGTATAATAGAAAATTTAAAGATGCTTATCTTGTCTTAGTACTTGAAAAATTGATAAAAAAATCTTTTTGGCAAGAATGAAGTTGAAAACCTTACAAACTTTGTGGAAGTAGATTATTTAAGGTTTTTCAGAAACTACTTGGATATAAACTATGTGTTTCAAAGTAATGTAACTTGTGAGCATTATGTAGTTTTAACATCATGCCATGTGTGATTTCCCGATGATCATCCAATTTGGTTTTCGTAGTTTTTGTGACAACGGAATCAAATCTAGGTCAGTGCCCTTTCATTTTGGATGACGCGTTCTTCCCTGCTGTTCATGGGGGGAAGAGGTTCCTTAATTATGTGTGGGTGAGGCTGCTGTCCATGGGGCCAAGAGACCACATGCAAGAGAGGGCCTAATTGACGCGCTCTCTCTGCTGCCCATGGGGGGAGAGAAAAACCTTGAGGGTATGGGTGAGGCTGCTGTCTATGGGGCTAAGAATCTGCATACTAAAGAGAACAATATCATGCCAATTGTGAATGAGTGGATCCCTTGACCGGTCTATGTGGTAGTGTGGTATATTATTGTGATAATTTATCTTATGTTAGATATTATGGCTTTAGAATTTACATTGTTAGTGCTCACAGATTATAGTCTATTGCTTTAAGGTAGTTACTTAGAGAAATTTGGTATTTCATTATTTAACCATTCTTGTCATATTATTATTATTGATGATGAAACTTGCATTTCCCCCACCCCCTGTCTCATCCCATTATTTTTATAAACTTTTTAGAGTAGGCAACAATATTTTGAGACAGCTTTTGGTGGCTAATAGTAGTTAGACTAACTACTGATGGAGGCTGAACTTTTGTAATGGAGTTATTTGATGATGTACATTTTAGAATAGGCTTGACTCATTCTTTTGTATATTATAGTGGTTGTGACTATATTCCCTCTGATGGGACAAGCTGTTGATATGTAATTATTATTCAGACCTCTATTCTTTTGTGGCCAATGGTCTTTGTAATTAATGCTTAGAGCTTTGACTTACTTTGAAAGTATATTCAATGGAATTATTAAGATAATTCTTGATGTTGATACTTGATAGGATTTATGTGGATTGAATTGTCAAAAAGTAAAAATTTACAGGTACTTGAGATGTTTTTCTCACACTTTGAACCCTTTGGGGTTTGAGGCATGACAAATATAGCTCACACTTTTTCTGGGTTAGTTTCTATTCCCCTCTAGGACACCATGAACCCTAAGAACTTTCCTGATGCAAACCTAAAGGCGCACTTGCTAGGATTCAATTTCATTTTGTACTATTTGAGGGTAGTGAAGGTCTCCTCAAGGTCGTCGAGGTGTGTAGCTTCCTCCTTGCTCTTGACGAGCATACCATCCACGTATACCTCCATGTTTCTCCCGATTTGTTTACTAAACATTTTGTTGATTAACCTCTAGTAAGTTGCTCTTGCATTTTTTGGTCTGAAGGGCATTACCTTGTAGTAGTAGAGCCCCTAGCTGGTGATGAAGGCATTCTTCTCCGGGTCTTCTTCTGACATCTTGATCTGGCTGTAACCCAAGAATGCGTCCATGAATGTGAGGAGTTTGTGTCCCGTGTGGAGTCCACAAGCTGATCTATTCTTGGTAGAGGGAAGCTATCTTTTGGGTAGGCCTTATTCAGGTATGTGAATTCCAAGCACATCCTTCATTTCCCATTTGCTTTCTTCACTAGGACGAAGTTGGCCAACCAATCTAGGAAGTAGACTTCATGGATAAAATCGGCTGTCAGCAATTTGTTTACCTTGTCCATAATTGTTTAGGGATGGCAATTGCGGCCCGACTCGCAGGTACTTAGCCCGGCCCAACTGTAATGGGTCGGATTTTATCTAACCCAATAAAGAATAAGGTCGGGTTTAGATTAAAAAAAAAAAAAAAAAAAAAAACCCAAAGCGGGTCTGGGTTTTTTGTAAAACTCGGCCCGAACCCAGACCCGACCCGACCTGACCTAGTTACAAGTTAAAGAAATTACAAAAAAAACCCTAATACACACACACACACACACACACACACTTATAAACCCTAAAACTAATCCTCTCTCATTTCGTAACACACTCACCAGCTGCCACTCTCCTCTCCCACTCTCATTTACTCTCAATCTCAATCTCGCCGACAGCGCAGTCACTGCCCTGCCTCAAGCACTCTCTTAAGCAATCAAGTGATCGAACATATTAGATTCGGTGGAGTTGTATAATTTGGAGACAAAGTCTTGGGAGACTTTGCCGCCAATGAAGAAGCTATAGAAGATGTGTTCTAGTGTGTTCATGGATGAGAAGTTTTATGTGATCGGGGGAATTTGAGGGCTTGATTCGAAGGTTCTTTTTGTGTTTTTGTGAGCAAAATTTGGGTTTGAGTTTTTTTTTTTTTTTTTTTTTTCATGTTTTTGTGAGAAAAATTTGGATTTGGATTTTTTTTTTTTTGGTGTTTTGTTGCTGAGATTTTCATATTTGCTAAGTTTATTTTTGGGTTTGCGAAATTCCTGGGATTTGTTGGATTTTTTGTACAAATTGGTTTGTTAGATAGGCATTCATTTGGATGGTAAGAAAATGCTGTGATTGCCAAGAAAATTACATGTATATTCTGTGTTTTGTAATTTTGGGATTGTTCTGATTTTTGGGTGTATGATTTTGGGCCGGGCCCCAATGGGCCAAGTTTAGGTGTAACAAAAAAACCCGTTTATTAAAACAGGCCGGTTTTGGGTAACGGATACATACCTACGGGTCGGGTTTAGGCATAAAGAAACCTGACCCATTGCCATTTCTATAATTGCTTTATTTCGTTCAGGGGGCAAAGACTCATCGTCTTTATTGGACGGGCTTCCTCTCCGAATCTACATTCAGGAGGTGTTGGATGACCTCAATCGCTAACTCTAGCATGTCCTTATGGCTCCATGCAAAAACATCCAAATTGCCTTTAAGTAATTGGACTAGCCTTCTCTTCATCTAATCACTCAAAGTCATCCCTTTCCTCGTGGTCTTCGTTGGTTCTCTATCTACCAATTCCACTGATTCTATGGCTTCCACTTTCTCTTCCTCCTTCTCTTCAATCATCCATGTATGATTCTCCTTTGCAGCTAACACTGCTTGGTAGCATTCCTTGGCCAACACTTGATCTCCCTTTACCTCACCCACATTTTTCTCCATTGGAAATTTTACCTTTAGGCAGTAGGTGGATGTTGCTACCTTCCAGTGGTTGAGTGTTGGCCTTCCAATTATCACATTGTACGAGCATGAGCAATCTACTACCAGGAAGTCGAGTTGACAAGTTAACTATTGGGGGTGAGAACCCATTATGACCCTCAGTGCCACTATACCTTTAGGGTATACCCGGTCTCCACTGAAGCTGACGAAGGGGGACTCAAAAGGTCGTAACCTTTCGAGGTCTACTTTCAACTCCTGAAAGGCGGAGAGGTAGATAATGTTTATAGAGTTACCATTGTCTATAAGAATCCTTGTAGTGTTAAATCCTTCTATCATGAGCATGATAACCAAGGGGTTATCATGTGGCTGCTTCACGCCTTTAGCTTCTTCTTCTGAAAATAGGATGTCCCTATCCGTCTTTCTTCTCTACTTAAGGGGTGGTATCCTGTGGACACTATTCACCTGCCTTTATTGCAACTTCTTGAGGGATTTAAAGTATCCACCCATGGATGACCCTCCTATGATCATCTTTATCTCTCCTATAGTGCTTGGTGGATGGTTGAACATGTTGTCCTCGTCTCTGGGAACAACTTCGCGTTTCTCCTTGTTATCATTTCTAGATATGCTAGATTCTCCCTTCTTCACAAACTTTTGTAGCTTCCCTTTCCGAATGAGTTCCTCTATTTACTCCTCCAGGTCTTTACAATCTTCAGTGTAATGGTCGTGGTCTTTGTGAAAGCGACAATATTTCTTTTTGTCACGCACATTGAGTGATGAATGCAACAACTTTGGCCACTTAAGGTAATGGTCGTCTTTAATTTGCATTAAAATTTTGTCAACGGGCATAACCAAAGGGGTAAATTTTACCATCCAAGGAGTTTTTTCATCTCTCTACTTATTTCGGTCAATACCCTGGCGGTCTCCCCTTTCTCTTTTACGTCCCCTTTGGTTTTCTCTTTTTCTCTCTCTTTCTTTGGGCTTCTCCTTGTCCCCTGTAGCTGCTAGGGCGTCTTCAGTATTCATATACTTCTTAGCTTTCAATAGCATTTTTGCTATTGTCTACAGAGGGTTTTTCACAAGTGCAATCACAAACTCTCTAGATTTCAGTCCAACCTTGAAGGTCGTTAGCTGCACTTTGTCGTCTGCTTCATCTATTTCCAAGATTTCTATGGTGAAATGCTTCACATATGACCTTAAGGTCTGCTTCTCCCCTTGCCTGATAGTGAGCAGATGGTCTGTAGGCCTTTTGGGTGTTGTCCACCAACAAAATGACATACAAAAGAATTTCCCAATTGCTCAAAGTTGCCAATACACAATGTCGTTAGCTTGCTAAACCATACTCGTGTTGCACCCTTGAGAATGGTAGGGAAGGAACAACACAATATCTCGTCAGGGGGTTGTTATAGGCTCAAAGTCATTTTGAAGGTGGCAATGTGATCCAATGGATCTTTCAGACCATCAAATGATTCGAGCTGTAAAAGACAAAACTTTGGGAGCAAGGGGCATTCCAAGACCTTTGTTGTGAAAGGTGAGTCCGTCCTCCTGACCATTCAGTCCAAGTTTCAATTTGTTTTCTCCCTTATCGCACATTTTAGCTCATCCATTTCTTTCCTCATTTCCTTGAGGAGATCTGAGTTTGCTTCCTCATGGGTGTTTGGTTGCCTGTGATCGTTCCTTCTATGGCTATCTTCATCATCATTCCGGTTAGTTCTAGAGTGATTCTCCTCTTGCTGAAGTTGTAATCTCATCTCCTGGTTCTTGCAAGGCTAGTGCTACAGAATCTTGGGGCATGCTGGACTTCATTTGGACTTTAGAGTTTAACGAAACTACACTTTCGAATCTAAGTACAAAATTGTTGTCCCCATAGACGGCGCCAAACTGGTGATGCCAAGATCGTCCGTCGATTAGGTTCGCCTAAACAGGTCAGCACTGGCTTGCCTTCGTACCTGCATGGTTAAGAATAGAGTCCTCTTTGAGTGGTCATCGATGTGGTGCCAGCCACGGAGTCTCCGATGATGAAGTCAGTGAATGGAATTTGCAGAGAGGGCTTGGTTGTGAGAGCAAAGATGAGTGGTAAAAGGATCAAAAAAATTTTATGTACCTTGTCCAATTCTGAAATGCCTATATATATATATATATATATATATACTTGCTTTTCTCCTAACCATTGTATTCCATTTATAGTGAAATAAGTTCCTCTTTTGTAACACTTTTGGGCTCATTCAATGTGGACTTTGATGGGTATCCCAACGGTCTTCTTGCTAATTTGTAACCGTCCTGGATATTGAATGCTTCTTTACGGCTTCTCTTTCATTGTCCATGTTGGGTTTGTGTGGACGATGGTATTTGACGGGTTCATCTGGACAATGGCATTTATTGGGTCCATCACTATCAAATTAGGATTCATCCAGGTAATAAATGGAAGACTGTCTTTAAGATGAAAAATGGTTTGTATGAATGGAATGGATGGTCATACGGATTGGATTTTCCAATGCTCCTAGTACTTTTACAAGAGTGATGACGTGGGTATTGAAGCCTTTCAGGGAAAAAGTATTGCTGGTAGCCGGGTGCTATAGTTTGACAACTTCCTTATAGCAAATCAAGGAAGCAAGACTTAAGACCCTTATTACTTAAGTTTGAACCACCCTTAGAAGGGAGAGCTTATATGGAAACTGATGATGCAAAAAATCAACAGTTGAGCTCCTTGTCGTAGCAGATGGACGATGCTGTGAATGGGGTCATCTTTGTTGGAGGAAAACTTGCAAAATGAACTAGGTGGAAGAGTAACGTGCTGGTGTGGCGTCAGCCAAACCGTCTCCAATGCTTAAGTCAGTAAGGGAGAAGGGTTTTAGAGAGAAACAAACTAGAGAGTAATTTTCATAAAGTATTTGTGTGTAATTTGGCGTACCTTAGGTTTCTGGTGCTTTCTCCTTTTATAGTTGTTTGCTGCGTTAATGGGCAATGAATTCCTACATTTATGTTCAACAGCTAATACGTTACAGAATTCATGTCTAGTGTGTACAGCTCATTCGTTACAATTGCTTCTACCATTATTCTTTATCATTAATGAGCATAATAAATGTGTAACGTCTCTTTGATCAATGACTGTTTTAATAGCATTGAATATAGAATGTGTTTATCATCATCAATGGTCTTCTGCCCGTTGTTTATTCGGTTACGCTTTTGCTTGTCTAGTGTATTAAATGTCACGCTTGTCATTAATAGAGGATTCATTTAGTGCGTGCTGTTGTCATTCGTCCGAATGACAAAGCTAGCTTGAAGGACGATGCTGGCTTGATGGATGAAGCTAGCTTTTCTTTTTTAAGATAAGGGTAATTTTTGTCCTCATCAGAAACCTTGCAAAATGTTCCTTACAAATATATTCATTTTCTTAGGTTTCTTAATATCCTCAGAGTGTGTCGGCCAGCCCATAGAAAGTCAAGGCAGTAGATTAGCCCAAGCCCAAGAACATCCATGACATCCGAAGTTTTCATGAGTTTTATTTTACCATAGGCATCCAAGGATTTAGCCATCATGTCCCCTATCGCGTATGAAATAAGAAGAGCTTAAGTAGATAAGAAAATAGAAGATGACTAAAGCACTTGTCATATGCCTACTTTGGGGGCGTTTGGTTCGCCATAATGTATCTTTAAAATGATGCACATTATTCTAATGTGACATAAATATGTTTGGTTCATTTGATATTTTTTTTTAACATTACCATAATTTGTGATTATAAAATATATCACACCACCTTAATCACATTACCTTCTTATATTATTTATTGGTGAGGATGTAATAATTTATTGAAGAAAAAATTGTCCATACTAAAAAATTTTATTTTACTGACGAGAATTTACTAAAATAAAAAATTAAAAAAAAAAACCTCAAAACCTCTAAAATGACCAAATTGGTGTTAGATAAAATCCACATAATTTTCTTTGGTTGGTTCGGCAAGATTCAGGAAGATTTTACATACTCTGTTTGGTTTTATTATGCCTTGATTTTACTTCCTGAACAAGGCCCAAAAATATTTGGTGTTTTATTTGGTTCCCAGTTCATTTTATTTTTACCTGTTCACGCTTCACACCTTACAAATTCGATGGCGTGACTGTACTGAAACTGAATTTAACAACCAAGCTATGTGTTGAAGGCTTGAAGCTAAATCCTTATCAGTGGACATGTCTTGAAAATTTCCAACCGTTGCCTCAGAAGGCCAAATAACTAACAAGGAAACAAGAGAACCAAAAATAATAATAATAATTTGTAGTCACACTCAAAATAGTAGCACTGGAAAGTGGTAACACAGTTTGAAGTTTGAACCATTACATCCCTTTTGAGATGATAGGTTGCCACAACAGACTCCATAACCAGCATCAAACTTATTATTGCTTTACAAAAATCCTGATGGGATTGCAAATGTTCTCGAGCCATTTTAGCTTGTCATGATACAGTTCTGAATCCACGAGCTGGGGGTCATCTATCCATTGAATTGTCTTTTCAATAGCATCTAGAATATTTTTCTTCGCTGCAGGGGCAAGCTTGGAACCAATCTTCTCATTATTGATAGTATTCCTCATGTTGTAGGCGTAGTACTCCAAAGCTTGCCTAGCCTTAATCTTCTTCCTGTGTTAATTATCTTCAGCCTTGTACGCCCCTGCATCTCTAACCATCCTGTTGATCTCTTCACTGGACAATCTTGCCTTATC
The DNA here is from genome assembly GCA_014183005.1 of Castanea mollissima. Classification (NCBI taxonomy): domain Eukaryota; kingdom Viridiplantae; phylum Streptophyta; class Magnoliopsida; order Fagales; family Fagaceae; genus Castanea; species Castanea mollissima. The sequence continues at coordinate 38,422,853 of JACAVU010000007.1, read as the reverse complement.
ATTAGTGATAGTCATCTTCATCATCAAACCAGTGGAAATCTCCTTAGCAGACACATTCAAGATACCATTGGCATCAATATCAAAGCAAACTTTGACCCAAGCTTCACCCCTGGGTACTGGAGGAATACCACGAAGCACAAATTCCCCCAAGTAGTTGTTATACTTAGCTCTTGCTCTCTCACCCTCATACACTGAGATGGCCATAGTAGTTTGGTTGTCATATATAGTGACGTAGTTGCTCTCCTTTGTGGCAGGAATGGTAGTATTCCTTGGAATCAAAATAGACATATCGCCTGTAGAATTAATTAATATGCCAAGAGACAAAGGGGTGACATCTAAGAGCACGATATCTTGAAGTTTCCTATTACCCATACCAGTCAAGATAGCAGCTTGAACAGCGGCTCCATAAGCCACAGCCTCATCTGGATTAATGCTCTTATAAAGCTTCTTCCCATCAAAGAAGTCCTGCAACAACTGCTGTACCTTAGGAATTCTGGAAGAACCACCCGTAAGGACAACATCATGGACACAACTCTTGTCCATGTTAGCATCAGTCAAGCACTTCTCCACAATATCAATAGACTTTCGTAAATTGAGTTCCGTAAATTTGGCATGAGTAATAGCTGAATAGAAATCAATACCATTATATAAAGAATCGAATGCATTGTCAATCACACTTGCAGAACGAAAGAACCCTCTTTGCTTTCTCACACTCAGTTCTTAACCTCCTAAGAGCTTTGGAGTTTACACTAATGTCCACCCTGTGTTGCTTCCTAAATATTTCAACACAGTGTTTTATCATTCTGTTATCAAAGTCCTCACCTCCAAGGTGAGTGTCTCCAGCAACGGCCTTCACTTCAAAGACACCTTTCTCAACAGTAAGTAGTGAGACATCACCAGTACCACCACCCAAATCAAATATCAACACATTTTTCCAACACATTTTTCTTGCCAATGCTATCTTCAATCTTGTTTCGGCCGTAAGCAATGGCTGCAGCAGTTGGTTCATCAATTATACGCAGGACATTTAGGTCTGCAATGCCCCCAGCATCCTTTGTAGACTTACGCTGGGAATCATTGAAGTAGGCAGGGACAGTAACAACCGCATTCTTCACAGTTGTGCCCAGGTAGGATTCGGCTATCTCACTCATCTTTTTTAGGACCATAGATGAGATTTCCTCGGGGGCAAAGTGCTTCTCTTCGCCCTTATTTGACCACAACCATAGGCTTATCACCCGGACCTTGAATGACCTTGAATGACCAAAGGTTGATATCACTTTGAACCAAGGGATCACTAAATCTCCTACCAATCAACCGTTTTGCATCTGCAATATAATTAGTCTTTTGAGGAATTGATACTTCAAATAGTTGATGTAAAAACTATTAGACAATAATGAAGCACAAGAAGCAACAAGATTATATATTGACTTCTCTTTTTTTGCAAGTGTATTTTTTATTGGTGAATTTAAGTAATGGAAGCGGACATTTTTGCAGCTCATTAGTCTAATAATGTAGAGTTACCACCGCCTCTAGAGTAATAGGCCGGAAGTAAAAAATTTCGATGTTTTGTATTTGTGACAATAGGTAAAGAAGAGTTCAAGATAAAGAAGTGTTTCATTTCTTTAGGTCAGAAGGAAAATTTTCCTTCTTTAATAGGTGAGTTGAAAGGTTTGAATATCAACCAATTTGGCAATTTGGCTTCAACGTGTGAATGTAGAACTAGTGTAGTTTTTTCCTTCTTTTTTTTTTTTTTTTTTTTGCAATACTTGTTGCACACAATTTGTTACACATAAGCTATACTAAACAATGCATAACAAATACAAAGCACAATGGATATAAGGGAAGAGATAGCAAATCAAACAAAATACCAAGAAGCGTTTAAGAAAAGGAAAATCCGTAACACCAGGCGAAAAAACCTCTCACCCGACCATCCATTGGAAATCTCCACTAAATAAGATAATTACGATACACAAGATCATTATGAACCACAAGTCTATATGTACTTGAGCCCTCTAAGCTTCAATTAGCAACTGACTACTTTGAGTCCTTTCTCTTTCTAGCTTATCAAAGAGCCTCCATTGAAGCACCAATGAAAACACCACCAAAAAGAATTGAATTTTGAACGTGGCTTTTCATGTTTCCATGAACTTTCACTCAAATCACAAAGTCTATGTGTTAGGTTGAGATGAAGGAATACGGTATCTCAATCGAAGATTGAGAGAGATGAAAAAAAGATTATGGAGTTGATTTTCTTAAAAACCAGAAGCTCTCTTTTCTTACATAGAATGGCCTTTCTTGGATGTGTATATAATCAACTACGGTTTGTTAAGACTCTTATTAGAAGCCCTTGCCACAAATACCAACTATGAGTTTATGTATTAGCACATATATACTGGCCAGAATGTGCACAGTGAGCAGAGCACAAAGATCGTGCAACTCGCAAGATGGCTGCAACTTGCCCAATCATCACTCTAATCCCGACATCCTACCATGTGTATCTCGAGGGTAATGCAAGTCGCCTGAGGTCGCGAGATCACTGAGAATGCAATTTTCCAAAATAATTGATGAGGCTCAAGTATATCTACCCCTAACACAATTAAGTCCTAGAAAGATACATTAAAATTGTAAGTGCACAATTGCACCTAGACCCAATGACAACTACGGGCTCAGGCCCAATGAGCCTTAAACAATGAAATTTGTAGAGTATGGGTTTGAAATCTAGGTTAGAAGTACTGAGAACTTGATAATAGGCTAAGAGTTACAAATACTTGTAAATAACAAACGATAATTGCAAATAGACCTCCTCGGACGTAAGCCGATGACTACCTCTATATTATTTCTCTTTCTTTCTTAAAGATTACCAAAAAATCTCCCCCCTTCTTTGTTCTAGATCCCCCCTTAAATACTTCTTCATCTGATACTTTATCCACGTGTTGCTCAAACCCCCTCCCCCTAGATATTTCTTTTCTTAGTGCCTTTGAATAATGACCAGAAGTTTCAGTTCTACTGTTTAGGAGTCACTTCCCCATTAATGCGGCCAGGGAGGTAAGTGCAGAGTCTTTAATGTGGAGGTGGCAACCTTTGCTCTTGGTATTTTTCTAACACCGGTGTATCTAGAAGGTTCAGGGTTTCCCCCTTTTAACCAACAGTCTTTCCAGAATATTGCCTTGACCTTCATAGTGAAGCTCCGAGTTCTCTTGGGTCTATCCGAGGAGAAACTTACCCTCGGATGTGTCCTCGGACCCTCGGCGTATGGGCCGATTCGCAGTACTAACAAATTCTTAGCTCAAGAGCAGATCGGCCCTCCTTGCTACAACACAAAGGCCCATATGCCCACTTGGGTCCTTTTACTCCCCACAATAGCCCCTCAAAACTCTATTTTTCAACATCCGAGGAGAAAAATAGGGTTTTGATCCAACGAGAACTTACCCCACACGTTTTGTAAATAACCGCGCGTGTGGAGACCGTTTCGTGTTCCAGAGGATGCCACTTGGCGGTTTTATTTTCAAAAACGCGCGCACTTATTACCGTAAGTTACACCTTGTCCCCCACGTTCAACAGTGAGATGAGCATCCAACGGCCCTTGTTTCTCCGTGAAAATTTGGGCGGGAAAATTGTAATTTCGAGGCCGCTTCCCTCACGTTGTGACGCTTTGGGAACCTGTGCCTTCATTTATTTCTTTAGAGGCTAATCCCATCAAAACATCAGTAATCACCTTTTGTCTACAAAAAATCCGTGGAAATTCGCACAACTTCAAATCTGTAAGTGCTTATTCTTTTTCCTTAACCCATTCTCCTCGGATCCTGTCCTCGGCTCCCCTTTTAACCGTTCTCCCTCTTAGAACTTAGTCTTTCATTCCTTTCTGATGGGAAAGTTTAAGTGTCTAGTTGATACCGCCGCTGGGATGGAAGGTTTTAGAGCTAAGTATCACATTCCTAGCGACGTAGGTTTAAAATATTGCCCGGCGAAAGCCGTGGCCGGTTCTAAGAAAACCAGAAAGGTCATTATCCCGATGGTCGCCTTCGTAGAAGGTGGGATGACCCTCCCAATGAGAAGTGTAACAAGGGAATACCTTCGCAACCATCGGTTGTGTCCCGATCAGTGCGCTCCCAACGTTTTTAGAGTCTTAGGTAGCGTCGACGCTCTAAACGAGCAGATAGGTCTGAACCTTACCGGGCACGACGTTGTTTTCATGTACGAGTGCCATAAACTTACCAATGTAGGTTATTATATCAAATCCAGTTCTAGCGTAGTTAGGTTAATCTCCTATCTGCCCAAGTCTAATAAAGGCATGAAGGATGACTACCTCATCGTCTCTAGCAACTGGCACGACGGCCCCCACTACCCAGTTGAGTGGGGAGATCCAGGTGCGACACCTTAGGATTTAACTTCCCAACCCATAACTCCCTCTAACATCTAGAAATGTGCATTTGCATTTACTTGAGCGTCTAACTTTAATTTGTTACATGTTCTACGAACCTGACCATGTTTATTTATTTTGATGTCTTTCTTTGCAGATAAGCAGCACGTGTTCCTACGCTTAAGCCACTGCAACGTTGCAGATTTGAATTGAGTGCTATGCTCCGAGGTGTTTGTCAGTGAAGACTTACAACTTAGGGTGGCTCATTTGATTCTAGGGTACAACCCTATCTCCTCGGACTTCTAGGAGATCGAGAACGCAATAATTGCGGGTGACCGAAGGCGTAGAAGGATTCACGTAGCCAGACCCCACTTCTTGGCCGACCACGACATCCCTGAGGCCCCTTACACCGTATTATACACACAGCCCATAGCGGCAATCCCCCTCGCCGCGCACTCTCAGGCAATTGCTGTCCCAAAGTAGCAGGTGTCTTCTTCGAACACGTTGGACGAGGAGATAGAACAGTTTCAGCTCGAGGACGCCCCACAACCTCGCGGAAACCCGTTCATTGTTCTTTCTGACGTGGAAGAAGAAGCAGCCGAGACCTCTGGGATTGTGGGTCTAGTGATAGCGCGTCCAGACGACAGCTCCATTGAAGAAGAGATGGACGAGCTGAAGGACCTTATGACCGCGAGAGGCGCACAAGTGGCAAAGAAGGGAACGAGGGGGTCCTAAGTTCCCCCGGCTTTACCACCACCTCCTCCTCCTCCAGCCAATCCCAAGCCTCCTGCCGAAGATCCTAAGAAGAAAAGGAAGGTGGATGCCGAGGGGGCTGGTGGTGAGAAGCAGAAAAAGCCCCGACAACAGCCACAACCAGCTCAGCAGCAAAAGCTGGACAAGGGTAAAGGTCAGGCTCGATCTGTCGAGAGTGGGGAGATCAGAGACGTGGCCGAAGTGCGCTGAGCACCGGCTACCTGGTCTCCTGACCTGAGACTGGACGGCACACCAATTCCCTGCCACTCCAGTATTAGGGCAGTCCAACAAGGCCACGCCCACCACTTGGCCGAGGTGTTGGAGCGTCCTCTTCTGCTGCCCAAGGACATGGAAACCTTGGAAAAGATGGGCCAGCCTCAGTTATTCCTTTCATTAAAAAGGGGTTTAGCTCTGGTAAGTTCCACCTCACACTTGTACTCTAGATTCATTTGTAGACACTTTACCATTTTTAACCTCCTGACATTTTCGCAGTCCATCTAAGAAGTTTTTGCGGCCGAGAAGTTTTTGCGGCCGAGAAGTTTGTGGAGGACTATCGGAAGTGAGCTGGAATGGAGCAAGAGCTAAGGCAAGAGACAGAAAGGTCCCTAGGCCAGGCCTTAGCAGAAAACGGGAAGATCACATCGTAGTTGGCCGACCTAAAAGGGATAGGGATGGTGCCGAGGCCAGCTTAAAGACGATGGAGACCCAAGTGGAGGGGCAGCGTAAGCATCTTCGCCAAAAGGACAACGAGCTCTCCCTAGCCCAACGGGCACGCTCCGACTTGGAGAAGGAGCTTACGCGAATGAAGGAGGAGGCTCGCACCCACAAGCAAGCACTAGAGGCCACGAAGAAGGCCAGCTATCAGAAGGGGGTGACTAGAACGCAAGAACTGTTGACAGAGGCTTTTGCGTCCTTGTGCCGAGAGTACTGTCAGCAGGTCTGGGGAGAGGCCATGAATGCAGCAGGGATTCCTCAAGCTTTCGAGCTGAGGAAGCCCAAGAACATTTGGCTTCCCCTAGACATACAGGAAATTGAAGACCCTCCTGTTGTTGGCTCTCCTGCCCTTCCTCCTGTGGTGCAAGAACTTGTTCCTGATCCTACAGAACCTGAAGGTTCCCATAAAGAGAAGGATGAGTGTGGTGGTGCCGAGAATGAGTAGATTCAAAACATGGAGCCCCTCATTTCTTCAACAGACAAAGGGAAGCAAGTCTTGTCTACCTTTGAGCTGGAACTGAAGAGCACTGAGGCTGGCAGCAGCTCCCTCCAAAACCCCCCTCCCCTAGCTTAGGGCCTAGTATAGGAACTTTCTGTACTCCCCCTTTTTTTTTATGTATATAATTAATGGAGAATAGTTTTATTCAACTTTCATTTATGTTGTATTTGTTTTACTTTTTTTTTTTTTTTTTTGTGCTTGTCATGAAAGTTCTCACTAATAAATAGTTAAAGGGAGAACAGAATAAATAAGTCTAACTCCACCAATCAAACAACTATAACTTCAAAACAGCCGTATAACTTAGTTTGGATATTAAACAATGCCTTAGTTAGAAAACTCATATGATTGTTAAACCTTTGTAATCTGAGGTATTGCTTTTAGTAGGATGTAAGGTCCGAGGACCATTCCTTACAAAAATTTGTTTAACACTTAAAGGTATAGAACTTAAGGTCTAAGTCAATGAATGATAAGATGCTAATTCCCACAAAGCGTGTGATAAGAATAAGAGCAGTGACTAAGGTGCTGTTTAACAAATGAGAAGATATCAATTTTCACAAGGTTTGTGGTCTGAGGACCATACTTAACCAAGTTTCTGTTTGACACTTAAGAATAGTAACTTCAAATGTTAATTTCCCCAAAGTAGGAGGTCCGAGGACCCGGCATAACTAAGGTTCAGTTTAACAAATGACAAGATTTCAATTTCTACAAGGTTTGTGGTCCGAGGACCATACTTAACCAAGTTTCTATTTGACACTTAAGGACAGTAACTTCAAATGTTAATTTCCCCAAAGTAGAAGGTCCGAGGACCCGGCATAACTAAGGTTCTGTTTAACGAATGACAAGATATCAATTTCCATAAGGTTTGTGGTCCGAGGACCATACTTAACCAAGTTTCTATTTGACACTTAAGAATAGTAACTTCAAATGTTAATTTCCCCAAGTAGGAGGTCCGAGGACCCGACATAACTAAGGTTCTGTTTAACAAATGATAAGATATCAATTTCCACAAGGTTTGTGGTCCGAGGACCATACTTAACCAAGTTTCTGTTCGATACTTAAGGACAGTAACTTCAAATGGTAATTTCCCCAAAGTAGAAGGTCCGAGGACCCGGCATAACTAAGGTTCTGTTTAACGAATGATAAGATATCAATTTTCACAAGGTTTGTGGTCTGAGGACCATACTTAATCAAGTTTCTGTTTGATACTTAAGAATAGTAACCATAAGCCCCCGAGGTATTTAAAACTTTGTACTGTTAACTAAGAAAAGCACACTTTATTAATAATAATACCTTCGAAGGTTATTTACATTCCAAGGGCGTTGTACAATTCTTTCATCTAGGTCAACTAGCCGATAAGACCCTATGCCTGCTACTGAAGCAACGCAATAGGGACCATCCCAATTTGGTCCTAGCTTACCCCAAGCCGGGTTCTTAGCAGTGCCTACGACTTTTCTTAGTACAAGATCCCCAGGCGCAAGTGGCCTTAGCTTCACGTGGGCAACATATCCCCGCTTAAGCTTCTGTTGATAATAAGCCATTTGGACCATAGCTGCTTCGCGCCGTTCCTCAACTAGATCCAGGCTCTTCTCTAGAAGGCCATCGTTACTCTTCAAGCTAAAAGAACTTGTCTTTAGGGTTGGAAAACCAGATTCTAGAGGTATCACCGCCTCAGCTCCATAAGTCATGGAGAACAGCGTTTCTCCGGTGGACCTGCGCGGTGTAGTCCGATACGTCCACAGGACATGTGGTAGTTCTTTTACCCATCTACCTTTCGCATCGTCCAACCTTTTCTTTAACCCACTAACTATGACCTTGTTAACGGCCTCGGCTTACCCATTTCCCTGAGGATAAGCTGTGGTGGAGTATCTGTTCATGATGCCCATGTCACCACAGTATTTCCTGAAAGCCTTGCTATCGAATTGAACACCATTGTCCGAGATAAGTGTGTGTGGTATACCGAATCTAGTGACGATGTTTTTCCAGACAAACTTCTTGGAATCAACGTCTCTGATATTTGCTAAGGGTTCGGCCTCCATCCATTTAGTGAAGTAGTCTGTCCCCACGAGCAGTCATCTTTTGTTCCCTGCAGCCCTCGGAAATGGCCCCACTATGTCCAATCCCCATTGTGCAAAAGGCCAGGGACTAGAGAGAGGGTTGAGGACCCCCCCCAGGTTGATGAATATTAGGGACGAACCTCTGGCATTGATCACATTTTCTAGCATAGTCATAAGCCTCCCTCTGCATATTGGGCCACCAATAACCCTGAGTCAGAGCTTTATGGGCTAAGGACCTTCCCCTAGTATGGCTCCTGCAAATCCCTTCATGCAATTCTTCCAGAAGCGCTTCCGTTGATTCAGGATGCATACATAACAAGTAGGGTCCTGAGAAAGATCGTTTATACAATTTTTGATCCTCGGACAACCAGAAACGTGGCGCCTTCCGACGTATCTTATCTGCTTCGGATTTTTCATCAGGGAAGGTGTCGTTCCTAAGAAAAGATATGACCGGGTCAATCCAACTAGGCCCAGGCCTTATCAAATAGACGCGAACTGCGTTGACTGCGTCAAGGGTTGACTCTAGCAAACCTTCTACAAGGATAATCCTGGGCAAACCTTGAGCCGAGGACGTTGCCAACGTGGCCAAGGAGTCTGCATGGGTGTTTCCACTCCTAGGGACGTGAGATAAGACGAAGGAGTTAAATTTAGCTTGCTGACGTTCGATCTGGGCCAAATATTCCTGCATTCTTGGGTCTCTAGCCTCCATGGTCCCCATGACTTGGCCGACCACTAACTAAGAGTCCGAGAATGCATGGATCTGCTTTCCACCCATCCTATGCACCATGTTCATGCCCACCAAGACTGCTTCGTACTCGGCTTCATTATTAGTAGCCGAGAACGCCAGCCTCAGAGATTTTTCGAAGACGATTCCCTCAGGGGATATCAGGACAAGTCCGACACCAGACCCTCTTTGGTTAGCAGCCCCATCCACATACACTTTCCAAGTCGGAGGTGTTGCGGTTGTGATCACACCAACTGATTTTCCATCCATGTACGTTTCCTTCAGAGTTTCTTCTAGCAGTGGTTCGGCAAATTCTGCCACCAAATCAGCAAGGACCTGGCCCTTCACCGAGGTACGCGGCATGTATTTAATGTTAAATACCCCCAAAATGGATCCCCACTTGGCCACCCTGCCAGAGTAATCGGCACTGCGTAACACCGCCTTGAGGGGTAATTGGGTCAGGACCACCACGGTATGGGACTGAAAATAGTGAGGAAGCTTTCGCGTAGTATGAACTATGGCCAACAGTGCCTTTTCCAAGAGCAGATAGCGTACCTTGGCCTCATTCAAGGACTTACTAACGTAGTAGACCGGTCTCTGCACCCCGCTTTCTTCCCTTATGAGGACCAAGCTGACCGCGTGGACAGCCACCGCAAGATATGCGAATAGAATCTCGTCTGCCTCTGGGCGAGACAATATGGGTGGCCGAGAAAGATATTGCTTAAGCTGTTGGAAGGCTAGCACGCAGTCCTCAGTCCATTGAAACCCTTTCCATTTGTTCAACAATTGGAAGAAAGGACGGCACCGGTCAGCGGACCGAAAGATAAATCTACTCAGCGCGGCAATCATTCCGGTCAATCTCTGGATTTCTTTCGGGTTTCGAGGTGGCTGCAAGTCCTGAATAGCCTTGACCTGCGCGGGATTCACCTCTATGCCTCTATGAGTAATCATATAACCCAAGAACTTTCCTGAGCCCACGCCAAAAGAACACTTTGAGGCGTTAAGGCGCAACCTGTGCTTCCTAAGTACCTGGAAGGTGTCAGCCAAATCTTTAACGTGCGAAGGCACTGTCTTGCTCTTCACCACCATATCATCCACGTATACCTCAATGGTCTTCCCTAGTTGCTGTTCAAACATTCTGGTCATCATTCTTTGGTAGGTAGCCTCAGCGTTCTTCAACCCAAACGACATTACCTTATAGTGGTAGTTCTTTGTTGGAGTAATGAAAGCCGTCTTCTCTTGATCCTCCGCTGCCAATGGAATCTGGTGATAACCCTAGAAGGCATCCAAAAAACTCATACGAGGATGTCCAACAGTGGCGTCTACGAGCTGATCAATGCGTGGCATTGGGAACGAATCCTTGGGGCAAGCTTTGTTCAAATCCGTAAAGTCCACACATACCCTCCATGTTCCATTTTTCTTTTTGACCACAATCGTATGCGCCAACCATTCGGGGTAAAAAACTTCTTTAATAGCCCCAACCCTCTTAAGTTTGAGCACTTCCTCCTTGACAGCCTTGGAATGTTCCTTAGAAGAACGCCGAGGTGGCTGCCTCCTCGGAACAATGGCAAGGTTGACATTCAAATGATGACAAATGAAACTTGGATCCACGCCTGGAGCCTCATAGGGGTCCCATGCAAAAACATCAATGTTGTTTTTCAAAAACTCCAGCAGATCCATCTTCTCCTGGTGTGGCAAGAGCACGCCAACTTGGAAGAACCTCTCAGGGTCCTCGGTAATCAAAAACCTCTCCGAATCCTCATAAAGAGCCTCCTATCCTGTCACCGCATTAGGCGCATCCGAAGCTGTTAATTGCTATAAGTCCTTGGTGATCAAAGCCGAAGACTCGGCTTCCGTCTGATGCAACACTGCAGCCGATATGCATTGCCTGGCCACCGATTGACTGCCAAGGATCTCTTCAACATATTCCCCCGAGGGGAATTTGACCTTAACATGTAAGGTGGAGGAGACTGCTTCCAGGGTGTGCAGCCATGGCCTGGCAAGGATAGTTGTATATGGGAAGTACGCGTCAACCATAATGAAATCCACCTCAATCATTTTTGAGCCAGATTGAACGGGCAAACGAATTTGTCCCTTCGGCACGACAGCTTTTTCTTCAAAACTTATTAGTGGCGAATTATAAGGAGTGAGATCCTCTAGCTTCAACCTTAGCCCCTTAAATAAATCAGGGTACATGATATCTGCACCGCTGCCCTGATCAATCATCACCCTCTTTACATCATAATTCTCTATTCGAAGAGTAACTACAAGAGCGTCGTCATGGGGTTGAATGGTCCCAACCTTATCCTCCTCAAAAAATCCCAAGACGGGCAAATTCAACCTCAACCTCTTCGGCCTGCAGCCTGACTCCTTGACCTGAGAATGTGAAACCGCCATCACCCTAATGGGACCTGAACCGGTCCTGCCAAGTGCAGCAAAAATAACATTAATTGTTCCTACCGCCGGCCGAGATGAATTATTCTTCTGATTGTTCGAGCCGGATTGACTGCCCTGCCCATTAGGTTGACATAGGTGCTGCTTCAGTTTCCCCTCACTGACAAGCTGCTCTAAGTGGTCCCAAAGGGTTCGATAGTTCTCGGTAGTGTGGCCCACGTCCTGATGGTACTGACAAAAGAGGTTCTGATTCCTCTTCGTGGGGTCCCCCGCCATTTTGCTAGGCCACTTAAAGAAGGGCTCCTTATAAACTTTCTCCAGTAATTGGTGTACTAGTTCTCGGAACACAGTATTCACAACCTGAGGGGCGGCCGAGCCGGATTGCCCAATGTAATCTCTTCTCGGCTGTCTGTTATGGTACCTGCTCGACCTGAAATCCCTTCTTTCCTGCGGGATAACCTTCTCCATACCCTTTCCTTGCTGCTGGTCTTCTTCTACCCTTTTGTATTCGTCAATGCGATCCATGAGGCGACGTACACTACGAACGGGCTTTTTTGTCAAGGACTTCCTCAAGTCGTGGTCAGTAGGAAGGCCGACCTTAAAGGTATTGAGCGCCACCTCATCAAAATCACCATCTATTTTATTAAACATCTCCCAATAGCAGTCAGAATATGCTTTCAAGGTCTCCCCTTCTCTCATGGCCATGGATAACAGTGAGTCCAATGGCCGAGGCACTCTACTACACGTAATAAACCACGACGCGAATGCTCTAGTAAGTTCCCCAAACGAACCTACAGACCCCGATCTAAGGTCATTGAACCACCTTACAGCAACAGGTCCCAAGCTAGAGGAGAAAACTTTACACATCAGGGTCTCATTATAAGAGTGCACTGCCATCCTCTGGTTGAAGTGACTCACGTGCTCCACCGGATCAGTCCGGCCGTTGTAGACGGTAAAGGTAGGCTAGGTGAACCTCCTAGGGAGCCTCCCCTTTTCGATCTTCCGTGAGAATGGCGATTTAGAGAGTTGGTGCAACGTCCGGCTCATGGCATCGTTCCCCAAGCCCCTAGAAGGGAGCTTCCTGTGCTTGCGAGCTGGCAGGTCGTCCTCCCCACAAAAGGACGTTGCGCTAAGGGCCGACCAAGACCTCGAGTTGTAATCACTTCCCCGAACCTCCACTAAAGAAGGATTGGATGAGGACGGTGAGTGCCTGCGTTTGACGTGGCGAAGTTTCCTTTTCAAATGATTAATCTCCCTCTGCATGGCCTTAGCACCATCCTCGTGGGTGGTGCTGCCCCCACCATGAGTATGGCTCGCCCTAGGGTACTCTGTATGAACACTTCCCTCACAATCCATTCAACGCTCAAGACGCTCAAAAATATCCTCAGGTTGTGATCCTTGAGACTCTGCATGTTGTGAGCCTGAGCCTGCCATAATCTCCCAGCTCCTTTCAAACTAGATTCCCATAGACAACGCCAATTGTAAGTGCACAATTGCACCTAGACCCAAAGACAACTACGGGCTCAGGCCCAATGAGCCTTAAACAATGAAATTTGTAGAGTGTGGGCTTAAAATCTAGGTTAGAAGTACTGAGAACTTGATAACAGGCTAAGAGTTACAAACACTTGTAAATAACAAACGATAATTACAAATAGACCTCCTCGGACGTAAGCCGAGGACTACCTCTGTATTATTTCTCTTTCTTTCTTAAAGATTACCAAAAAATCTCCCCCCTTCTTTGTTCTAGATCCCCCCTTAAATACTTCTTCTTCTGATGCTTTATCCACGTGTTGCTCAAACCCCCTCCCCCCTAGATATTTCTTTCCTTAGTGCCTTTGAATAGTAACCAGAAGTTTCAGTTCTACTGTTTAGGAGTCACTTCCCCATTAATGCGGCCAGGGAGGTAGGTGCAGAGTCTTTAATATGGAGGTGGCAGCCTTTGCTCTTGGTATTTTTCTAACACCGGTGTATCTAGAAGGTTCAGGGTTTCCTCCTTTTAACCAACAGTCTTTCCAGAATATTGCCTTGACCTTTATAGTGAAGCTCCAAGTTCTCTTGGGTTTATCCGAGGAGAAACTTACCCTCGGATGTGTCCTCGGACCCTCGGCGTATGGGCTGATTCGCAGTACTAATAAATTCTTAGCTCAAGAGCAGGTCGACCCTCCTTACTACAGCCCAAAGGCCCATATGTCCACTTGGGTCCTTTTACTCCCTACAAAAATAACAAATAAATAGATACAAATTTGTACCTGAATAAAGCCAACAAACATGGACTTCTCAATCTTTTTTTTTTTTCATTCACTCTTAGGTGGTAGCATTTAATGTTTTTTTCATCTCCTTTGTATTCTCTATATAAGGTAGCAACTGATTGTATCAAGGCATCCAAGAATAAGTAGTGAGATAGGAAATTAGTGTAAGGAAAGTGTGTGTAATGTTATAAATATCAATGAAACTTCTTTTTATGATAATTTCTTTGTGCATGTTATTTGAGTGTGGTGAGATTTATCACAAAAATATTTGACAATATTCTTTCTTTTTAAGTGTCAAATTTATTTTGACAAAGTTTTCACAGTAGCAAAACTCAACAAATAAAATATTATAAAAGAGGAAGAAAAAATATCTACGATTAAATTACACACGTAAATTTTGGAATAATTTTGAATTTTCTTCTTGAAGTTTCAAATTTTTTATATGCTCCCCTATCGTTAAGTATCGTAGCACTTTGCAATTTAGTCAAAAATCAACCATTAGCACATGAAGTTGCTTTTGTTAACATTGTGTTAGGAGCTTAACGAGTTGCTAATGATGGCATGAGGAATTAGAGTGCTTGGACAACATCAGGCTAGTCACTTGGCTCAATGTTTTCCCAAGACACCAATGACTCCTCATGCCCATCTGGTGAAACTCCTAATTCTTCTTTGAGGGTGACAAGCGCGGTCTCCCTGCTACATTCAGAATGATGAGCCTGAGGAGGGGTAGCATGTGAAGGCACCTTGCTCCACATGATGCCCCAAAGCCATGGCAGAGGTGAGCCATGGTGGGCAGAGATGGTTCGATCATGATGGGCAGCAGTAGGTGGTGCTGACCTTAGGTGATGGTGCATGCATAGTGGCTTGGCTGATGGTTGCTTTGTGTGTGTGAATTTGGTGGCTTGAGTGCAAGGCAGTGCTAGGCTGCTGTGATGATCATAGACTGTGCAAGGCATTGGGCTGGTTGGTGCTAGCAAAATGCATGGACTTGTGTGAGTGGACTGATGGCAGTTACTTGACGTGCTGCATATGGACATGCTATGTGGGTTGTGATGCTGATGAGAAGAGCTTGGGCAAGGGCCAAGCTTCCAAATTGTGATGGGATAATAATGTGTGGGCTGCTGGAGCATGCGCAGAGGTCTCATGATGTGCTGAGTGATGGGCTAGCATGTGCAGAGTGTGCAGTAGAAGTTACCAAACAATTCCTAACTTGCTAGATGTTCAGACCTACTGTATAGGGCTGGAAACGTAGAGAGCAGGCCAAGACAGTATCAGTTGGAGTTGTTCTAAGTCAAACCACATGTAGTAGCAAGTTTTGGACATGGGGCAGCAAGTTCTGGACACGGGGCAGTTACTTGGCAGTAACTACCGTGACAGTTATTTATGTGCATATAGCTTAGGCTATTGAGGAAGTCAACAGCAAGAGTGTGTAATATTGCCTTATAGAATTTCGTGTGTATTCTTTAGGCTTCTTTTGTACTTGAATATTGAGTAATAAAGGTTGGGGTTGATGTCCTGTAAATATTGTGTGTGCTATGTGTGTGTGTGTGAATTCTCTTGATATTTCAGTTCTGAGTTTTCTTGCAGTGTGTGTGTAGTGTATTGGCTAAGACTAAGTGAAAGACTTAGTGCCATTACAAGCAGAAAAATTTATAAAAAAAATTGAACCTGTGACACATTGTGATCTGCGTTAAAACCTTCAATTTGATTAGAGCTAATAATACAAGTTTGAATTTTATAATCAGAACTTTAATTAAAATCTAGATAATTACAAATACTAAAGCAATAAGTTCTTCTTTTTTTTCTTTTTTCTTTTTTTTTTTTCTTTTTTTGAGAAAAAAAGCAATAAGTTCTTAATTGATAATGAAGTTGCGAATTTTTATCCTAACTTTGAGCCCTGAATAGATGACGTTATGATATATAAATGCTATTAAGCTTTCTTAAAGTGATTTTTTTTTTTAATGAAAATTCTTAAAGGTTTTTTTTTTTTTTTTTTTTTTTTTTTGAGAAACAAAATATAACAGTGAATACAAACAGCCCGACATATAAATGATACATCCAATTATCTTTTGCTTTCCACAAAACTCGTTACCCAATAATCCATACCAGCATCTTCACACTTTCTCTACGCGAGTCCAAATGATAAGAGCATAATTGTTTTCCCTTATTAACCGTTGCAAATTACTTTTTTGAAAGAGATTAGTTATTTCTATAATATTTTCATAATAAATTTTAGGGGTTAGATTTTTATGGGTTTTTAATTTAAATTCATCACTGAAAATTATTTTCTTTCCCACAATAACAGCAAGTAGCAAGCTAAATAGGAATTGTTGTAAAAATATTGTTGTAATAGCATTTCTCTTATTTATCTAAAAGAATATATGTAAAATTTTGTATTAAGAAATGTAAAACTGTCCACAATCCATTAAATTCTACTCCTACAATAACTGCTATCAGTTTCAAAAAAGAAAAATAAAATCTCCACAATATTTTTTTTCAATACTTTCGAAATTAAAATAAAACTAGCTTACGGTCAGACTCAAAAACTTTCAAGAACAAAGTTTGATAACCACCACATATTCTTGGCGCGATGGTTACTTCGCATGTATAAATATAAATGCTTATATCACGTGGGGATAAGGGTCGGAATTTAAGTCTATAGAGCTTTACACGTATATATATATATACTTAGATTAAGTTAAAGTAACCATATTTTTATCTAAAATAATATATGTAAAAAATTGTATTAAGAAATGTAAAACTGTCCACAATCCATTAAATTCTACTCCTACAATAACTGCTATCAGTTTCAAATATATATATATATATATATCCACAATATTTTTTTCAATACTTTCGAAATTAAAATAAAACTAGCTTACAGTCAAACTCAAAGACTTTCAAGAACAAAGTTTGATAACTATCACATATTCTTGGCGCGACGGTTACTTCACAGGTATAAATATAAACGCTTATGTCATGTAGGGATAAGGATCGAAATTTAAATCTCTAGAGCTTTACATGTATATATATAATTAAATTAAAGTAAAATTTTTATCTTAAAAAAAAACAAAAACAAAACAAAACAAAACAGTTTGATCTTGGTAAATGGAAAAATAAGTTTTTAACAATTTTAAAAAAAAAATTCTCTTAATTCTTCATTAAAAGAAAATATTTTTAGAGAGGGGGAATTTCCTTGCAGAGAGATTACCAAAGACACAGTTGGTGGCGTACCTGGCAACCTGGTTCTTGGCTGCATCACCAACCAAGCGTTCCACCTGAGTGAAAGCAACCAAGGAAGGAGTGGTCCTGTTACCCTGATCATTCTCGATTATCTCTTCTCTTTCATTTTGCCACACTGCCACGCAGGAATACGTTGTACCCAGATCTATCCCAATCGCCGGACCCTCTCCTTTGTTGGCCATAGTCGTCGGGACAAGAAGCTCAGAGTCTTTTTTAAACCGAAAGAGCAGACTGAATATGAGACGCTTGGCAACGAAAGGTTAAAGACGGTCCTATCTAAATTATACATATGCCTTAACCATGAAGTTGACTTCATTGCCACGCACTTGGAAAAAAATAAGGAAGAAAACGAAAACGGAAGTTTGAAATGTAAACGGCTCCTCTTCTCAAAAACGAAAAAACAAAAATGTAACGGGGTACTTCTGAACATCAACTATTATTATATGGTGCGGTTAATTTTTTAATATTATAATTTTTTTTTTCAGATTTTTTTAATTAAAAAAATTTAATTAATGATTTAAAAATATTTTTTAGATTTTTTTCTCTAAATTTTTTTAATAAAAGTTAATGAAAATGTTTTAATTGAATAAATCTGAAATAAAATAAAAAATAAAATTAAAAAAATTAAAAAGCCAGTTTTATATTTTAGCCAAAGAAGAACCAATAGCAATTGAATTTAGATGATGGAATTTAAGCGGACGTTTGGGCCTTGTCCATCTTTTTGCTTTATCTGCTAGAGTGGTGGGCGAGGCTGATGGTTTTATGGCTACTTTACCTTTGTTTGTGGGATCGTCTCAACATGTATTTTTGGAGAAAGTCCAAACAATACCTATAGTTTTACTTGCATAGTTACACCTGTGCCCCCAGTCCTTTTTTTTTTTTTTCCCCCTTTTTTGGGTTAGTTTTCTTTCCTTCTATTGGAGGTAAATGTCATTTTAAGTGTTCGTTTGGCAATATTATTTTTGCCAATTTATTTTACTATTCAGTTTATTTTTGCTACTATTCATAGGTCCTACTACACTTTTTGGTATTATTCATGGGTCTCACTTTACTATTTCAGCTAACTTTTACCTTTATCTACAATATTTTCAGTAAAAAATTTTCAGTTTCAGCAAAATAGAATTGAGATTTCCTTTGAAAAAACAAAAACCAAAGAAAAAAGAAAAAAAGAGGCACAAGAACCATAAATATATATATATTTAATACAAAATAAAAATCCCACTTTAGCCTAATTTAAGTGTATATGTGTGTGAGACTCGGACTGTAGTCTTTGCCCCCCACACCTCATAAGCACTTATAATTGTGAAGTAATGATCGTATTAAGGATGTGCGGTGGTAAGAACCAAAAATTAAGTATTGATTTATTTGAGAATTAAAGGAATGAAAGAGGACATTTTGTAGTTCACATCATAAGACTAATAAAATAACAAGGGAGGAAAAAAAATGGCACATCATGGTACGCTTGATAACATTGTGATTTCATTTTAAAATTTTGATTTTATCAAAGTTGATTATACACAAGTTTGGAAATTTAAAAGGGTGAACTTGTATTAAAATCTTGACAATTACAATTACAATTTCTTTTTCTTTTTTTTTCTTTTTGAGGAAATTGATAATTATAATTACTCAAGCAAAAATACTTCATATTTAATGCGTATAATGGGAAAAAGTTATTAGTTCTCTAGGAAAAGTAGATTACTTAGGAGTTGTACATAACATGTGTTTATGTGTACCCGTGCTTCATAAGTAAAGGCTAACTTTTTAAAAGATTGTTGCCACCATATCGTTTTGGTACATATACCCTTCCTAGTCAGTTTTTCACTTCTTTAAATCATTTTTACTATAGAAGTTGTGAAGACTATTAATAAAATTCTTAGGAGGCATTTGATTCGTCGTGATGTGCCCTTAATGTGATACACAATATATTAATGTGATATTAAGGTGTTTGGTTCATTTGATTTTGACAAAATTGCCCATATTAAAAAAAATTTATTTTACTAATAAGAATTTACTAAAATATCAAAAATATTTCTAAAATACTCCAAAACTTCTAAAATAACCAAAGTACTCTTGACTAAATTGCATCATGAATGTCCAAAATATCCCAAAAACCTCTAAAATGACCACAATACCTCCAAAACTTTTTAAATGACCAAAATACCATTGAAATCTCTAAAAAACCCTTAAATCTTTAAAAATGACCAAAATACCCTTGAAACCTCCAAAATTACCAAATACCCTTGAAAGCTTTAAAAATGACCAAAATACCTCGAAACCTAAACAATGACCAAATACCTTGAAACCTCTAAAATGACCAAAATACCCCAAACCTAAAAATTTACTAAAATAACCCCAAAATCTCTCAAATGACCCAAATACCTTGAAACCTCTAAAATGGTCAAAATACCCCAAAAACCTCAAAAAATGAGACACACACACACACACACACACACACACACACACACACACAAAAACCTCGAAAACCTCGAAACCTCTAGAAAGGCCACAATATCCTAAAACCTCTAAAATAATGAAAAATACCTTGAAACCCCTGGAATGAACAAAATACCTCTAAGATCTCTAAAATGACCAAAATACCTCTGAGATCTCTAAACTGATGAAAATAATCCCAAAACTACTATAATAACCAAAATGCCCCCGAAATCACTAGAATGACGAAAATACCCCTAAAATCATTAAAATGACCAAAATATCCCCTAAACATCAAAAAATCAAAAATTAGTTTTCGTGGGTGTTTTAATCATTTTGAGGTTTCAGAG
Organism: Castanea mollissima; assembly: GCA_014183005.1. Lineage (NCBI taxonomy): Eukaryota > Viridiplantae > Streptophyta > Magnoliopsida > Fagales > Fagaceae > Castanea > Castanea mollissima. The sequence continues at coordinate 38,403,083 of JACAVU010000007.1, read as the reverse complement.
GTATTTTGTTCATTTTGAGGTTATAAGGATATTTTGGTCATTTTTGAGATCTTGGGAGTATTCTAGTCATTTTAGATGTTTCAAGTTTTTTTGCACATTTTAGAAGATTTTAGGGCATTTTGGTCATTTTAGCCATTTGGTGTGTATTTTAATCATTTTAAATATTTTGAGGTATTTTGGTCATTTATGAGGTTCCAGAGTTTTGTTATGGTCATTCTAGTGGTTTTTAGGGGAATTTTGGTTATTTTAGAGGTTTTGAGGTATTTTGGTAATTTTACAAGTTTTAGGGGTTATTTTATAGATTTTGATGCTATTTTGGTCATTTTAGATATTTCGCGATATTTTTGGTTGTTTTGAGACTTCAGGGGTATTTTGGTAATTTTAGTAATTTTAGGACTATTTTAGTCGTTTTAGAGATTTCGGGACTATTTTGGTCATTCTAGGTTTTTTTTAGAAAATATTTTGATAATTTTCATTGAATTTAGAGTATTTTTTGGTAACTTTAGAGCTTACATGAGAATTTTATCCTAAAAAATGGTTACAATACATTCTTCAAAATGGTTATTTATTCAAAGGGCCAACAAAAGTCATGCATGTCATGGACTTCAATTAGATTTTCTAGCATGGGCAATTCACGTCATTGGACTTGCTGGACATTTTGGTGCAGATTAGACAAATGAGGAAGTGGAACATTAATTTTATTGGTCTATCCTGAAAAGGGACTTATTTATTTATTTTTATATAAAAATAAATAAATAAAAGTCCTCTAGAAAGTGAATCTATTTTCCAATTTGATTCCTCGATGCAATGACTTCCTAATTTATTCGGGTCTTATAATATTATCCTTTTCTACCCCTTTTTTTTTATATAAAAATAATCACCCAAAGAATAAATAGTTGGGGCATGACCACCATTTTCAACCTCAAGTGCACCTAAATATCTGTGCTAAAGCAATGAATATGGAAGATATAAGTGGAGTGCAATAGACATATTCTGAAAATTGTGTTCAAAGGCTGCCAACCATGCATTCAGCATGTTTTTCAAATAAGTAGCAAAAAAAAAAAAGTTGTTTATCAAGAATATGTATTGAACTAAAGAAATGTTCTCCTAGCTAGAGATCTTTTTATCTGTGAATCACTAAAGCACTATCTCCTCCACATCAGAGGCTTTAGCAAGACGCGTTTAAAGTTGCTAGCCCATTTTTTAGCAGTTAGCTTTTGTCTAGCTTTTTACCCTTTAGAAAATTCACATTTACATTTAATTCAGTATGCCAATCTCGTGAACAAAGTTTTGACCACGCACAACATGGTTTTGGACACGAGTATGGTGCCATACAGTAACACAAGTAATTTTTTTTAAAAAAAATATAATATAACACTATATATATATATATATATATATATATATATAAGACATCATTACAGCATAAATATAACACAAATATATGACATTTCAAATAAAATATCTGTACCTTCTAAGTTTAGCCGTATGTATTTTTAAAAAAAAATTAAATGTCATATCCCTGCATAATATTTGCTCCAACCTCCTCTTTTGTTCAAATCTGAGAAGATCATGGCCTGCGCAGCTATACTTTAATGTAGTGCTCCGGCAGTGAAACTCAATCTAGACAGATTTCAATATTTATCAGTGCAAAGTGAAAAACAATGATCATGAGCACAGCTCACTAGCTAATGAGGTAAATCTACCATCATACACGCATATAGTAGAAAAAAAGATGTCAGCTCAATTTTATAAATTAGAAAGCAATTCAATGTAGTTACTTTCCAAGACACCATTACAGCAAACTGTCACTGCTATTCAACTATAGCCTATACTATAGCACTCAATTTTTCTTCCCTGTAAACTGTCTTTTTGCCTCCCATTTCCTTTTTCTTATTTCAAGATTCAATAGTAATAAACTTATAAGTCAATCACTTCAAATCCCCCACCTTCTCCCCAAAAAAAAAAAAAGTTGTTTATCAAGAATATGTATTGAACTAAAGAAATGTTCTCCTAGCTAGAGATCTTTTTATCTGTGAATCACTAAAGCACTATCTCCTCCACATCAGAGGCTTTAGCAAGACGCGTTTAAAGTTGCTAGCCCATTTTTTAGCAGTTAGCTTTTGTCTAGCTTTTTACCCTTTAGAAAATTCACATTTACATTTAATTCAGTATGCCAATCTCGTGAACAAAGTTTGACCACGCACAACATGGTTTTGGACACGAGTATGGTGCCATACAGTAACACAAGTAATTTTTTTTAAAAAAAATATAATATAACACTATATATATATATATAATATATATATATATATATAAGACATCATTACAGCATAAATATAACACAAATATATGACATTTCAAATAAAATATCTGTACCTTCTAAGTTTAGCCGTATGTATTTTTAAAAAAAAATTAAATGTCATATCCCTGCATAATATTTGCTCCAACCTCCTCTTTTGTTCAAATCTGAGAAGATCATGGCCTGCGCAGCTATACTTTAATGTAGTGCTCCGGCAGTGAAACTCAATCTAGACAGATTTCAATATTTATCAGTGCAAAGTGAAAAACAATGATCATGAGCACAGCTCACTAGCTAATGAGGTAAATCTACCATCATACACGCATATAGTAGAAAAAAAGATGTCAGCTCAATTTTATAAATTAGAAAGCAATTCAATGTAGTTACTTTCCAAGACACCATTACAGCAAACTGTCACTGCTATTCAACTATAGCCTATACTATAGCACTCAATTTTTCTTCCCTGTAAACTGTCTTTTTGCCTCCCATTTCCTTTTTCTTATTTCAAGATTCAATAGTAATAAACTTATAAGTCAATCACTTCAAATCCCCCACCTTCTCCCCAAAAAAAAAAAAAGTGAACATCATGCCAATTTGCCACTTTCCTTCATAGCCTCACCTTTTTCACTCCTGAAAAATGTTATTAAGGGCAACTTTTTCAACACGGACAGTTGTCTCTGATTGGCTCAACCTTTCCCCACCAATTCCATATTTTCATCCCCTAAAAAATTGCTAAAAAACCCAAACCAAAAAAACAAAAAAATATTCACTTCTACTCTACATTAATCGATCTGACAAACTCGGAAGCCTTCTGAAGAAATTTAAGCTAGATGGTGGCATGGGGTCCCTAAACATGGGGTGGCGCAAGTAGTAGAATCCCAAGGCCACAGCAACCATCTTTGGTGGCACCACATAGAGAACCACAGTGATAAGCAGGCACACAAATATGAATAATTTAGTAGCTCTTGGGTCCCTCCAGCTCACCAAGGCTTGGACCCTTTCACCTTGGGTTGCAAAATCACCCAAAACTGTTTGTACCCTTGCAGCCAACATTCTCAACCGGTCATACCTTGCTCTAACCAAATCAGGTGGTTTCGAGCTTGGTATTGTATCAAATTCCTCATCAAGTTCATCCGGGTCAACTGCATCCGCATGTGATAATCGGATATCCATACCCGCTGGTATCTTGGGCTTAAACCGATAATACCAAACTCCAATCAAGAACACGTATAGAAACCCAGTCGGGACAATCAAATCAGGAAACCAAACAAGCACCAAATATAAAACATGGACCAGCACTGTTGTCACTGGGTTCCTCCACCTCCTTATATCATCCAACCATTTTGCTAACCCGACCGCCCAAGCAAGAACCGCCACGATCCGAAACCAATTAGCTTTACTCTTTCTCATGCTCCACGTGTGAGAATCCGCATCCAACATGTACCGAACCACTTCATGACCCAACGGAGGCTCGGAACGCGCAAGCCACGCCGCCACCATTTTAGTCGCCGCCCCACGTAACGCTTCCTGTTGAGACACCCCAAGCGGCCGCAAGTAATGCATTCTCGGAAGCAACGGCTGCCCGTAAACCGCACACGTGTCGGGCAGCAAAGAAGGACACGCGAACCGAACCGCCAACTCGATCTCGCCCATTTTTTTGAACCCGGTTCTCATCAAAACCAGCAAAGGGTACGAATTTGTGTACACTTTATTGCTTTCCAAAGTGGAGACTCGAATGCGCACTTTCCCGATTCGGGAGTCTGTTGTTTTCTCATCTGACACGTCAGCAAACATGCGCCAGTTGTCAAAAACTCCAATGGTGAGGACTGTGCAAGGGTCGTAGACTTGCCACGTGTACTGTTCGTTCCAGCGTGGATCAAAGCTGTCCGTGATGGTTCGAGTCCGGACCCACTTTTTGCCGTACTTGGCTACACAGTACGCGTCGGTTGAGCCTTTGCCTGGACCTTTGGCTTTCATTGGGAGCAAGCCACGAGCCCCGAGGATTCCAAGCTCTAAGATCCCAATAGCTGGCTTCCATAGCTGCTTAGCCGGGGTCTAAAATCACTGCACACGTGCGCCGCTTCGTCCAGCACGTGATACCCACCCTCCAAGCAAAGACGCAGATGGATTCGTCCACAGTAGGACCCGCCTCCCCTTCCAGGTGGTACACAACCATCCGCACCACGGCATTCCAATGGGAACCATTTCGATGGCACGTGGCGCTCATCTAACCGTTGCTCGATCGCGCTCACGGGAATCATTATGTGGCCGAGGAGTTGGGGATCTTTGTTAGTACGGTCCTCGACGAGAATGATCAGCGAGTCTTCGAGTGGTTCTCCGGCGACGAAGAGCAAGTCCTCGTTGAAGTGCAGCGACCCGCTGTGATTGTTCATGGAGCCTCGCCTTGTTTTGAATGATTGAAATCCTATCTGAGCTTTTATTCTGATTTCTGGTGCCGTTAATGGAGGGAGATTCGAAGCAATGTGAAGGTCCTGTGCTTCGATTACTGTGACTCTCAGATACCATAGCTTGGGAGATTGGTACACCTTCGAGCGCGTGTGCGCTAAGTACGGCGCGTCTGAGTGCCAAGCTTCTGGAAATGCATCGTCGGCTTGAGTGCCAATCCAAACAGCGAGCTGAATGTCACCGGAGACTCCGCCGGGATGTTGATCGGCGGCTCCGCCTTCGAGACGGTACCACTGTGGCGCTAATGGACTATCGGGAGGGTCGCGTACAGGCACGTCGGAGAGGTCGAAGCAAACGCCGCCGAGAAAACGCTCGGAATGCAAGTCCCAAATGGAGATCTCCAAGGTCGAGCTCGGCGAGTCAGGTCTGTTATGAGCAATCGCAAAGACCTGGTGCCAATCCGGCGAGTCAGTCGGTTCACCAGGTCTATGACTCGTCGGCTTCGATTTCACGCAATGACTCGTCGTCCTGATCTTCACGTAAGGGCTTTCGTTGTGCGCTAAACCACGCGCCTTCAAGATCCTCACAAACAAATACTGCATCGGCTCCACCAGATCGTACGGATGAACTCTCTCACTCTGATCCGCACCAAATTTACCAGAAATCACTTTCGGAGAGTAATCTCCATTTGGCCTCCTCAAAACCCTAACTCTCTCTCCACAGCCACTGCTTCCAACTCTCCCCATCTGCATCTTACTAATCGTCGGCAGAAACTGCTCCTCCGGCGTCGGTGGGTGATGATGAGAGTGAGAATCTTCATGATGCTGCTGTGGCGGAGGATGATTCTGAGGGTAATGATGATGATGTTGAGGGTGAGACTCTTCAATAACCACAACCGGCGGTGAGTGACGGCCATCATGAACATTCTCCATCGGGGCAGGAGCTTCCTGAGTCGGTTCCTCCGGAGGCGGCGGATTCTGCGGCGGCGGACCACCACCACCACCACCTTGCGCGGGTTCCTCCTCAACAACAACCTGCTGGTCAAAATAGTAAATTCTCAACCCAATCTCACCCCTAATCCAACTAAACACACTCTTCTTCTCCAACGGTACGTATAACAAACCCTCCTCACCTCGCTTAGCAAACTGGCTCCCGTACAACTTCACCCTCCCCAAGAAATGGTTTTTACGGCCACTGCCACTGTTAGCTCCGTACCTCTTGTCGTTAAAAACCTCAATCTCAAGCTCCTCCGAGTCCATGTGTTCCGGGTCGGAAACCACGAACTCGATCGACTCGTTCCAAGTCGGGTTGAGGTCGCGGTACTTGGTGGAGGTCCGTTTCTTCTGGCCGTCGAAATCCACCACCACGTACGGGCTGGAACTGCCTTGCCCATCTTTAGGAAGAAGGTCACGTGCGTCCACCACGTCTATAATTAGCTTCCTCACTGTTTGCACCGTCGGCGGAGGTGGATTTGGATTTGGATTTGGATTAGACGACGCCGGATTCATGGTGTCAACATTTTGTCATTTATGACAGCTTGGTATAGATGTGGACAAAAAATATGGGTTTGCTGCCGTTGATAGCGGTGTAAAGAGAAGCACGAAGATTTTTGAGGCTGGTTAATTGCGTTGTTATTATAGAGCGATACGGTTTGTTTGCTTTTTGAGGTGTGAGTGCGGTTTTTGAAATTTTTGTAATAGTGTACTGTTTGTTATTACTACTATTTGGGTTTTTGATTTTTTTTTTTGATTTTGATTTTTGTTATTGCAGTGACAGTGGTGGGAGAGAGTTTTTGTTTCTGATTCCATGCCCTCTCGTCAAGGTTTGTCCTTGCTTTTTCCCGGTTTTTCCCTCCTTTACGGGTTCGTTATCCACGTCATTCTTTTGTCTTTTTATTTCATTTTGTTTATTACTTCTTTTACTGTAATCATGCCCATGTAACAAGAATTGAATAATCTTTCTTGCTTTTTTTTTTTTCTTCTTCATACATAGAACTAGATCTTAATAGGAAAAATAATAGTAATAATAAAAAGCAATCAATATATATAAAATAATATTCTATAGGGTGCTCTTGCTTTTTTTTTTTTTTTTTTTTTTTTCAGGTAGTGTTCTAAATTCCTAGAACTGTTGAAGGGGTCAGGGGTGCAAATTGGTTGGGTTGGTCTTAGTCATTCCTCAATTTCTAGCTCTTCTAATCCTTTTGGTAAAGCATGTTCTGCATTAATATTATAGTTTGGTTTAGACTCTAGCCTATTGGTCACGTTCTATATTATATTGTTATTTGATTGAGTGTTTGAGAAAATCAATATTCAGTTAGAAAAAGATTGACATGTGTCATTTGCCCTCAACTCCTCACCTCATCTATGATACGGAATGCATTAAGGATTTTGGGCTGACATGCCATTTCACATCCACTTCCTTTTACAATTGCTCGTCACACCATTCTACTAGTTTTTAAGCGCGTGCTTAAAGACTCTTCTATTTTATTTTTTTTTTGGTAAGAGTTAATAGGTTTCACTCATCATAATTTTTATCAAATATGAATAATGTTCTAATTTTTAGTAACCTTATAAAATCCACAGCTTGGAAGTTAGCTTAGAAGCCCCCATATGGATAAAGTTTAGAGTTTAGTCTGTAATAATACTTGGGCCAATATTAAAAAAATGGGCTCTGAAAATTCTATACCAATCCATTTTGCACCTATTATTATCAAATTGTATAGGTGAATTTTGTCAAACTCTGCAGTTTAATTTTCTTAAGAATCATAGTACATTGATAAAAAGCCAAGCATTCATATTTCATAGTCGTACCCAATATCTGAGATGCCTCTGTAAGAAGGCACATGATTCCACTTCCCAACTATGGCCCTCTCCTTTTTGTCAAAAGCACCCACATTTTGAATAAAGTTTAAAAAACAAAAGCATCACCTTTATTTATTTCTTCTTGGGTTCCCTTATTCTTCCATACATCATGCCTTGTCAACAATCAGAAAGACAAAGTGCTTTCCTTTTCTTCATTAAGCAAACCCGAACACAGTTGTGCTCAGGAAGCTCCGAGTCTCACCAATTTATGAAGTTAGTGAAAGTGAAATTTATATCAATACAACCAAATATTGTAGTTTCATTTCTTTCTTTCTTTTTTGCCCTTGGATTTTGTGTTCCTATTTAACATTTTGATCATAAGAAAGAAAGAGGGTAACGAACTAAAATATGGTAAACTTTTCAGGATCTAATTTGGAGTTGATTTTCATCCAACATAAGAAATAGGACATCCTTATAACATTCACAATTTTCCAACACTTCGGTCAAGATTAGAAAATTTCTCCTAGGCTACTAAACATTCTTGTCTAGAACATAGGTCGTGGCAAAAGTTACACGTCCCTCTCCCGCATCATATTTTGTTTGTCTTTTTTACCTTTTTTAAATTGGTGGATTGCCTGTGGAATCAGATCCTACGAGATAAAGTAAATTTTAAATTGATGCTGCTCTATTTTTGGCATATTCTTATGGAGGATTAGCGGATGAGATCAGTGTGAAGCTTGTAAGCCTCCAAGAATATTAGCTAAAAGTGGGAGGACTGTCAAAAGACAATCTTTTTTCCCTATGGCATTCTTAATTTTTACCTAATCAAATTCTACCATATCTGAAATTATGCAGCCTTTAACTAAAATTAGCAGGAATCCAGCTGTATTTATTTTTATTTCTTGAACGAATTTTATATTAGGAAGCTGGACTACTTTTAATTTTGGCTTTATTTCTTTGAGTTCTAATTTATCCAGTTCAACCGACAAAAAAATTATGGGGAAAGAGAAACCTATCTAAGAGAGGAAGAGAAAATTCTAGGGAACCTAGGATTTACTTATTAATTATTACGCCTTCTTTTGTTCTAAACTTCATGGTTATAACTATTCAAAGATGTGTCCATTTAGATTTCCCTTTATCACAGTATAAAGTAACCACCTGTTAGTTTGATGCGTTATATGTTTTGGCGCTGTATATATGAGTCCGTTTGATATCCACTTATTTTGCTGAAACTGAAAACTTCTTACTGAGAGTACTGTAGATAAAGGTAAAAGTTAACTGAAGTAGTACAGTGAAACCCATGAAGAATACCAAAAAGTGTAGTGAGACCCATGAATAGTAGCAAAAATAAGCTAAACAGTAAAATAAGTTGGCAAAAATAATCTTTGCCAAACAAGCATAACAATTTGATGTCTTTTATTTTGTTCATTGCATATCTTCTAAGATATTTTATCTATCAAATCGTACTATATATATATATTATATATATATATATATATATATATATAATATATATATATTTATGCAATCACTTATAACTCTAGATCCTTCCAAATCAATTTCATTTTCATCATTAAGAATCAAGTTGCTATTCTCCGTTGCCCATATATAGTTATATGTAAATGTGTAGAAGTTTTTGTTAATACGCGTTCATAAATAACATCTAGATTGAGATTGTATCAATTATGTTGGATGCTCCAATATTCTAGATTACCCAGAGCATATTCAAATAACAGAATATTATGTTCAAATCAATATTGTTTTAATATCAACTTGAAGGCTTACTTGGTGAGTTAACAGTAACCTCAGATTGCCATTTGAAATGGTGAGGAGTCTTCTGTCATCAACATGATCTAGACATGATGCTCAAATAATGATAGATACAGGACAGTAATTAGTCAACATTGTCCTATCAGCATACATTCTTATTGACTGAGATTTTAATTAATTTTCATATGCTGTAAAGTGTTTTTGATATTTTATATATCTACTCTATGTCAGCCAATATGTGAGGCTATTATTAATTGTAAGATATTATAGATAATAATCTCAATATTATATGATTCTTGACATTCAGAGCAAGCATATTGTGCTTGATCTGATTTATGTCCTCTTCGTATGATTTCTTGTCCATGATAGGTGCCTCAAATACATATTGTTAAATTTATGCGTCAACGATTCTAACCTGAAAGTTCTCATCATAAACCATTTGTGCTAGCATTTGGTATATATTGTAGAATCTCGTTACTAATGTAATAACCGCTGCTTTTAATTTCAAATCATCATGTGACAGATTTAGCTCATATCATTTAGCAAGAGGCTCTTGATTTAAATTCCAAGGGAGTCTCTGCATCTCACATAGACATTTTAAAGTTTGTTAGTGACATTCTTGTTAGCAGTTGATGAGAAAGATTTCTTAAATCCTACAGGTCTTTTAATCTTTGATAAGAAAACTATCAGAGTATAAATGAAGCTAATAGGATTAGTAGCAAGAGCAGAGGAGAAGCTAGCAAGATCAGAGGCCATAACAGTGATCACAGTGCAGACACATCAATAGCAGAGCATAGACAGAACGACAATAAGAAGTAGTTTCTATACGGCATGTAGTTTAGTGTAGTTAGATATTTACTTAAGTGACAACACGTGAGAAGGTTTGTTAATCTGAAGCTAGCACATGTGATAGGTTGTTAATTCTGTTTGGTTAGTTATTTTTGCTTTCACACTTGTACAGACTAGTATAAATATAGCTTCTATAATCACTCTTAATTTTTAATGAGAATATTCAGTTTTAATTCTCTGTTTTGTGATAAAAACTCAAACAGTGCCTATATGCATTCTATGACTCTGCCCTTGGCTTTGTAATTTGAGCCTTCTTTTCTAATAGCAAAATATAATCAAGCACAAATTTTGCTCATGATAAGCACTTTGTGGTCATTCTAATACCTCTTGTAAAGATTTATCTCTTAAGTAAGGCTCAAAGAGAGAAATATCATATAGTCTAAAAAATTCAAGAAAGAAGAGAGAAAGGAGAAATTGTATGGTTCTCATTTATTTGGATTTTTGCAAAGCATTTTTATTCTGTACATAGGTAGATTAAGGCTACTGTAATTACAAATCTGCATTGCAGACAACATAATAATGATATGAGGGCAGACACTGCATACAGTGCAGGGTCAAGAGCTTCCTCAATATCCAGGTGATTCCAACTTACGTGTTACCAATACCCCTAGTGAAAACGCTAATACAGCTGCCATAACAATCCCCTTGTTTCTTTTAAGCATCTTCACAGCACTTCCCAAAAGACCAGATTCATTCTCCCATCCCTCTATTGTCTCTCTGGAGAAATCCATGGGGGCATTTCTGTTGCTCCTTTTCTCCGTCTCACTATCGTGGCCGTGGATATTACCAGTGTTGCTCCTTTTCTCCGTCTCACTATCATGGCCATGGATATTACCAGGGTTGTCGCGGTGGTGGTGGTGTTGGTCATCTCTATTCAAACTTTCATCATGAATAGGCTTTTCATGTTTTATTTGTTTTGCTCTATCACTGACATTTTCTTTCACAGTCTCATGTTCTCTCTTTGCTTCTACTGCTTGCTTTGGGACAGTTACATAAAGAATCTCACCTTCAAATTTTGCAGCTATCTTATCAACATCTGAATTTTCTGGCAATTTAAAGGATTGGTCAAAATAAGACTTTTTGTCCTCATTTACTTGCCTTTGTCCGGTGGCCTTTATATTGCCTGATCCATCAACACTAAGCTTTATATCTTCCTTTTTGAAACCTAAAACAAAAATGGGGAAAATTAATTCCATGGTCCTTATTTTCATCCATGAATAAAATCAACTGTTTAAAATAAATAAAAAATAAAAAAATCATAAACTTTTAAATTAGCAGGAAACTAATTAAATTCTATGTGAATTCTATATATAAATGGGACAACTTTTGTAGGAAAATTGCAAAAGTTCCCTTTGAAATTGAAAGGGTAAATGCTTGTGTGCTTCATAAGTTTGGATGCCTGTCTGAAATTCAAATGCCTAACAAGAATGGATGTTCCATTTTATCAATTATAAAGTCTGTCTGAAGGAGTTGCATGTTAAAATTAAATTCACAAGATCATCTAGTTTCCATGATCAAGATGCATGTTAAAATTCTTCTCAAAAAAGAAAAGAAAAAAAAGATGCATGTTAAATTTCACTGAACAATCGATTCAAAAGGTATTCTCATCTTTCCATGAAGAAAAATCTAAATGTTTTCCATGATGAAGACAGTAAACTTTGCCTTAATAATTAAATTTATCCTTGAAAGAATCATTGATGCGACTATTGATGGGCACAATTATCCTAACATTATGGAAAGAGAAGTGAAGGTTTTCCTCTCTAAACATCTGGTTAAAAAAGGGTTTTTTCTACATAAAGAATATTCAGATGTCAGATTGAAATAGTGACAAGATTCATTACCAGGCAGATCGATGAGAAGATAACGACCATTTACATCCTCTGTCCACCCTGAATAAGGTACATAGTCTTCAACAATATGGTCGCGTGAGGGTGCTCTCTCTCCGATACCTCTACTTTTAACATTTTCCATAGCCGTGGATGATCCACAAATTAAAACTGAACTTTGTTGGGGGCGATGGATGTTGAGCTAATAGTGATGCTTTGTAATGCTGAAATGCATATCTTATTTATAGAACATAAAAATGATGAGCTAATCAAGTTCACATTTTTCATTCAAATTCAGATTACTTTTCTTGTGGTAACATGCATCTTTATTCCAAACTTTCTCCTGTTGGATTATTAAATTTTGTGTGCTGGGGGACTACGTAGTTTTCCTACAGGGTATGCTTTGCTTTCCTTGTGTCCAACTCAACAGAAGACCTCTCTTGGCGTAGTTTACTGTCCTAAGATATGCTTCCATGCCATGCATACACCACGCATTCAATGGCTTTGCTCAGATCAGATGCCCATAAACAATATTTATTAGTTTTCCAAAAGTTACACAAAATCGAAAAGGGAGCTTTTGTATCATTCCCCAATTGTAGAAGTGTTGGGGATTGTTTATTGAAAGTGCATCTGGATTAATTGATTATGATTCCATTTGCCTTTATAAAATTTTTTATGAACAATTCTATGATTACAAACGGGGCAATTCAGCAGCAGCCAATATATTACAACGGTCAGAGTCATGTAGAAATCAAGGACATTATGGCCCCCCCTGATTTTTATTTATTTTTTAATTCTATTTATTTTTATATATGTATTTTGAAAGTTAAGATTAAAAAAAAAAAAAAAAAATTATATTTGGCCCTCTGAAATTGAAAACTGTCTAAAAGAATTTAGAAAATAAAATGGTTGTTGGGTAGATATCCCTTTAAGAAGACTTCAATTGAGTAATCAATATAATGTATAGGAATATAACTGTGTCCAAAAGCAGATAAAGCTTAAAGCTATGGAGTTAGATTTAATTATATTATATTAACCACTCACTTTTACCATTATTATACAATATAGACTTTACCACATAATTGACAACACCATTCAAATGTGAATATGCTGACAAATTTTACTTTCATGTGTGAGTCTTCTACAAAGTCACTTATGGCACTAAGGATAATCTCTCTCTTGAATAGAAGATTTTTCTTGATCAATCCCATTACCATCACCCATAAATTGCCCTTTACTCAATCATTTGGACAATAAACATTGGAGTCTTCCATGTACAATTATGGGAGTCACCAACAAGCACCTAGTAGAACTTTTACTCAACCAAGGGCAGAGATGACATAGGCCTTTAAACCCACCCTCAAGAAGGCACTAGGGGGCCCCTTGGCCAAGATTGGTCTAGATATAGGATAAGGTCGAATATCCAAGAGGTAGTTGATCTGCCCTCACAGTATGATGAGAAAAACTCAAGTTGAAGATCATCAGAGTCGACTAGATTCATGTCACCTCTGCATTGTTATGGCCACCCAATTGACAACCTCTATGAATTAAAAAATAAATGAACCGTTTGAACAATAAGGAGGGTGGATTATGTCCAAACCCATCCCCTTATCATAGCATTAAAAGAGGGAGATTAGATAGAACCTTTCATTCATATTCCACATCTCCTTTGGGGAAGAGTTCCATATCCTCCTATGGATACCCCCTTCCCAAAATGAGAAGAGAATTCTTTTGAAAACAGCTGAAGAGAGTCAAGGGAGAAAAAGCTTTACTTCTAGCCAAAATCCTTAAAGAGTGAAGGGAGTTTCATAAAATCCTGAGGTTCTTGGGATTGGGGCGGTGGGATATGGAAGTGTTTTTCTTGTATTATATTATTTGGATATTGTCATTTTGATCATGCATGTGGTTTTATTGAACTTTACAAAATTATCGTATTGAGTTGAATTTTACCCACTATAGGAGTCTTCCTCGTTATACTTGGTGGGATTCATTAATGAATACTTAGGCTGTGTTTGTTTGGGTGTAAAATATTTTTCGGATGTAAAATAATTTCAGGTGAAAATATTTTCGGGAAAAGAAAATATTTTTAGGTGTTTGGTGGCATTTTGAAAAATATTTTCAGGTGTTTGGTTGTGTTCTTGAAAAGATTATAAAAAACACATTTTCTCCTTATTGCTCACATTTTCTCACATTTTCTTAGCTTTCAATCAGTATATAAAAATCCTTTCTCAGAGAAACACAGAACAAACAAAACCAAAAAAAAAATCATCAAACCGGGAGAGAAGAAGGAAGAGAGAGAGAGAGAGGAGAGATCGTGCGATCGAAGGCTTCGATCGCGCAGTGGAGGCTTCGACCGCGCGATCAATGGCGAAGGCGAGACACGCGGCGGAGGTTCGATCGCGCGATGGACGGCGAAGGCGAGATCGCGCGGTGGGGATCGATCTTTGCTTGATCGTGCGGCGTTGGATCGATCTTTGCTTGATCGGTGGTGAGAGGCATGGCCCGGACGGCAAGATTGCGCGGCATTAGAGTTGATTTTGGTTCGATTCTTTTTTTCTTTTCTTTTCTTTTCTTTTTTTGTGGGAAATGGTTTGAAGATGGGTTTTGGAGATAGGTTTGAAGATGAGTTTTGGACAGTGGGAAATGGTTTGGAGATGGGTTTTGGACTGGGGGTGGCACGATCTAGGCTGGCCGGAGCTTGGCTGGGCTGGCCGGAGTTTGGCTGAGGTGAGCTTGGAGATGGGTTTTGGACTGTGTGAGGAGTGTGCTGAGCTCTCTCTTCAAGTGTGATTTTCGGAAATGGTTTGAAGGTAAAATCAAAGTGGAAATGATTTTCCGTTGGAAGGGGCTTATTTTCCGGTCAAACTGTAAATGATTTTTCGTTGATTGAATTTTCCGTGACTGCCAAACATATGTGAACACGTAAAATAATTTCCTGAAAGTGTTTTCAGTTCAAACAAACGCAGCCTTACCTTCAAACCATCGACTTTGATACCATGTAAAAATTTATGATGAAGAAGAAGATAACAGAGGAGAGCAAACACGAGAGTTTATATGTTTAAGCCTTTATGGCCGATATTCATAGTGCAAAAGCCTAAAGAACTACATTATCTCATACACTTTTTCTTGATAATACATTACATTTGTTGGAATGTTCACATGTGAGTGGTGTGATTAATTAAGTGGTGAAGTCTCACATTGGCTAATAATGATAGTAGTGAGTGTTTAATATGGCATAATAGGGCCTAAACCCATAACTAAAGCTTTTGGATAAAGTAATGTCATTGTATGATATATTAACTACTCAATTGAAGTCTTCCTAAGGTGTTATCTCTCCAATAAGTAGTGTCAAAGTGGGTTGATTGGAACTTGCTTATCATGTATTATCAATCACACCCTTCATTGTCTTTCTATTTTTACCTATTCGAAAGTAACGTATTTTCTTGCATATTGGTACTTTTACCTATTCGATTCTTGCTCCTCATACCTTGCATTGTAGCGAGACGAAAAGAACCTGAGGGCAACTACTACGATTAGATATCTATTTTCAACTAGACATAATCCTGTCTGACTGACCCTACCATGATTGAATGACTGAGCTATGCCATGGAGGAAGTCTTTCTTTGAGCATGCCGTGGAAGAACAACAACGCTGCTGCCTTGGCTAAGCTGCTTGCCCGAAGCTCTGTTCCTATCACGCAAGAAAGAGACAAAGAGAGGTAGGAATTGGATTCTTATCTGGTTACAGCATGGCATCTGTGTCCTTATTGTAAAAAGAGAGTTTCTATCTTAGGACTTCTTGTCGTTTCTCATTAAGGGAGAGTTTCCATTTTAATGGCGTTATCTTCATATGCCATTAAGCACCTAAATGTTCAAGTACAAAATTTTCGAAGACATATCAAGCTTTGGATTCAATTTCTACAAGTTGTGCATTTCATTAGAGATTAGTGCACAACTTGAGGGAGAGTATGGAAAGTACAATTCACTTTCCATGTCATTGAAGACCAAATCAAGACATTGATTTCAAGAGAAATTATGAGATTGATTGGTAGAGAAAATCGTGGGATTGAGACAATCAATATGAAATTTAAATTCAATTTTTTTTTTTTTTTTCTATTGTACCACTCTTATCCCATGGATTTAGGCTACAAAGTCTGAACCACATCAGCTTTCATGTTTTTCAATCTTTTCTTTTATCTTCTTCTCTACTACGAATTTCTGCAATGGTCACTTAATCTTTTTCTTTTTCTTTCTTATTTTATTTTATTTTTTTATAACAAGTCTGGAAATTAGATAATGACATAAAAAAAAAAATTACATATCTAGCCACAGACAGTGGATTGGAAAATTTGTTGCCTCGTTTGTCATGGTAAGAACAGGTCTTGACACTTCTTTGCAAACCACTACTACAATGCTCTGCCTTGCTTCCATTTTGGTTCTATTCTTCTACTCTGGGTGACAATGATGATGATTGTTAACTCCAACTGTGTTGGTTTGAAGAGTACAACTTGTTTAGACATCTGTTTATCCATAAAATTAGATTAGGCTTTTCTCTTATTTGATAAGCGATTGTCATTATTGCTCAATGTGGTGCTTACAGGCTTCCCAGCCCGTGGAATGATAAGGTTGTTTCACTTAGGGTCCGTTTGGATAGAACTTATTGCTGAAAACTGAAAACTGAAAACACTGTAGTAAAATAATTTTAAAATGTGTGAATAGTACCGCAGGACCCATTTTTAATGAAAAAGTTGCTGAAAAGTGAAATTTGTGGGTCCGTGAACAGTGCACGAATGCACTGTTCACAGGAGATTGGGTCAACACTTGCAGCTGGAGGAAAAAAAAAAAAAAAAAAACTGAAAACGCAGACGCAGGAATAAGTGCAATCCAAACGCCCTCTTAATCTATAGAATCATAGATGTTTGGCACTACAACTTCTTTATTCGATCAAATTAAAAGTTTTTTTTAGTGGTGTATTTATACTTAGTTCCATCTAAATCATTTTTGGGTACTTTTTATTTATTTTTCAATGACAAAGCTAATTTATTTTTTGGTAATAAAAATATCAGATATTTGACTAAACTATGTATATATTAGAAGAATGAGTAATAGTTTATTACTTCCCATCCTAACGCATTTGTAAATAGTTTTTAAATTACCATTTTTTTTAGATAAAACGATAGTAAACTTTATTAATTGAGAAAATAATATACAACAGGAAAGACAAAGAGGTACAAAAGAACCCCGTTTTCTCGCATATGTTAGGGTAGCATGATTACATCGTAAAAATAAATAAATAATTCAAAATCTACTACTATAAGAAAAACGAATCTTCACTTGGATGCCTAAAAAACTTGAAAAAAAAATGTCAAACGACACCTTCTTGATTTACATGGACATCAAAGTGATGAGTTTTTTTTTTTTTTTTTCCTTTTTTTTTTCCTTTTTTTTTTTTTTTTGTTTTTTGTTTTTTTTAGACTTAGAAACTTCATGTAGGAGATGGAAAGGGGAGATTATCCCAATGAACAAATGCTGACCTGCTTGATTATCAACCTTAACAGCTAATTTTTTGAAAACCGAAGACCTTGAACAATCTGACTGGGGACGTTTGGAATGGAGGTGTGAAGGATTGGAAGAGATTTTTGAATTTGAATTTCCTTTGTTTCGCAAAACATGCTTCCAGCTATGAAGAGAATATTTTTTCTGCTCCGAATCATCAGCGTTCAAAATTCCTAGTATTTTCTTTAAAATCAAGGTAGTTAGAATGTAATAACCTCCCCAATATTAATACCCTTATCACAAAGTGTTTGAAAACCCAACGAATCCTCCTTATCTCTATCTTCAACATCCGAATTTAAAGATGAAATTACCAAAGAGATCTTGGATTGATCCAAATCCAAAATTTGATCTTGGATAATCAAATTTGAATTTGGATTAGAATCCAACACTATTCCTTTTGAACATTTGAATCCTCCTGAGTAATAGAAGAGCAAATCTTTTCTCGCGCTGAAATAGCTGTATCGCTTCTTGGAGTAACCACCGAATGAACTAGATTTCTAATCACAGGCACCATGGGAAGCTCCTTTGGCCGCCTTCCAATATGTAAAGAATCCTCCGATTCATCATCATCATTCTCATCTCGTGCCTCTGAATGAGGGATACCAAACTCTCTTTTACATCCACCCGTAATAGAGTGAAGCCAAGGTCCAAACTGAAACTCATCTTCATCAGAGGAAAAACATCTTGTTTTCAACTGAGGACACTCACGATCTTGATGACCAAGAATACCACAACAATAACAAAAAATAGGAAGTCTTTTATATTTAATATAGCTCTAGTTTGGTTTCCTCCAATAAATCATATTTAGATGATATAATTTAGGCATTGGATAAAGTACAAGTTTTTATCTATCTAATCTATGGAAGCACATATATATTAGCTTGCGAGTTGTTTTGAATGATTAGTAGGTTAAATGTATTTACCATTTTTATCCTCCTATCATACTAAAGTTATTTTGAATGACCTCTCATTTGAATCAATCGGATAACTAAAAAGAAGATACGTACAAATAGAGAGAGTCAAAGTGAGTGTAAGAAGACTCTTAAATAGACAGAGAGATTCAAAGGGGGTGTAAGAAGAATCTTATACAGATAGAGAGATTCTTATCAGTGCTGGTTAAGAAAGTAAACAGCTAATGAACCATAGAACATTACTTGGAAAAATAAATTGGAACGGAAGATTATATAAAACAAGTTCACTGATATTATTAGACTAAACAAAGTTTTTACATTAGACATAAGGAAAGGATTTTTGAAGGAGGCTAAGTTCTGTCTCTTCATAGTTAAAAAGTGGCTCTTTGTAGGCCACAGACTTTAAACTTACTTAGCTACAATTTACAATGAGTTTTGTCCGATTATCTACAATTTATAAAAGTGTTTTTTTTTTTTTTTTTTGTAACCGCTACAATATACTTTTTAGCAGTTTCCCAATTGCTACAATATATATATATTTGCTTCTATAGGTGTTTTCTAAATACAAAATTACAAAGTTTAATCCTTCTATTTTTTATTTTTTTTTTACTCCAATGTAGAAAACTAACACCCTAATGACCAAAATACCCCTAAATACTCAAAATGACACAAATACCCCTATAACTAAAAAATGACCAAAATATCCCCAAAATGTCAATATGCCCCTACACCTCAAAATTACCAAAATACCTTAGGAGTAATTAAACTGAACCAAATAAAAAAAATCCCTACAATCACTAAATGATATAAATACCCCCCAAACCATAGTATTACTACTATTATGTGGCGTTTGGTACGAGGTAATGTTTTAGAATTCTCAGGAATGTTTAAGGATTCTCATGTTTGGTTACAAATTACGCTTGGGAATCAAATGCCAGGGAATCTGGATTCCCCCTCTAAACCCCTCTCAGTAGGAATGTGGATTCCCTTTAAAAACAGGTGGGAATCCAATTCCGAAGCTTAAAAGAAATTGTATTTTTTATAAATTGACAATTTTAACCATTTTTCCTTATCATTAAAGCAATTAAGATAAACTATAAACATATTATCAATATCTTCTCTCTTGTCTTTATCTTTTCCCTCTAAAACAACATAAATAGGATAAACAATTTTGTTAATATATTTTTTAACAAAGTTCTATTTAGATTTTACATGTGGAAAAAAAAGTTTGAAGGAGACTCTCCATTAAAACATAATTAAAACTTATTATATAAAACCCACAACATATACCAAACTCTGATGCTTCAACACATATGTATATATCATAAGATGCGATCCTAAAAAGTTTGAAGTTAATTAATTTTTCATTTTGTGCCATACAATTGTTTAGACATTAAAAAAGAAAAAGAAAAGTAAGCTACGATCTGATTATAATAAGCTATCAATTAAGCAAAGACAACAATTTTTTATTTTGAAAATTTCAATAGTTTAAGCCTCAACAATCTTCGTATGGTGTCAAACAACTATTAAAAATGGTTGCACTTTCACATTTGTCATTGTACAATAAACATGCTGTTGAGGACTAAAATTTGACAAGAAAACTCATTCTATGAAAAGTAAGGAAAGAACATTAGTCTTATCAAAAGAATGCCCAATTCATGAAGTTAAGAAGGATCATGAAGGCCCGAAGTACCAAAAAGAAGGAAAAAGAAAGAAATAATAATAATAAGACCCAGACTTGGTCAGGTTTAAGGACATGCAGCAAGAGGAATCAACATCAAGGCCCTAGAACCTTGATGTGTCCTTTTGAAGCCTTGAGAAGAGGACCTTGGCTGACACATAGGAATGCCAAGATGTATGTTCAAATTTCCAGCAAAACTAGTGATGCGAGAGACGCAACAAGATTTTTATTTAGTATTATTTATGTTTGCAAGTCAATTGTATTTTTTATGTTTTAGGTCCTAGTAGTTTATTAGGCTATTAATATTTTAATTTGGAAGCAAGGTTATGTTTGTAATAAGGCAATTAGGGTTTGGCAATCCTTTATAAGCAACTTATTGTACTCCTTGAGGAGATAGTTGATACTTTGATGAATGAAAAAAATGGCCGTTTGGTCTCTTTGGGCTGGTGTTGACTCCAGGTCCACCCTAGGTGTTAACTCCTAGTGGTTTTCCCGCTTGGTGCTGACTCCAAGCAAAACCTAGGTGTTGACTCCTAGGTCATATCATTTATTTTATTGTTGTTTCAGTTTTGTTCTGGTTGTCCTGCGTCAATTTTGGTATCAGAGCAAACAACAATCTGTTTGAAGCATCGTCGCAATCAATTCAGAACCAGAAAAATATCACCAAAAAAAAACTCCATTCACACATATCAAGCCACCAAAAGGTTACCCATCAACCCAAGCCCTTTGACCCAACAACCAACAAACCCCATAGCCAAACCTGGTCAAGTTATTTCAAAAGGTTCTTCACACACTGCCATCCCAATAAATGATTGAAGCACCAACCTATTCCCCGACCATTTTAAGTTCCTCCTTTGTCTCATTGCAACACTATTCCACCTTGCCATCTTAGAGTACTGCGTCGCCAACCCACTTCACCAAAACAGTACTGCAAGAATTCGTTAATGTCAATCTCACCCTGTCATCCCAAAGCCGTTGTCCACAGCCATCACAAGATCGCCACTGTTGCAGCAAATAGCCAATCCATCGACCCCATATCAGAGGTAACCCGACAGTCCCATCTGAGTTCTTTCTTCGTAGCGGCACTAGCATCCTGTTTCACTCTTAATACACACTTGTTTCAACCCATAAAAGACATACCAACCCAACTTGCCACTTTTTTTTTTTTTTTTTTTTAAAAACATTAAACCTAGAAGCCAACTTGTGTGCTTCAACTTTGAGTAGAAAATTTAGTTTCAATCTCTGTGTTTCACTATTTTGTGCCTCATAGCTAAAAAATGACTTCCTTTGATAGAAAGCTTGAGAAGCAACTTAAAGATAGAGAATTTGAGAAGCAAATTAATGAGGTTGGGAATAGTCTCCTTAACCCTCCTTCCTCCATTGATGATCTTCTCACTCTTCTTGATAAAGTTGAAAATTTGTTAGCATATATGGAGCAAAAACCATCCAAATCAATGCGAAATGCACTTTTACCCTCAGTGAAGGCATTAATCACTAATAAACTTTTAACACATGCTGAAATGGATGTGAAGGTTTCAGTTGTATTTTGCATTATTGAGATTACAAGGATAAAAGCACCAGATGCCCCATATAAGGATGAGCAAATGAAAGAAATATTTCAGTTTATTGTGGCAGCATTCAAAAATATGCCTCATGTGTCTACTCGCTCTTATAAGAAGGTGGTTTCAATTCTTAATACCATTGCAAAAGTCAAGTTATGCTTGGTGATGCTGGATCTTGAGTGTGATGCATTGGTTGTTGAGATGTTTCAAAGTTTCTTGAAGATAATTAGGTCCAACTATCCACCTGTTGTACTTTCAGCCATGGGAACAATTATGAATCTGGTCATAGATGAAAGTGAAGACATTTCCTTGGATCTTCTCAATTCACCTTTTGCTAGGGTAAGAAAGGAAAGCCAGAATTTTTCAACTATGTTGTGGAAATTGGGGGAGCAAATAATCACTAGGATTAATGCCCAAATAGAAAAGATAATGGCACCCACTCAAGCACAATGCAACAAGCTTGAGGCTGCACATGATGTGAAAGTTGAAGTTTTTGAATGTGCTTCTGATCAACCCTCCATGGTGCTTGAAGATCTACATGTTGATGAAGTCGAAGAGGTTAAAACCACAATGTTTCCTAGGGTTCATAATGATCAAGATGAGATTATACTTATTCCACACATTGATTTTGTTATTCCAAATGAGTTTGATGAGATGGAATCCAAGGTTTTTCTTTTCCTTGTGCTCCCTAAGGTGATTCTAGACTTGAAGTAAGTGTTACTTGTAAGCATCCTAATCCTTCAATGCTTTAAAACTTAAGGTTGAGTTTTCTCCAACTGAAGGAGAATGATGCGAGAGACGCAAGAAGATTTTTATTTAGTATTATTTATGTTTGCAAGTCAATTGTATTTTTTATGATTTAGGTCCTAGTAGTTTATTAGGCTAGTAATATTTTAATTTGGAAGCAAGGTTATTTTCGTAATAAGACAATTAGGGTTTCCTAGCGAATTAGAACTAGGGTTTTGCAATCCTTTATAAGAACCTTATTGTACTCCTTGAGGAGAAAGTTGATATTTTAATGAATGAAAAAAGAAAAAGAAAAGACATTTGGTCTCTTTTGGTCTAGTGTTAACTCTAGGTCCACCCTAGATGCTAACTCCTAGTAGTTTCTCCGCTTGGTGCTGACTCCAAGCAAGGCCTAGGTACTGATTCCTAGTTCATATAATTTATTTTATTGTTGTTTCAATTTTGTTCTGGTTGTCCAGCATCAACTAGATATTATCTTTGTAACCCATGGTCCAAGCCCATGGGATCCCAAATTGGTACTAAGGGAGAAGTAGTCTGGTCGTTAGGGGAGTGATTTCTGGTGAAAGAAGGATCCCGAAAGTTTCCTTGGTTCATATATTTGTTTGGAATGTATGGACCAATGGAAAACTTAGTTTCTCCATGTGCAGGACATCTCCCCACAATTTCCTCTCAATTGTCACTTTCAATCAAAGCTATCATCCATTGCATTGAGCAGCCCACCCACTCTTTTGGCTTTTTAAGAAGAAATCTTTCATTTGTAACTAAAACCAAATGCCCCTTTTGAGTTATAATTGCCTAATTAAGCTAAACTTCTGCCTAATGCATTTTTTCAGGTTCTAAAGGACATGGTTTTACCCAGTAGACTAGGGATGTCCTCGCCTGGGGTACCAAACCATGTCCACTATAAAAGGAACACTAAGGCATAGAAGAAGAGGAGTAGGGGGGGGAGAAAAATGGGGATTCAGATAATGGGAAAAAGGGGGAGTCTAGAGGTTCAAAAAGATAATTCTTAGAGCTTTAAGAGCCCAGCAAGTGAGAGAAGCGAGCCAAGGGGGAGGAATTTGTACCATATCCTTGAGATCATTCAAAATATCACTTAGCCTCTAAAGAAACATATGTCAAAACATGCACACATCAGATATCACTCTCTCCCACAAAATTCTTCTCACCTAACTATCTTGAAAGGCAATACCCAAATAAAGCTACTTGGACTTGAGTTCCAAATCCCACAAGTCTTGTGCAAAAGCACTTTGTTTGTGAGAATTGGGGTCAGGATCCTCGTGGCTAACTCATTCTCATGAAATTCATTTACATATATGTATATGTATTAAAATATATATCCTAATCTGAGAAATTAACAATTATTTGAAGATATGTGTACTATATAGTATGTTCTTATGCAGGAACCATAGAGGTAAAGGGAAAGGGCAAAACTTCATTGCATAATAAGCATGAAGAAAGATCCTACAATTCAAGGAATCAGCATTCTGAGTTCCATGGATTATAGGCCTAGTACCATTGGGAACCACGACATCACGTTCGGGGTACCACGACATCATGCTTGAGGAACCAAATGAAGGAACTCTTTTAAATGTTTACAATCTAAAACTGTCCATGGATCGGATTGGATCGGGTTTGTCACAACCGACCCAATTAGATCGGGTGTATGAAAAATGGACCCACAACCGACCAAATATTCGAGTTGGACCCGATAGTTCGAGTTATCGGTTAAATGGGTCGGAACCGTCGGGTGTTCAAGTCTAAGGAACAACCCAAAAGAAATCAACCCCAAACTCAAAGAACACATCTCACATGTCAACCATAATCCAAAACTACAGAAATCTAATAACACCAAAAATATCATAAACCCAAATCTGAGATTCAAATCAAACAACACCAAAAACACCAAAATTGAATCTAAGATCAAATCAAATAAGAAAAACACTACAAACCTAAACCTCAAACTGAAAGAAAGAGAGAGGAAACCCATATATGAGACCGAAAGAAGGAAAAAGAAGAGAATAACACTCAATTGGCACCACCACCACTCCCTTCTCCCACCGTCACTGCATCTGCCATCAAATTACACAAGATCAAACAAGATCAAAGCCATATAGATCAGATGAGGCTTTAGCTGGATCCACCTTTGACCTCTAGAGAAAGCTTTTTTAGACCACTCTTTCCTCTGAATCCTTATTTCGACGGTGTCCAATCTCCGTTCACCCTCATCACCCGAACCTCCGCTGTCTTCCAGGTATTCCTTCTTTCTCTCTCTCTCTCTCTCTCTCTCTCTCTCTCTCTCTCTCTCTCATGTTTTTTATTTTTCTTTACTTCAAGAGAATGGGGTTTGAGGTGAGACACAACCTAGTATGGTGGGCTAGTGATGGCATTAAGACAAAGCCTAAGGGTAGGGATTTGAGAGAGACAGAGAGAGAGGGCGTGAAAAACAAATATCTTAACTTTAAGAGAGAGAGAGAGACAAAGAGAGACAGAGAGATCAGGTCTTGACTTTGAGCGTGAAAATAGACCCAAATCCTTCTTAAGTTTATTATCAGTCGAGTCAGTTTCTTCGAGTTCCAAATTGCTTAACCCACAACCTGAACTGAACTTTCAATTTTTAATAATATATGACCAAATTT
Source organism: Castanea mollissima (assembly GCA_014183005.1). Taxonomy (NCBI): domain Eukaryota; kingdom Viridiplantae; phylum Streptophyta; class Magnoliopsida; order Fagales; family Fagaceae; genus Castanea; species Castanea mollissima. The sequence goes on along the minus strand of JACAVU010000007.1, from coordinate 38,378,034 downwards.
GACCCACCATGCTATTTGGACCCGCTCGTTGGGCTTCAGGTCGGGTGGATCCAGTCGATTTGGTCGGGTGACTTGATCCGCTGGACAGTCCTAGTTTACACAATAAAAGATAAGTCTTAAATATTCTATTTTAATCTCCTTCTCATTGTGAATATTATGAATAACTATTTTACTTATTTCGTAAGAGTAAATGGTCATTTTATGATACTTAAACACTTATAATGGTATTTTATTGCTTAGGAGGAAATTGCATTTTTGCCTTAAGGGGCTTTATGTGACTTGTCAAAAAATTGGTCCATATAATGACCCTAATAGGCCATGGAGAACCAAACCCAGTCCAGCCATTTATCCTTGAAGGCCCAGAATCCCCTATCATCAATGGACTTGGGTACTTTCCAAAAAAGTAACCCACACATGCTTACATCAAGAATATATAAATGACTTAGTTAATATATATTAAAATGTTTAAACTTTTGCTAAACGGTATAAACTCCACCATTGCAAACCCCTAGAAAAATCATTCACGTGGATTATATATAAATGAAGAAACCCATGTGGATTAAGTATGCGTTTGGGATGAGCTGAATTTTTTAATTTATCTCCACTTTCAGCTTATTTTTGTTACTATTCATGGGTCACATTATACTTTTTAATACTATTCATGAGTCCCACTATATTATTTAACTTATTTTTTAACATTTTTTTTACACTTTCAGTAAAAAGTTTTTGGTTTCAACTAAATTAGTTGTTCCAAATGGACACTAAATAATGAGTTTTTTTAGTTTTTATTTAAAAAAACTCTCAACAGTACCAAAAAATAATGACAATGGTGTTAGATATGCAAATCTAAATAATAAGACATCAAAATGAAGCGATTTTGCATGACGATGTTAAGAGGGAGAGATCAAGGATAATTTATTTAATTGGCATATCCAAACCAAAATTACCAACAAAGCATCCAAAAAACTTGAGCAAAGCCATTAGTAAGTGCATTGTGCACCAAGTATTCCATCCCAAAAGCATCATCGTAGTTTTTTTTTTTTTTTTTTTTTTTTTTTTTTTTTTTTTTTTTAAATCTAACGCACGTGAAATGAACATAATATTGCTACAAAGAAAATATTGCTTCAAAGAAAATATTTTAGCATACCATGGGATGTGCCCACATGGTAATGGTATAACAGTATCACACAACACTGGGAGGATTTGTCAAGAATTAATAACAACTAGTAAGTTTCCCGTGCGATGCACGGATACTGTTGTAATGTTTTATGTAAATTTGTTTTTGGAAAATATTATACATATATTATAGCATATTTATTATAAAACTTTGTTAGTAATGAGTTCATCATAAAAAGTAATAATTATAAATTGCACACATATATTTATTATAATTATTTTGCTCAAGTAATGAGCAATAATTAAAACAACTTGGAGTAATATTATATAATAAAAGTTGATAAAAGCATATTAATTCATTCTATATTACTGATTTTCATTATATGAAGTAATGAAAAGCTTCATTACAAAATCTTTTTTTTTTTCAATCTTTGTTATTGCAGTATGGTGATGCTTGTTATCATCATCAATTTCTCCATCTTCAACGTTTGAAGTTTAGTTCATCCATATTTGTTCAATTTTTGAGCTTTCATCATTTTTTTTTTCCTTTTGTTGCATCATTTGTGTTAATCACTAATGAATTGGTATCAAGAGACTCTTAATTGGATCTTACAAAATTTGGACTTTGTCGCTAAGATTTTTCATAGTATTTGCTTTTATATTAAATTTCAATGATGTTACAGTTTTTTGTAAATATATATATATATATTATATATATATATATATATTGTTAATTTTGAAATAGTGCAGTAAAAAGAATTAATATAGCATATTGAATTGTGTGTGTTTTTTTTCTTCCATACCTTTTTATCATTTGAGCGTGCATCAAAAACTTAGCAACTATATAATTTTTAAAACCATCATTAGATTGAATTCATTCAAATGAAGTAGAGAAATCTATTTTTTTCCTAACTTTTTTTTTTTTCAAATCTTGTGAGATTCGTTCTCTAATATCAATATATTTACAATAATTTAAATAAGTAATACCTTAGTTTATTTTTCAACAAGATCTTTTGTAGATTCATTTAGGATTTTCTCGGCAGCTCGATCAAATATCACAAAATTTGTTTTGTTAGTTGCATCAAAAAATTCAATTTGAATCATGTATCTGAAGTAGTTTGCAATTGTATATATATAGTAGTTATAGTGAGATAAATATATTATAAATATTTGGAGAGATGTAGTTGATGTGAGCACCTCTAACTTTGGGATAGAAAGATTTATTTTTGTTTCACATTTTGCACACCAAAATAATTTTGCTTATGATTTGACATTCCTTTCATAAAGAACGCACAAAATGTAATACCAACCTATTATTGTATCATTGTTACTTATTATTGCAATACCTTAGCAGTTCACATCTTGCAAAGAACTTTGAAATTAATATGCATTATTTTTTTAATGTAAATAATATGATGTATTATTTTTTTTTTTTTTTTTTTTTTTTTTTTTTTTTTTTTTAAATCTAACGCACGTGAAATGAACATAATATTGCTACAAAGAAAATATTGCTTCAAAGAAAATATTTTAGCATACCATGGGATGTGCCCACATGGTAATGGTATAACAGTATCACACAACACTGGGAGGATTTGTCAAGAATTAATAACAACTAGTAAGTTTCCCGTGCGATGCACGGATACTGTTGTAATGTTTTATGCAAATTTGTTTTTGGAAAATGTTATACATATATTATAGCATATTTATTATAAAACTTTGTTAGTAATGAGTTCATCATAAAAAGTAACAATTATAAATTGCACACATATATTTATTATAATTATTTGGTTCAAGTAATGAGCAATAATTAAAATAACTTGGAGTAATATTGTATAATAAAAGTTGATAAAAGCATATTAATTCATTCTATATTACTGATTTTCATTATATGAAGTAATGAAAAGCTTCATTACAAAATCTTTTTTTTTTTCAATCTTTGTTATTGCAGTATGGTGATGCTTGTTATCATCATCAATTTCTCCATCTTCAACGTTTGAAGTTTAGTTCATCCATATTTGTTCAATTTTTGAGCTTTCATCATTTTTTTTCCTTTTGTTGCATCATTTGTGTTAATCACTAATGAATTGGTATCAAGAGACTCTTAATTGGATCTTACAAAATTTGGACTTTGTCGCTAAGATTTTTCATAGTATTTGCTTTTATATTAAATTTCAATGATGTTACAGTTTTTTGTAAATATATATATATATATATATATATATATATATATTGTTAATTTTGAAATAGTGCAGTAAAAAGAATTAATATAGCATATTGAATTGTGTGTGTTTTTTTTCTTCCATACCTTTTTATCATTTGAGCGTGCATCAAAAACTTAGCAACTATATAATTTTTAAAACCATCAATTAGATTGAATTCATTCAAATGAAGTAGAGAAATCTATTTTTTTCCTAACTTTTTTTTTTTTCAAATCTTGTGAGATTCGTTCTCTAATATCAATATATTTACAATAATTTAAATAAGTAATACCTTAGTTTATTTTTCAGCAAGATCTTTTGTAGATTCATTTAGGATTTTCTCGGCAGCTCGATCAAATATCACAAAATTTGTTTTGTTAGTTGCATCAAAAAATTCAATTTGAATCATGTATCTGAAGTAGTTTGCAATTGTATATATATAGTAGTTATAGTGAGATAAATATATTATAAATATTTGGAGAGATGTAGTTGATGTGAGCACCTCTAACTTTGGGATAGAAAGATTTATTTTTGTTTCACATTTTGCACACCAAAATAATTTTGCTTATGATTTGACATTCCTTTCATAAAGAACGCACAAAATGTAATACCAACCTATTATTGTATCATTGTTACTTATTATTGCAATACCTTAGCAGTTCACATCTTGCAAAGAACTTTGAAATTAATATGCATTATTTTTTTAATGTAAATAATATGATGTATTATTTTTTTTTTTATGTAAATGATGAGTATAATTTGAAATGATTAACATACTTGTTTCTTAAGATCTCATTCAATGCATTTTATCTATACTATTGTCTTCATATTATTTAAAGATAAATCCTCCTATGAAATATGTTTTGCATGTATTTTTGGTTTTTCTTGTATAGGATCATGTTTTTTACCATTCCTATCATTGAATTTTTTTTTAAAGAAAATATTAAGTTAATGGCATTTTGTAAGATATCATATGATATTTATTAGATTTTTTTGTTATTATAAATTTTAGAAATATGCACTTGTCAACTATTTCAGCAACCTCAGGAATCTTAAGATTTATATATATTTTTGTTGCACTGGTCAATGACAGAAATTTTTCTATTTAAATTGCATAGAACATTATTAATAGACAAAAGCATATTGAATTGAAATTGGGGAAAAATGAAGACATGATTTCATGAGAATGAGATTTTCTAGAAGTATCATCTATACGTGGGGGAGGAAGAAGAAAGTTTGTAAGAGGGTAAGAGTTTTTGCTTTGATTTACATGTGGGAAGGGTCAAACTTGGGTCCTAATATGTAAGGTAAGAACTGTGCTTGAGTTTTTTATAAGGTTTGGTCTACTTTTAAAAGGCAGTCCATTTTATAGTGAACAAATTTTGGTCTAATGGGACAAATTGTCAAGAACAACCCATATTTTATTTAATAGTAAAAATAAGTTATTATGATCTATTGGGTAACAGTAAAAAAAAACTTAATAAAAAGAGGTAAAAAATGCTAAATTTATATAATGGTAAAAATAAGTTACTATTATCTATTGGGTAATAGTTAAAAAACTAAATGAAAAAATGTAAAAAAAGGTTAAATGCAATATTAGAGTGTCATGTGGCAGAACCTTATCATCTATACAGGAGGGAGGAAAAAGAAAGTTTGTAAGAGGGTAAGAGTTTTTGCTTTGATTTACATGTGGGAAGTGTCAAACTTGGGTCATAATATGTAAGGTAAGAACTATACTTGAGTTGTCATAAAGTTTGGTCTACTTTTAAAAGGTAGTCCATTTTATAGTGAACAAATTTTGGTCTAATGGGACAAATTGTCAAGAACAGCCATATTTTATTTAATAGTAAAAAGAAGTTACTATGATCTATTGGGTAACAGTAAAAAAACTTAATAAAAAGAGGTAAAAAATGCTAAATTTATATAATTGTAAAAATAAGTTACTGTGATCTATTGGGTAATAGTTAAAAAAATTAATGAAAAAATGTAAAAAAAAATGTTAAGTGCAATATTAGAGTGCCACGTGGCAGAACCTCATGCACTTTCACATGATGTCTCTGCTTTTATATATATATATATATATTGATATTGATGGTGTGTGTATATATATAACTAACAAAAGAGGAGGGACAGATCCCAGTTTCCAACATATTGGCCTCACATCTGATTTCCTAGTCTATCAACAACAAATCCATATTTATCCACTATTAAAAGATAAAAGGCATCATAAGATGAGTGGATTTTGTCCACAACACAAACAATATGGGAGTTGGCTTTAAAAAAAATGAGAGTTTAATTAAAGATAAATATGTGAACAAATCATCTATTTATCTTTAATTAAGTTTTTGTGTCTATCCTAAAAATTGCTAAAGGGTAAGAGGAAAAGCTGATAATAACAATTAAGTTCATGTTTTATCGAAAACAAATTATGTAATTTGGCATAGGCATGTAGCCACTTGGTTCAACCACGGTTTTTAAGCCTAAATTAAAAATTCTGCAATTTGGTGTAGCCATTTGGTGCAACAATAACTTCTAATAATATGATAATTTTATTATTTTGATTAAAATTACTTATACAAAATAAATAATAACATAATTATATGGAGGTGGGCAAGTTCCACTATTCAAACTCCATTGTCCTTATTGTTGAGTTGTTGCCTTGAGTTGCTATCATAGTGAGGCCAAAGTGTAACATGGTGAGATCTAGATGTGTGTATATGTATGTGTGTGTGTATGGAGTCCAAATCTTCTGTCCCACTTTTCCTGCTCCACTCTATACTCCACCAATAAAAACTTGTCACGTGTTCACCTAATTAATTAACTACTACTATTAATTAATAACCGTAGCATTAATAAGTCAATAATGACAATATTTAATTAATTAGATGAACACATGGCAAGTTTTTATTTGTGGAGAATAGAGTGAAGCAAAAAAAGTGAGACAGAAGATTTGGACTCGTGTGTGTGTGTATGAGATGGGTTCAAGTTACACTTGATGTAACTCTAAAGAGTTACACATTTTTTAAACCGTTGGATTTAAGTAGATCCAATAGTAAAAAAAAGACCCTCATTAATGCTAATATTCTGATTATAATCTCATTAATTATCCCTCATTCATTATATTTTATATCTATCTCTAAACCAAAAAAAAAAAAAGTATTATATTTGACTCTCTCTCTCTACATTTCTCTCTATCTCTTAGAGTCAAAATCTTCTGTCTCACTTTTCCTGCTCCACTTTATACTCCACCAATAAAAACTTGTTACGTGTTCACCTAATTAATTAAATACAATCATTATTCACTTATTAATGTTATTGTTATTAATTAATAGTAGTATTTAATTAATTAGGTGAACACGTGACAAGTTTTTATTGGTGGAGTATAGAGTGGAGCAGGAAAAGTGGGACAGAAGATTTTGACTCTATCTCTTACTTGGGCTGATTTAATGGGTAGTTCACGGCCAGAGAGCCTCTTGAAGTGCTCTTTCAAAAATCTCTTGGAATCGTACTCTCTGATCTTCTTCCATGCCAGTTCCTTCTGATTTCTCTCTAACCTGTGAAGAATGAAATCTCAGTCGTCAGTTTATATCCAAAAAAAAAAAATCCAATGCCCCAGATCTAGATCATGATTCATGTAGATCTGGCAAAAAAAATCAAATTTATTCGGAACACAAAAATAGGGGAAATGAAATATAATGAAGAATAGAAAGAGAAACTATTTTTTTTTTTTTATCAAATTACATTACTGTTGAAAGAGAAGCAAGAGGAAGCTCACTAATATGAAGTTTGTGATAAATTTAGAAACAAAGAACTTTGAAATCTTTGAGTCTATGGCTTGGTCTATTTATAATTGCCAACTTGCCAACTGATTTTTTTTTCTTTTTTAAATAGTAATTTTAGAATTGTGTTTGGTTAGGTTCAGACTTTGTTGTAGCGGGAACTATTTTACCTAATCAGTTTCTGCATGTGATCAGGAAGGATGTTACTGAATATGATGTTGCCTCGTTATATAATTGAATCTTCTTTCTTTGTCAATATATATACAAATAAATTTTAATATCCATCACTGAAAACTGAGAAATGAAAAACTTCTATCCCATCTACTATCATATCTTATCTAGGAAGACAAACTATGATCCAAAATCAATTAGCGTCTAAATAAATACCCAAAGGTCCCAAACATCCATGTTTGCACCCACCCAAAGTCAAAGATTATTTGTTGAAAATATATACATACTTTCAACCCAAATCGTGGAGACATCAAACTAGGTTAGGTCCAAGAATTTCTTGAAAAAGCTTACGATCTATCACAGGAATGGGGTAACATCCCAGCAAAAATTGGTTGAGATCTAAATAGCAAACCTTAGGTGTGACCCCACGATGAATAAATTATCAACAATTTCTCATTAGACAAACAATGCAGTATTAATTTTTTTTCCTTCTTCTGCCAACAATCTATCCATGGAGGTGGAACAACGGTGGAGGAGAAAGAGATAGAGAGAGAAACGTGGAGAGAGAGTCAAATATAACACGTTTTTTGGATTTAGAGATAAATATAAAATATAATAAATGAGGGATAATTAATGAGATCTTAATCAGAATATTAGCATTAATGAGGGTCTTTTTTTGACCGTTGGATCTACTTAAATCCAATGATTTAAAAAACGTATAATTCTTTACGCTCTGTTTGTTTCAATAGAAAACTTTGTGTAAAGATAGTTTTCCATGATTTCTAGTGTTTGGTAGCCTAAAAAAAGATGAGTCAAAGGAAAACTATCTTTGATCAACATAAAAAGTATGGCTTATTTTTAGAGATTGTTTTCCATTAAATTTTTTTGGAAAACAACTAAATCTCACAGCAAACTAAATAAGGGAAGTTAGGATGTTGTTTTTCAACTCATTTAAAGTTGTTACCAAACATTAGAAAATGAGATAGTTTTATAGAAAATATTTCTTGAAAAATGACTCGTTTTCTAGAAAATGTCATTGCTGAAACAAACAGAGCGTCTTACACTAGGTGTAACTCTTATAAATTTACACATTTTTTACACCGTTAGATTTTTTAGTGTAACTCTTATAAATTTACACATTTTTTACACCGTAGATTTCTAAAAAATCTAACGGTTAAAAAAAAATCATTAAATGCTATTTTTTTTCCACTTTATTACCTAATTAATACTAGCGCGCTCTCTCTCTCTCTCTCTCTCTCCTCTCTCTCTCTCTCTCTCTCCTCTCTCTCTCTCTCTCTCTCTCTCTCTCTCTCCTTATTTATTACTTTCCACCATATAATATTTTCTTCAACACAATCTAACAAAAAAAAAAAATTGAAATTTTTTCATAATCATGGATGCTTTGATATTTATGGTCCCACTACTACTCCAACCACAGGTATGTTGACTTGCTTCATCAAATTTACTTTGCTAGGGACATACGATAAGGGGATCAACTCATGATTTCAGATTTTAAAAAAAAAATGTATGCAATAGGGTATGTAACGGTTTTTATCTTATAATAATACATATAGGCACACATGCATGCATATTCACTCTTTTTTCTTTTCTTTTTTTTCATTTTCTCTCAAATGGTTGATAACGATTCACCAAAAAAGAAATTTGGTATTCACAAATTAAAACAATAAATGGCTGACTAGTTATTAGCTGCAAAAAGTAGGGTTTTAGTAAGTCTAAGTGTCTAACACTTAAACGGCACTATTTTTTGCTACAACTAACATAGAACAGTTAGACCAAAATATTTCATAATTTCATATATGATCTAGCAAGTAGCAACCTCTTATGCAAGAGAGAGACTTCAGATAATCAGTGGCAGAGTAAGAAAGTTAATCGTAAATAAAACTAAAAAAAATACAAATGCTGATATTTAAAAATATCAAAAAAAGTACAAAATCGTGACATAAATTTGTTAATCATTTACAAATTTTACCCATTAACACACAACCAAGGTTTTCAGACTTGGACCATTCATTGAACCGTAAAAGAGAGAGGTTCAAGGTTTTTGAGGTCAAACCGTGATGACATTATATTACTTTAATAATTATTTTAAATATATATAAAAAAATATTAAATTAGTAAAAAATATAAAAATTAACTAAAATAGTCCAATTCATTTAAAGATCTATTTTTCAAATATTTTTTATATCATAACTTTCAAGACAAATAAAAAATGTCAAATCCTTAGCAAACATAAATATGAATTACTAAATCAATTCATAAAAGTACAAAGTATAAATGCATAAACAAGCCTCCAAGTTACAGTACACAACTACACATTGTTTCTTACAAAAATACATAAAACTTATTTCTAAATAACAATACTAAAACTTCAAACTCCAAGTTACACACTGTGTCTTACAAAAATACAGAAATTATCTCTAACATACAAAATAGAACTTCAAAGTTCAAACATAATTATTATGATCATAAATCATCAATGTCATGAAAGTTATCATGCTCGTCATCATTCCCTGGAAATCCAGAAGGAGGGCCACTAGGTTGTCCAAATGTTCCCAAATCAATTCCTTCAACCTCACTACTATCATCTACACACAAGTCTGAACAAAATAAAAAGAAAAATCATTATAATGTTCACACAAGTTTGAAAAAAATAAAAGAGAAATCACTATAGGTTATCAAATTGTTTACATATAAACTAACCATCAGTATTAGAAGAAGGCTCTGCACTTGTTGGATATGCACCCTCTTCATAAATTGCATTCTCCAACTCTTCATAATTAAGATATGGGCCTTCCTTTTCCACAAATACCCAAAAATCAGTTTTGTCGATACTAGCATAATCAATGGGGTCAAAATTAAACTTTTTGTTGTAAAGCCTGCATCATAAAGTGTCATGCTCATTATTGGAATTTGAACATAATTAGTAACAAACAATTACATTATATAAATGACTTCTTAAAAATTAATATAATGACAGGATATAGCATTCATACCTATGTCTCAATCGCAAGTTATGATGAACAACACAAGATCGTTGAGCCTTTGATGCTCCAACCTATTTCTCCTCTTAGAATGTATTTGGTCAAATAAACTCCAACAATGCTCGCATCCAAAAGAGGCGGAAGTTTGGCTAAGGATTCTAATTGCCAATTTTTGCAAGTTTGGAGCATCAGCACCCCACAACATCCACAATTCATCTGATTTTCATAACACAACATAATCTAATATTAAATAACATAACAAACTAACTTTCAATTGAATAACCATTTCAGTTATTCTAACTATAGTGACAAAACTAACTTTCAACATGAACAAAAAAACTAAGATTTGTTTATAGTGTTAGAGTAAACTAATTATTTCTCACCTGGATGAGTGGTCTTGCTTGTTGACAATGCAAGATTTCTATTAAAGCTCCCAATACGGTCTCAAAAATATTGGGTTTCCTTAATTACATTTTCTTGGTCACCATCATATTTTTTTCCCAATGTAGTCCAAAACAGTCATATTTATTGCTGGTTTCCAACAAAAATTCTCCTCATCACATTGAAAAGCAGGATTTAACCAGTATGCAGCAGCATGAAGATCTTTACACAAATGTTTGTCCAATGGTATTTTATAATTGAGGTGTATGGCTTGTACAAGTGCTTCCTCATTTGAAAGATCTTCTTGATTTCCAACTGTGCTCTATACATGCCCTCATACACCTATCCTATTGTAGGCCTTTGATTAGAATGAACAATCCATAACAAATGAATGAGTGGCGATGAAATCTTGACAAGAGCATTTATATCATCCCAAAAAGAATTATCCAAAATGATAGAAACTGCTTCTTTTGCCTTTAACTCTCTTGCCAATCTATTGTCCACAAAGAACTTGCTAGTCACTAAGGCTTGCAAGTCATACTTATGCACATGAATGCTTCCAAATTAAAGGAAAGTAGTAGCAAATCTTGTTGCACACGGACGTACAATATCTGTCCAACCAGGTCTATTCCTCAACCAAGCAATCAAAGTCACATGATTATAAATAAAAACTGTAACTTTGGATGCACGTTTTTTGAGTCTATCCATGTGAGGCATGTCTCCCATATCCTGCAACACAAGATTTAGGCAATGTCCTGCACAAGGAGACCAACTAATAGTTTTATACTTTTCACACAACAATTTACCAGCAGATACATAATTGGAAGCATTATCAGTAACCATGTGAACTATGTTTTTTGGACCAACCCATGTAACTACTTCATCAAACAATTTAAACAAGTTTCTGGAACTCTTCAAAATCTCTGAGGCACCAACTGATTTTACAATACGATTCCCCTAGGACAATAAACGAGGAAATTAATCAATAACTTATGTTTAGTATCTATCCAACTATCAGCCATAAGTGTACATCCAACTTCTGCCCAATGCTTATGTTGTGAGTCAACCAACAACTAAACCTCTTTCTTTTGATCCCTCAACAAAGGGACCTGTACAGCATGATAAGACAGACCTTTGTAACCAAGACCAGCAGCAACTACGACATCAATCATCCTTTGGTAGTACACTAAATTCACTGCATTAAAAGGAATGCAATTGTCATACATCCACCTTGCAATAGCCATATCAACTTGCCTCACATTTTCTTTGCTTTGGAACACACTTTTAAGACCAAGTTGAGCTCCTGAAGTAGTTCTTGGAGCAAAGTAATTATCCACTAGCTGTGTACCCTTTCTTTTACCTAAAACAGGTTTTTTAGGCAACCCACTACTAAATACTTCTTTAACATCTTCATCTTCTTACAAATCACTATTTGTGGAAGGCACACTAAACATTTCTTCTTGATGTTGTTTCTCAGTTTTTTTCTTCAACTCAAAATCCTTCAAATATTCCAACATTTGGTATCTCACATCATGAGAAACCTTTTTACACGATCCAATTTCACCTTTTATCCCTACAAGGTGTCGTTTCATCCTATTAATACCCCCACCTTTATATGTTTGCCTACAATACACACATGTATAAGTATTCCATCCCTTCTCATCTGGCCCAAGGCTAAAATGTTCCCAAGCTGAATCAACCTTTTCCCTTACTCTTGAGTAGACTCCACTACATTGGAATCAATTTCATATGATGGAGTAGACCCGGTCTCTGTTTCCATTTTAATCTAAAAGACTAAACAACCAGTCAAACACGCATAGACCCATCAATTTTGAAATAGGTGCTTGTAAACAAAAATTGTAAAATATACTTATCATGAACCATTTCTCATTTGTCATGTTCACAAATTATAAACATAGTTTTAAAAACCAGACCGGACCGGTTCAACCGGGAACCGGCCTTAATCTGGTCCGGTAATGATATAAAACCGAAAATAATATAAAAAACGATGAATAGTTCTGACCGGCCGGTTCAACCGTAAGAACCGCAAAATCGGCCGGTCGAACCGGGAACCGGTCATAGGCAAAACTGTGCCGTTTTGCCCTCAAAAATTAACCCTAACGTCCTAAGTTCCTAACCTATCAGATTCAGCTCTCTGCCTCTCTCACTTCTCCTCAGTCCTCACGCCTCCAGCCTTCTCATTCCTCAAGCTCTCAGCCTCTCACAGTCACACACTCCCTCACGCCTTCACCACTCAGCCCCTTGCGCATGCGCACGCCCCAGCCCCTCGCCCCCTCGCACGAGCCCCAGCCCTAGCCCTTCGCGAAACTCGTGCACGCCCCAGCCCCTCGTGCGCACACGCCCCAGCCCCAGCCCCTCGCCACGCCCACCATCACTCTCTCTGCCTCCATACATAATGGAGTCTGCGACCTGATCAAAATTAAAAATGGGTATGGTTCAATTTCATTTTTCCCTTTGTTTTTTCATTTCAATTTCCCTTTCTTTCTTTTCATTTTTCTTTTCTTTTTTTTCATTTTCTCTCAAATGGTTGATAACGATTCACCAAAAAAGAAATTTGGTATTCACAAATTAAAACAATAAATGGCTGACTAGTTATTAGCTGCAAAAAGTAGGGTTTTAGTAAGTCTAAGTGTCTAACACTTAAACGGCACTATTTTTTGCTACAACTAACATAGAACAGTTAGACCAAAATATTTCATAATTTCATATATGATCTAGCAAGTAGCAACCTCTTATGCAAGAGAGAGACTTCAGATAATCAGTGGCAGAGTAAGAAAGTTAATCGTAAATAAAACTAAAAAAAATACAAATGCTGATATTTAAAAATATCAAAAAAAGTACAAAATCGTGACATAAATTTGTTAATCATTTACAAATTTTACCCATTAAACACACAACCAAGGTTTTCAGACTTGGGCCATTCATTGAACCGTAAAAGAGAGAGGTTCAAGGTTTTTGAGGTCAAACCGTGATGACATTATAATTACTTTAATAATTATTTTAAATATATATAAAAAAATATTAAATTAGTAAAAAATATAAAAATTAACTAAAATAGTCCAATTCATTTAAAGATCTATTTTTCAAATATTTTTTATATCATAACTTTCAAGACAAATAAAAAATGTCAAATCCTTAGCAAACATAAATATGAATTACTAAATCAATTCATAAAAGTACAAAGTATAAATGCATAAACAAGCCTCCAAGTTACAGTACACAACTACACATTGTTTCTTACAAAAATACATAAAACTTATTTCTAAATAACAATACTAAAACTTCAAACTCCAAGTTACACACTGTGTCTTACAAAAATACAGAAATTATCTCTAACATACAAAATAGAACTTCAAAGTTCAAACATAATTATTATGATCATAAATCATCAATGTCATGAAAGTTATCATGCTCGTCATCATTCCCTGGAAATCCAGAAGGAGGGCCACTAGGTTGTCCAAATGTTCCCAAATCAATTCCTTCAACCTCACTACTATCATCTACACACAAGTCTGAACAAAATAAAAAGAAAAATCATTATAATGTTCACACAAGTTTGAAAAAAATAAAAGAGAAATCACTATAGGTTATCAAATTGTTTACATATAAACTAACCATCAGTATTAGAAGAAGGCTCTGCACTTGTTGGATATGCACCCTCTTCATAAATTGCATTCTCCAACTCTTCATAATTAAGATATGGGTCTTCCTCTTCCACAAATACCCAAAAATCAGTTTTGTCGATACTAGCATAATCAATGGGGTCAAAATTAAACTTTTTGTTGTAAAGCCTGCATCATAAAGTGTCATGCTCATTATTGGAATTTGAACATAATTAGTAACAAACAATTACATTATATAAATGACTTCTTAAAAATTAATATAATGACAGGATATAGCATTCATACCTATGTCTCAATCGCAAGTTATGATGAACAAACACAAGATCGTTGAGCCTTTGATGCTCCAACCTATTTCTCCTCTTAGAATGTATTTGGTCAAATAAACTCCAACAATGCTCACATCCAGAAGAGGTAGAAGTTTGGCTAAGGATTCTAATTGCCAATTTTTGCAAGTTTGGAGCATCAGCACCCCACAACATCCACAATTCATCTGATTTTCATAACACAACATAATCTAATATTAAATAACATAAACAAACTAACTTTCAATTGAATAACCATTTCAGTTATTCTAACTATAGTGACAAAACTAACTTTCAACATGAACAAAAAAAACTAAGATTTGTTTATAGTATTAAAGTAAACTAATTATTTCTCACCTGGATGAGTGGTCTTGCTTGTTAACAATGCAAGATTTCTATTAAAGCTCCCAATACGGTCTCAAAAATATTGGGTTTCCTTAATTACATTTTCTTGGTCACCATCATATTTTTTTCCCAATGTAGTCCAAAACAGTCATATTTATTGCTGGTTTCCAACAAAAATTCTCCTCATCACATTGAAAAGCAGGATTTAACCAGTATGCAGCAGCATGAAGATCTTTACGCAAATGTTTGTCCAACGGTATTTTATAATTGAGGTGTATGGCTTGTACAAGTGCTTCCTCATTTGAAAGATCTTCTTGATTTCCAACTGTGCTCTATACATGCCCTCATACACCTATCCTATTGTAGGCCTTTGATTAGAATGAACAATCCATAACAAACGAATGAGTGGTGATGAAATCTTGACAAGAACATTTATATCATCCCAAAAAGAATTATCCAAAATGATAGAAACTGCTTCTTTTGCCTTTAACTCTCTTGCCAATCTATTGTCCACAAAGAACTTGCTAGTCACTAAGGCTTGCAAGTCATACTTATGCACATGAATGCTTCCAAATTAAAGGAAAGTAGTAGCAAATCTTGTTGCACACGGACGTACAATATCTGTCCAACCAGGTCTATTCCTCAACCAAGCAATCAAAGTCACATGATTATAAATAAAAACTGTAACTTTGGATGCACGTTTTTTGAGTCTATCCATGTGAGGCATGTCTCCCATATCCTGCAACACAAGATTTAGGCAATGTCCTGCACAAGGAGACCAACTAATAGTTTTATACTTTTCACACAACAATTTACCAGCAGATACATAATTGGAAGCATTATCAGTAACCATGTGAACTATGTTTTTTGGACCAACCCATGTAACTACTTCATCAAACAATTTAAACAAGTTTCTGGAACTCTTCAAAATCTCTGAGGCACCAACTGATTTTACAAATACGATTCCCCTAGGACAATAAACGAGGAAATTAATCAATAACTTATGTTTAGTATCTATCCAACTATCAGCCATAAGTGTACATCCAACTTCTGCCCAATGCTTATGTTGTGAGTCAACCAACAACTAAACCTCTTTCTTTTGATCCCTCAACAAAGGGACCTGTACAGCATGATAAGACAGACCTTTGTAACCAAGACCAGCAGCAACTACGACATCAATCATCCTTTGGTAGTACACTAAATTCACTGCATTAAAAGGAATGCAATTGTCATACATCCACCTTGCAATAGCCATATCAACTTGCCTCACATTTTCTTTGCTTTGGAACACACTTTTAAGACCAAGTTGAGCTCCTGAAGTAGTTCTTGGAGCAAAGTAATTATCCACTAGCTGTGTACCCTTTCTTTTACCTAAAAGAGGTTTTTTAAGCAACCCACTACTAAATACTTCTTTAACATCTTCATCTTCTTACAAATCACTATTTGTGGAAGGCACACTAAACATTTCTTCTTGATGTTGTTTCTCAGTTTTTTTCTTCAACTCAAAATCCTTCAAATATTCCAACATTTGGTATCTCACATCATGAGAAACCTTTTTACACGATCCAATATCACCTTTTATCCCTACAAGGTGTCGTTTCATCCTATTAATACCCCCACCTTTATATGTTTGCCTACAATACACACATGTATAAGTATTCCATCCCTTCTCATCTGGCCCAAGGCTAAAATGTTCCCAAGCTGAATCAACCTTTTCCCTTACTCTTGAGTAGACTCCACTGCATTGGAATCAACTTCATATGATGGAGTAGACCCGGTCTCTGTTTCCATTTTAATCTAAAAGACTAAACAACCAGTCAAACACGCATAGACCCATCAATTTTGAAATAGGTGCTTGTAAACAAAAATTGTAAAATATACTTATCATGAACCATTTCTCATTTATCATGTTCACAAATTATAAACATAGTTTTAAAAACCAGACCGGATCGGTTCAACCGGGAACCAGCCTTAATCCGGTCCGGTAATGATATAAAACCGAAAATAATATAAAAAACGATGAATAGTTCTGACCGGCCGGTTCAACCGTAAGAACCGCAAAACCGGCCCGTCGAACCGAGAACCGGTCATAGGCAAAACTGTGTCGTTTTGCCCTCAAAAATTAACCCTAACGTCCTAAGTTCCTAACCTATCAGATTCAGCTCTCTGCCTCTCTCACTTCTCCTCAGTCCTCACGCCTCCAGCCTCCTCATTCCTCAAGCTCTCAGCCTCTCACAGTCACACACTCCCTCACGCCTTCACCACTCAGCCCCTTGCGCATGCGCACGCCCCAGCCCCTCGCCCCCTCGCACGAGCCCCAGCCCTAGCCCTTCGCGACCCTCGTGCACGCCCCAGCCCCTCGTGCGCACACGTCCCAGCCCCAGCCCCTCGCCACGCCCACCATCACTCTCTCTGCCTCCACACATAATGGAGTCTGCAACTTGATCAAAATTAAAAATGGGTATGGTTCAATTTCATTTTTCCCTTTGTTTTTTCATTTCAATTTCCCTTTCTTTCTTTTCTTTTTTACTTAAATTTCTCATTTCCATGCTTCAATTCCCGTTTGTGGAGAAATTTATGGTTGTGATCGTGGACTCTGAAGTCTGAAGTCTGAAATGCTGCGTTTTTTTTTCCTTTGAAGTGCTGCTCTCTGTTTCTCGACTCGGCTTTATCAGGTAACATTCTTTCCTTTTGATCATATTGTGGATTCTCTGTATGGTGTGGATTTGTTGTGGATTTGATTTACAGAGATTATTGTTTGTGAAATATTTTTTATGGAGAATTATACGATTGTTTGTGTATGTCACTATGTTGAATGTTGTGTTGATGAATTTATTTGTTGATAAAATAGTTGCTGCAAGTCTGAAATTGTTGAGTGAAATGGAGTCTGCCTCTGTACCATCTAATGAACATGCTTCTACAACCGGGTCTAATGCTAATTCTTCATCTGTGAGAGCAAAATGTGATCTTGCATGGGATCATGTGACTGAAGAGTTGAAAGACGGAAAAAGTAGTTATAGATGTATACATTGTGGGAAAAGTTATAAAGGAAGGGGCATCAATAGAATGAAAAGACATTTAGCTGGAATTAAAGGTGATGTGGTTGCATGTATGGGTGTACCTTATGATGTTAGGTTTCAAATGGTTGAGAATTTGAAGGAAATTGCTAAATCTAAAGAACAAACAAAAAAGGATCAAGAAGCATCTAATTATTCACCATTAGAGGACTCACCAGAATTTAAAGATGTCCAAGAAATTACTCCTAGAGGTAGGGGGTTAGGTAGGGGAAATAGAAGTGGTGGTCCTAGTAATTTTCCATTAGGATCCAATCTTGGCAAGAGAAAGGTTGGTGACATTGGTAATTACTTCGCTCCTAGAACAACACTGTGAGCTCAACCTTTTATTAAAAGTGTTCTTGCTAGCAAAGAAAAGAAATTGAGAGTTGATATGGCTGTAGCAAGATGGATGTATGATGCTTGCATTCCAATTAATGTTGTGAATTCTAGTTATTATCAACCTATGCTCAATGCTGTAGCTTCTTATGGTCCTGGATATAGAGGCCCAAATTATCATGCCCTTCGAGTGCCTTTGTTGAGAGAAGCAAAAAGAGAAGTCCAATTGATTGTTGATTCTCATCGTTCATATTGGGCTGACACTGGTTGTACAATAATGGCTGATGGGTGGACTGATACTAAGCATAGAACATTGATTAATTTCCATGTCTATTGTCCTAAAGGAATTGTTTTTATACGTTCTATTGATGCTTTTGAGTAACTTGTTTGATGAAATTGTTAATTGAGTTGGTCCTACAAATATAGTACATTTGGTTACTGACAATGCTGCAAATTATGTAGTTGCTAGAAGAATTTTGTGTGGAAAATATAGGAACATTAGTTGGTCACCTTGTGCAGCACATTGCCTAAACTTAATTTTTAAGGAGATTCAGAAGATGGATCATGTAGCTAAACTTGCAAAGCGTGCATCCAAGATCACAGTGTTCATCTATAATCATGTGGCTTTGCAAGCTTGGTTGAGGACTAGAAAAAATTGGACGGAAATTGTGCGTCCAGGGCCAACTAGGTTTGCTACTACTTTCATTGCCTTAGGGAGTCTTAAGGAACATAAGCATGACTTACAAGCATTGGTAACTAGCAAATTTTATGTTGAATCAAGATATGCAAAAGATAAGAAAGCAAAGGCAGTGGTGAAAATCATACTTGACAATCAATTTTGGAATGATTGTCATGTAATTATGCATATTATGTCACCATTGATTCGTTTATTACGCATTGTTGATTCTGATGAAAACTTAGCTATGGGTTATGTATATGATGGCATGTATAGAGCAATTAATGGAATCAAAAAAAATTTAAGGACAAGAAGAGACTATGGGAGCCTTATGTTAATATTATCAAGGATCGTTCAGATAATCAATTCTATAGAGATATTCATGCTGCTACTTATTAATTAAATCCTGCATTCCAATATGACTCATCTACTCTTAATAAGAGGCTAGAGACACAATCTGCTGTGACAGATGTTATTGAATCAAAATTTTCAGTTGGCCGATTGAAGTTGGTGAAGGAATTAAGGCTATTTCGAGAGCGTGAACAAACTTTTGGAACCCAACTTGCTCAAGAATCAACCAAGACATCTCAGTCAGGTAAGATATTATTTACTTTAGTTAATTATGTTTTAAAGATTATAGCTCTTTTTTATATTTTTGGGATAAGTATGTTTATTGATTCATTGTATCTTTGTTTTGTGTTGTATATGGAACTTAGATGAGTGGTGGAAGTTGTTTGGATCTTGTGCTCCAATCTTACAAAATTTGCAATTCGGATCCTTAGCCAAATAGCTGCCTCTTCGGGATGTGAGAAGAATTGGAGTGTTTTTTAACAAATACATAGCAAAGAAATAGATTAGAGCATCAACGACTTAATGATCTTGTGTATGTTCATTATAACTATCGATTGAAAGAAATGTATATATTATATAATCTCTTTTAATTAACGTTGTTGTGGAAAAATATGAGTGATTCACTAATTTGGTCGAGTGGGTTCTTTGTGATTGTGAAATATAAGTAATTTGGTTATCAATTATTCATTATGTTCATTTTGTGATATGGAGTCAAAAGGAAGAAGTTCAATTTTGATCCTATTGATTATGCAAGTATCGATAAAACTGAATTTTGGGTAGTGGAAGATGAGGAACCTCCATTTTTGGATCATGAGGAGATAGAGAATGCATTATATGAAGAGGGAGCTCATCCAATAGAAGAAGGGTCTTCTAGTCATGTACAAAGAGGTTAGCTTATAACAATTCTTTGCCTAATTGCATATTTTTATTAGACTATTTATGATTTATGATAAATGATTATTAAAATCGTTATTTCATTTATTGTTCTTTGGTTTTGGAATTTGTATAGATATGGATAATGAAGTGATTGAGGATGATGATGACATTAATTTGGAATCATTTGGTGATGAAGATGATGCTCCTCCCGGATTTAGAGATAAAAATCATCCTATTGCTATTGAAGATGAAGAAGATGAGGATGTGGATGATGATAATGATGCTAGTGGTGGAGCATTTGGTTCACATGATGATATTGATTTCAATTTTCTTCATAACAAATGATGCTTGAGTCTTCAAACTTAGTAGTTGTTTGTTTGAAAATTTAAAACTTATTTGCTAATTGGATGTAATGAACTTATTTGTTATTTGCCATTTGGATGTAAATATAATGACTAATGAACTTATTTATTTGGTTTTGTTGATAGTTTATTATGTTAAGCATGATTTTTTTGTAATTTTTTTATGTTAAATTCTTTAAAAAGTGTTATATACTTCTTTAAAAAATTTATTAATTATTTATATAATTTAAATAAATAATAATTAAATTATTTATGACGTCATCGGTTCGACCATCGATCAGACCCCGGTCCGACCTTAAAACCAGTAATTAGCTGCTTTTCCAATTTGTTTACCGTACCGGTTTTTAAAACCATGATTATAAACACATACTTATCAAACAAAAATTATAAAATATAAACACATATTGAAGCACAAATTTAATAGATGATATGTCTAGTGTAATTTCCAACTAGCTCACATGTTTTCAATTAACACTTCATACCATAATCAAGTTAGCATTAGTTCAATCGTATTCTCCGCAATCTTTCAAAATTAAACAAAAGCTATGAAACTTCAAGCTTGAGCTCTACTCCAACAGTTCTAAACTAATAAAAACAGAACAAGTAACTTAACCTAGTTATGCTCAACACCAGAAAACTATCAATTACAAAACTAAATTCAATTTTTTTAAGACCCACTTGTCGACATAGATTTTTTAGTTAAAACTCAAAATTCTTTCACACATCACCAACACCAAATAACCAATAAGCTATTGGAAACTAAGTAACCACTAATATAAACCGGATTAAATTTCAATGCACATTAATAAACCCAGTAAAATTACAACATTCATCACATCATTTACTTGAAAAACCAACTATTAATATAAACATACATAAAGTGAGCTGCGATGAGGCAGAGAGTGAGCTGCGACAGCGACAAGGCAGAGAGTGAGTTGTGATGGCGACGAGGGAGAAAGGCAGAGATAAGAATGAGAGTGAGCGAGCTGCGATCTAGGCTGAGCTGCGATCTGGGCTACGACAGTGACAAGATGAGAGTGAGAAGAGAGATGTAATTGAGAGAGTGAGGGCGAGGCAAAGAGCTCAGAGAGTGATTGAAAGAGTGAGGCGAAGCTTTCAACATTTTAGAGTTAAGTTTGATATATGTGTATGCTCCAAACGACGCCGTATAAGGGGAAAAAAAGAGAGGATGGAACGACGCCATTTTAAGGCTTGAAACAAGGCACCTGTTTGAACCGTGTGAACCGGTCACGGTTCACAAAACTGTACGGTCAGACCGCAGTTCACACAGGTCCAATGCTTTTTTCGCATGGAACAGTTTTTCACCTTAAACAGACCATAGATCTGAATGGTTCGAGGGTTTCTCGGTCGGCTCGTACGGTCCGGTTCGGGTTTAAAAACCTTGCACACAACATAACATGTCTATGTACATAGTGCTTAATTGAGCATCATCACTTGACATTGTTAAAATTATGTGTAATAAATAAATATAAACTTTTCAAGTTTAAGGATAACAAGAAAATTTTGGTACAACAACCTTTCAATTGATAATGATCATTGCATAAACTGTTTGTAATTGGATCCAATTCATTGTATTTATTACGATTTTACCCACTTGTTTGCTTAAACTCTTTACAACTTAGTGATGGAATAAACAATTTTTATCATATAATAGTACAACAAGGGTAAGCTATATTGTTATGATATTCATTAAATACACAATCCAGACCATTAATTATGATTCCCTACTTTTAGTACATTAATTGTAGGCGTGATCCCATAAAAAAGTGAAATAAAAAATAAAATGAGAGAGAAAATGCTAGTATAAATTAGGTAATAAGGTAGAAAACAATAACATTTAATAGCGTTTTTTTAACCGCTAGATCTCTTAGAAATTTATGGTTTAAAAAATGTATAAATTTATAAGAGTTACACTAGGTGTAACTTGAACTTATGGGAAATAAAAGGACCTAAGTGAGTGTTTGGGCCTTGGGCTTTATTGATGGGCGCTAGTTCGTTTTTGACTAAAAGTCTCTAAGGCTGCAGGTCGGCCCACAGGTTGAGGGTCCAAGGATTCGTCCAAGGACGAATCTCTCCTCGGACAGACCCGCGATGACCCTGGGATTCGCCAAAAAGATCAAGGCAGAGCTTTGGAAAAATTGTTGGTTATTAGGGGGATCCAAATACCTTCTAGACGCAACGATGTGAGAGAAATATCTCAGAAAAAGGCTGCTACCTCCACATTAAAGATCTTGCACCTACCTTCCTGGCCGCATTAATGGGGAAGTGACCCCTGAACAGTAGAATTCTACCTTCCTACTATTATTTAAGGACTTTAGGAAGGTGGTGGAAGGGGGGATAATATTTGTGTGACACATGGGCAAAGGGGAAAGAAGAAGTATTTAAGGAAAGAAGAGAGTAAAGAAAAGGGGAGGTTAGCTAAAAAGAAATTAGAACTGTAATCTTTGGAAGAAAAAAGAGAAATAATACATAGATCGTCCTCAGCTTACGTCCGAGGAGGTTCCTTTGTCACATTTGTTTATTATTTGCAAATATTGTAACACTTCAACCTGTTTGTCAAGCTTCCAACACCCCTAAACTAGATTTCAAATCCACGCTCTACAAATTTTATTGTTTAAGGTTCATTGGCTCTAAGCCCACGTTTGTTTTTGGGTCCAAGCGCAATTGTGCACTTACAATTGGCGCTGTCTGTGGGGATCTAGTGTTAGAGGAGTTGGAACACCATGGCAGGCTTAGGCTCACACCATGCAGAATCTCAGGGATCGCAACTTAAGGATCTTTTCGAGCGTCTTGAGCGCCAGAGGGATCGAGAGGGCAGCGTTCACACCGAATATCCTAGAGCAAGTCATACTCACGGTGGAGGCAGTACCACCCATGAAGATGGTGCCAAGGCCATGCAGAAGGAGATTAATCACCTTAAGAGGAAGCTACGCCATGTCAAATGGAGGCGTTCGCCATCCTCATCTAATAATTCTTCAGGGAAATTCCAGGGAAGTAGTTACAGTTCAAGGTCATGGTTGCCCCCCCAGCTAAACATCCTCTTATGAAGAGGATGACCCATCAGGTCATAGGCACAAGAAGCTCCCCTTTAGGGGCTTGGGGAACGATGCTATGAGCCAGGCGTTGCATCAACTCTCCAAATCACCATTCTCACGCAGGATTGAGAATGGAAGACTCCCCAGAAGGTTCACCCAACCCACCTTCACCATTTATAACGGCCGGACTGATCCGGTTGAACATGTGAGCCACTTTAACCAGAGAATGGCGATGCATTCTCACAATGAGACCCTGATATGCAAAGTCTTCCTTTCTAGCTTGGGACCTGTTGCTATGAGGTGGTTCAACGGCCTTAAATCGGGGTCTGTAGGTTCGTTTGGAAACTTACAAGAGCATTCGCATCACGATTTATCACATGCAGCAGAGTTCCTCGACCATTGAACTCACTATTGTCTATGGCTATGAAGGAGGGCGAGACGTTGAAAGCATACTCCGACAGGTATTGGGAGATGTTCAACGAGATAGATGATGATTTTGACGAGGTGGCAATCAATATTTAAAGTTGGCCTTCCAATTAATCATGACTTGAGGAAGTCCTTGACCAAAAAACCTGTACGGAGTGTACGTCGCCTCATGGACCATATTGACGAATACAAAAGGGTCAAGGAAGACCAACAGCAGGGAAAGGGTAAGGTGAAGGTTATCCCGCAAGAGAGAATGGATTTCAAGTCGGACAGATATCACAACAACAAGCCGAGAAAAGATTACTCCGGGCAGTCTGGCTCAGTAGTACCTCAGATGGTTAATACTGTGTTCCGAGAGCCAGTATACCAGCTACTGGAGAAAGTTCGTAAAAAGCCCTACTTCAGATGGCCTAGTAAGATGGCAGGAGACCCTATGAAAAGGAACTAGAATCTCTTTTGTCAGTACCATCAAGACGTGGGTCACACTACCGAGAACTGTCAGACCCTCTGGAACCACTTGGAACAGCTAGTCAGTGAAGGAAAATTAAAGCAGCACCTGTACCAACCTAACGGGCAGGGCAGTCAGTCCGGCTCGAATAATCAAAAGAATAATTCATCTCGGCCGTCCTTGGGAACCATCAACGTTATTTTTACTGTGCCTGGCAGGACCGGTTCATGTCCCACTAGGGTGATGGCAGTTTCACACTCCCATGCCGAGGAGGCGGGTTCCAAGCCGAAGAGGTTGAAGGTTCATGTGCCTGTCTTGGGATTTTCAGAGGAGGATAAGGTTGGACCATCCAACCCCATGACGACGCCTTGGTGGTCACTCTGAGGATAGGGAATTACGATGTAAAAAGGGTGATGATTGATCAAGGCAGCGGCGCCGACATCATGTATCTTGATTTATTCAAAGGGCTAAGGTTGAAACTGGAGGATCTTACTCTTTATGACTCGCCACTTATAAGCTTTGAAGGTAAAGCTGTCGTACCGAAGGGATAGATTCGTTTGCCCGTACAATCTAGCTCAGAAACGGTTGAGGTGGATTTTATTGTGGTTGACGCATATTCCCCATACACAGCCATCCTTGCCAGGCCATGGCTGCACGCTTTGGGTGTTGTTTCCTCCACCTTGCATGTTAAGGTCAAGTTCCTTTCGGGGGGATACATTGAGGAAATTCTTGGCAGCCAGGCGGTGGCCAGGCAATGCATATCGACTGCAGTGTTGCATTAGGTCGAAACAGAGTCTTCGGCCTCGGCCGTGAAAGACTTATAGCAATTAACAACTCTAGATGCGCCCGATGTGGTGACAGCAGAGGAAGCCCTGTGCGAAGATTTAGAGAAGTTTCTGGTAGCGGATGATCTTGAAGGTTCTTTCAAGTTGGCATATGTTTACCATACTAGGAGAAGACGAAGTTGTTGGAGTTTCTGAAGGACAGCATCGATGTTTTTGCGTGGGATCCCTATGAGGCTCCGGGGGTAGACCCAAGCTTCATTTTTCATCATTTGAACGTTAACCCCGCCATTGTTCCTAGAAGGCAGCCACTTCAGCGTTCTTCCAAGGAACACTCCAAGGCTGTCAAAGAAAAGGTGCTCAAGCTCAAGAGGGTTAGGGCTATTAAGGAAGTTTTCTACCCGGAGTGGTTGGTGCACACAGTGGTGGTCAAAAAGAAAAATGGAAAATGGCGAGTATGTGTGGACTTCACAGATTTAAACAAAGCCTGCCAAAAGTACTCGTTCCCGATGCCGCGCATCGACCAGCTGGTGGATGCCACGGTTGGACACC
Organism: Castanea mollissima; assembly: GCA_014183005.1. Classification (NCBI taxonomy): domain Eukaryota; kingdom Viridiplantae; phylum Streptophyta; class Magnoliopsida; order Fagales; family Fagaceae; genus Castanea; species Castanea mollissima. The sequence goes on along the minus strand of JACAVU010000007.1, from coordinate 38,352,175 downwards.
CTTGGATGAGTTTTCTGGATGCCTTCCAGGGTTATCACCAAATTCCACTGACGGCAGAGGATCAAGAGAAAACTGCCTTTATTACTCCAACAGGGAATTATCACTATAAAGTGATGCCGTTCGGATTGAAGAATGCTGGGGCTACTTACCAAAGGATAATGACCAAAATGTTTGAATTGCAGCTTGGAAAGACCATGGAGATATACGTGGATAACATGGTGGTTAAGAGTAAGATGATATCTGCGCACATGAAAGATTTGGATGACACTTTTCAGATACTTAGAAAGTACAAGTTGCATCTTAATGCCTCGAAGTGTTCTTTCAGGGTGGGTTCTAGGAAGTTCCTAGGATATATGGTTACTCATAGAGGAATAGAGGTGAATCCGGCACAGGTCAGAGCTATTCAAGCCTTACAGCCACCTCGAAATCCAAAGAAGTTCAGAAATTGACTGGAATGATCACTGCTCTCAGCAGGTTCATCTCTCGGTCAGCTGACAGATGCAAGCCTTTCTTCCAACTGTTGAATAAGTGGAGGGGGTTCCAATGGTCTGAGGAGTGCGTTGTAGCCTTCCAACAACTTAAGGAATATCTTTCCTGGCCACCCATTATGTCTCGGCCTAAAGTAGATGAAGTCCTGTTTGCATATCTGGCAATGGCCGTCCATGCAGTCAGCCTAGTACTCATAAGGGACGACGGTGGGGTGCAAAAACCGGTCTACTATGTCAGTAAATCCTTGAAAGAAGCTGAGGTACGTTACCTACTTTTGGAGAAAGCATTTTTGGCCGTAGTCCATGCCACGCGGAAGCTTCCTCACTATTTCCAGTCCCACACCGCCGTAGTTTTGACCCAACTGCCCCTTAAATCAGTGTTGCGCAGTGCAGACTACTCTAGAAGGGTGGCAAAATGGGGAACTATTTTGGGAGCTTTTGATATTAAATACATGCCGCACACCTTGGTGAAGGGCTAGGTTCTAGCAGATTTGACAACGGAGTTCGCAGAATCATTATTGGAAGAAACTGTGATGGAATCACACATGGATGAAAAATCAGTTGGCGCGATCACGTGCATAGGACCTCCCACTTGGAAAGTGTTTGTTGATGGGGCAGCTAACCAAAGAGGGTCTGGTATCGGACTTGTCCTGGTATCTCCCGAGGGAATCATCTTCAAAAAATCTCTAAGGTTAGCATTTTTGGCTACTAATAATGAGGCTGAGTACGAAGCAGTCTTAGTCGGAATGAACATGGTGTATAGGATGGGCGGAAAGGGAGATCATATGCTTTCAGATTCTCAGTTAATGGTCGGCCAGGTGACAGGGACCATGGAGGCCAGGGATTCAAGAATGCATGAATACTTGACCCGGGTCAAATATTTACAATATAAATTCGATTCCTTCATCCTGTCTCACGTTTCAAGAAGTGGAAATACACATGCAGATTCTTTGGCTACCTTAACGACATCCTCGGCTCAGGGTTTGCCTAGGATTATCCTTGTTGAAGATTTGCTAGAGCCAGCTCTTGCCATCGTTGGTGCACCCCATATCCGTTTAATAAGGTCTGGACCTAGTTGGATCGACCTGTGATATCTTTTCTAAAAAACGACATTCTTCCCGAGGACAAGTCTGAAGCAGACAAGATCCGATGAAAGGTACCGCGTTTCTGGTTGTCCGAGGACCAGAAGCTGTATAAACGATCCTTCTCCGGACCATACCTATTATGCGTGCACCCCGAGTCAACGAAGGCACTTTTGGAAGAACTGCACGAGGGAATTTGTGGAAGCCATACTGGGGAAAGATCACTAGCACATAGGGCTCTGACTCAAGGATATTGATGGCCCAATATACAGAAGGAAGCTCAAGACTATGCAAGAAAGTGTGACCAATGCCAAAGGTTCGCTCCTAATATTCATCAGCCCGGAGGAGTCCTCAATCTTCTCTTCAGTCCTTGGCCCTTCGCTCAATGGGGATTAGACATAGTAGGGCCATTCCTGAGGGCTGTAGGAAACAAAAGGTGGCTACTCGTGGGAACCGACTACTTCACCAAGTGGGTCGAGGCCCAGCCCTTAGCAAATATTAGGGACGTCGATTCCAAGAAGTTCATTTGGAAGAGCATCATCACTAGGTTTGGGGTACCACACACAATCATTTCAGACAATGGTGTTCAATTTGATAGTAGAGCTTTTAGGAAATATTGTGGTGACATGGGCATCATAAATAGATGCTCCACTCCAGCTTATCCTCAAGGAAATGGGCAAGCCGAGGCCATTAACAAGGTCATAGTCAGTGGACTAAAGAAAAAGCTGGACGATGCGAAGGGCAGGTGGGTAGAAGAACTACCACATGTTTTATGGACATATCGAACTACGTCGTGAAGATCCACTGGGGAAACTCCATTCTTTATGACTTATGGAGCCAAGGCAGTCATACCTTTAGAATCTGGTTTCCTCACACTAAGGACAAGTTCTTTTAGCCCAGAAAATAACAATGGCTTCCTGGAAAAGAGCCTGGATTTAGTTGAGGAACGGTGAGAGGTAGCTATGGTCCAAATGGCTTTTATCAACAGAAGCTTAAACGAGGGTATGATGCCCATGTGAAGCTGAGGCCCCTCGCGCTTGGGGATCTGGTGCTGAGGTAAGTCGTGGGCACTGTTAAAAACCCAGCTTGGGGTAAGCTAGGACCAAACTGGGAAGGACCATATCGGATCACTTCTGTAGCAGGCATAGGGTCATATCGATTAATGGATCTAGATGAAAAAGTTGTACAACGCCCATGAAATGTAAACAACCTTCGCAGGTATTATTATTAATAAAAGGTACCTTTGTCGTTCGTAGTTTAGATTATGAATGTATATGGGTTTATAAATTATAACTTACTAAGTGTCAAACAGAAACTTGGTAATGCATGGTCCTCAGACCACATACCTTATGAAAATTGATATCTTATCATTTGTTAAACAGAACCTTAGTTATACCGGGTCTACAGACCTTCTATTTTGGAGAAATTAACATCTTAAGTTACAATTACTAAGTGTCAAACAGAAACTTGGTAATGCATGGTCCTCAGACCACATACCTTATGAAAATTGATATATTACTAAGTGTCAAACAAAAACTTGGTAATGCATGGTCCTCGGACCACATACCTTGTGAAAATTGATATCTTATCTTTTGTTAAACAGAACCTTAGTTATGCCGGGTCCACAGACCTTCTACTTTGGAGAAATTAACATCTTAAGTTACTATTACTAAGTGTCAAACAGAAACTTGGTAATGCATGGTCCTCGGACCACATACCTTGTGGAAATTGATATATTACTAAGTGTCAAACAGAAACTTGGTAATGCATGGTCCTCGGACCACATACCTTGTGGAAATTGATATATTACTAAGTTTCAAACAAAAACTTGGTAATGCATGGTCCTCGGACCACATACCTTGTGAAAATTGATATCTTATCATTTGTTAAACAGAACCTTAGTTATGCCGAGTCCACAAACCTTCTACTTTGGGGAAATTAACATCTTAAGTTACTATTACTAAGTGTTAAACAGAAACTTGGTAATGCATGATCCTCGGACCACATACCTTGTGGAAATTGATATATTACTAAGTGTCAAACAGAAACTTGGTAATGCTTGGTCCTCGGAACACATACCTTGTGAAAATTGATATCTTATCATTTGTTAAACAAAACCTTGGTTATGCCGGGTCCACAAACCTTCTACTTTGGGAAAATTAACATCTTAAGTTATTATTACTAAATGTCAAACAGAAACTTGATAATGCATGGCCCTCGGACCACATACCTTGTGGAAATTGATATCTTATCATTTGTTAAATAGAACCTTAGTTATGCCGGGTCCACAGACCTTTTACTTTGGGGAAATTAACATCTTAAGTTATTATTACTAAATGTCAAACAGAAATTTGGTTAAGTATGGTCCTCGGACCACATACCTTGTGGAAATTGATATCTTATCATTTGTTAAACAGGACCATGGTTAAATAGAATCTTAAGTTATACATCTTTAAGTAGCAAGCAGTAATTTGGTAAGGTAGGGTCCTTGGACCCCACACTTTACTAGAATTAGTGTTTCAGGTTACAAATTCTAAGTATCACATGGGTTTGCAACGTGAGGTACTACTTACCATCTAAACCAAGTCTGTTTTTGTCAGGTTCTTGAACACTTTACTCTACAGATGTTTGCAAAAAGTTAAGTTAACCTATTAGGCGTTCGTTATTGCTTCATGCTTGATACACTCCTAAGATGTAATTTGCGAGGAACAAGGCAAATATGTGTACTGTTGTTCAAAGTTGTAATTGTTCAACTATTGAGAGTGGATTTAGCTGTTCCATTCATTCTTTTGCTGTGTGCTAATGAGAACTCTTATGGTAAACACAAAGATAAAATAAATACAAGTCAAATGAAAATCAAATGAAACTGTCTTTCATTAATTGTTTTGACATACATTACATGGAAAATCTTAATTACAAAGAAAAAGAAGCCCTAGGCTCGACCCTAAGCTTTTGGAGGGGGGTCTTGCTGGGAAGTGCTAGTAGCTTCAGTGTTTTTTAACTCCAACTCAAAGGAAGACAGAACTTTTTTTCCTTTGTTTGCTGTAGTTGTTGGATGGACCTCCACACTTTGGCTTAGGTCATTCTCGGCACCTCCACACCCTTCCTTCTCTTTATTGGAACCTGAAGGTTCTATAGGATCCAAAATGGGCTCTGGGATCACAAGAGGGAGAGCAGAAGGAGATGTCTCAAGGGCAGGAGCGACAGCAGGAGCCTCTTCTATCTCCTGTATGTTAAGGGGAAGCCAAGTGTTCTCAGGCTTCCTCAGCTCGGAAGCCAAAGGAACCCCTGCTACGTTTAAGGCTTCGCCCCAGACCTATTGACAGTATTCTCGCACAAGGCCACGAACGCCTCTGTCAGCTGGTCTTTTGTCGCCGCCACCCCTTCCTTGTAACTAGCCTTCTTCGCAGCCTCCAGTGAATCCTTGAAGGTGCGAGCTTCCTCCTTCATCTATGCAAGCTCCTTCTCTAAGTCAGAGCGTTCCTTCTGTGCTTTAAAGAGCTCATTATCCTTTGGATGAAGAAGCTTACGCTGCCCCTCCACTTGAGTCATCATCGTTCTCAGGCTGGCCTTGGCACCGTCTCTTTCTCTTTTCAGGTTGGCCAGCTGAGTGGAGAGTTTCTCTTTTTCTGCGAAGGCCTGGCCTAGGGACTTCTCAGTCTCCAGCTGAATCTCTTGCTCCATTCCAGCCTTCTTCCGAGAATTCTCCACGAACTTCTCGGCAGCAAAGACCTCTTGGACGGCCTATGACAAAGTATCAGAGGGTTAAACGCAGGAAAACATTTACTAATAGACAGATATCATGAAGAACGAAATGTACATAAGGATTGAAACTTACCAGGGCTAAGTCCCTTTTCAAAGAAAGGAACAACTGAGGCTGGCTCATTTTTTCCAAGGCTTCCATATCCTTAGGCAGCAGAAGAGGATGTTCCAACGCATCGGGGGATGGAGGGCGTGGCCTTGTTGGAACGCCTTGATGTTGGACTGGCAGGAGATTGGTGCGCCGTCCAGTCTCAACTCGAGAGACCAAGTAACCGATGCTCGGCGCACTTCGACTAGGTCCCTAATCTCCCCGCTTTCAACTGAACGAGCACGTCCCTTGCCTTTGTCCAGTTTTGCTGCTGAGCTTGCTATGGTTGCTGTTTTTGTTTTTTCAGCTTCTCGCCACCAGCCTCCTCGGCCTCCCCCTTTCTTTTCTTCTTGGGCTCCTCGACGGGAGGCTTAAGATCGGCTAGGGGAGGGGGTGGTGGCAAGGACGGGGGAACTTGAGACCCCCCCGCTCCTTTCTTGGCGACTCTCTCGTCTCTCTTGTTCAGAAGGCCTTTGAGCACGTCCATCTCTTCCTCTTCGAAACTGTCGTCAGGACGTGCAATTATCAAACCTGCGATTCCAGGGGCCTCGGCGGGCTTGTCTTACTCGTCAGAAAGTACGACAAACTAGTTTCCCCGGGGTCTTTCGACGTCCTCGAGCTGAAACTGGTCTATCTCCTCGTCTAACGAGGGCACTTGCTACTCCGAGGCAGTGGTTGTTTGAGAGTGCGCCGAGAGGGGGATCACCGCGATGGGTCGCGTGTATAGGATGGTGTTGAGTTCGTCAGGGATGTCGTGGTCATTAAGAAAGTGCGGTCTTGCTACGTTTATTCTCCGGCGTCATATATCCCCCGCGATAATCGCATTCTCTATCTCTTGAAAATCCGAGGATATGGGGTCGTATCCTAGTATTAAGCGAGTTGCTCTAACTTGCAGCTCTTTACTCACAAAAACTTCTGAGCGGAGTACGCGGTTTAGGTCAGCAACGTTGCAGTGGCTCAGGCGTGGGCGCACGTGCTGTTTATCTGCGAGAAAGGATACTAAAGAAACCAAGTATGGTCAGATCTGTAATACATATGAGAAATCGGAATTAACAGTGTGCAAAAGGAAATAAACATTTAAAGATTTTGAGATTGAAGTACGGGGTAGGAAAATTAGCTCCTAAGGAGTCACACCTAGATCTCCCCATACGACTGGGCAGTGAGGGCCGTCGTGCCAGTTGCCTGAAGCGATGAGGTAGTCGTCCTTCATGCCTTTATTAGACTTGGGTAGACAAGAAATTAAACTAAATACACTAGACCGTGATTTAATGTAATAACCTACGCTCTTAAGTTTGTGGCATTCATACATAAAGGCAACATCATGCCAAGTATGGTTCAAGCCCATCTGCTCATTTAGAGCGTCGACACTTCCTAAGACCCTAAATACATTAGGTGCGCATTGGTCTGGGCACAACTTGTGGTTCGAAGGTATTCCCTAGTTACACTTCTCATAGGGAGGGTCATCTCACCTTCTATGAAGGCAATCATAGGGATAATAACATCTCCCGTCTTCCTAGAACCACCTGCGGCTTCCGCCGGACAGTACTTCAAGCCTATGTCATTGGGAATCTGATATTTGGCCCTAAAGCCTTCCATCCCAGTGGCGATATCAACCAAGCACTTAAATCTACCCATCTAGGAGAAAGGAAAGGGCAAGTTTCAAAAGGAAAGTGGTTAAGAAGGAAGCCGAGGACAGAATCCAAGGAGAAAGGAGTAGAGAAAGTAAGAACTTACAAGTTTGAAGTTATGCGAGTTTCCACGGGTTTCTGGGGAGAAAAGATGATGACTGATGCTCTGATGTGATTGAATTCTGAAGAAATGAATGAAGGCGCAGATTTCCAAGCGTTATAACGTACGAAAGGTGGCCTCGAAATTGGATTCGTCCCGCCCAAATTTTCAGGAGGCGACATGGACTGTTAGATGTTCATCTCACCGTTGAACGTGGAGAACAGGGTGTAACTTGCAGTCATAAATGCACGCGTTCTGGAATTCGAAGCACCAGACGACATTTTCTAGAAACGAAACGACCTCTACACATGTGGTGATGTACGAAACATGTGGAGGGAGCTCTGGTCGAATCAAAACTCTATTTTTCTCCTCGGATGGGGAAAAATAAAGTTTTGAAGGGCTATTGTGGGGAATAAAATGACCTAAGCGAGTGTTTGGGCCTTGGGCTTTATTGATGGGCGCTAGTTCGTTTTTGACTAAAAGCCTCTAGGGCTACAGGTCGGCCCACAGGTTGAGGGTCCGAGGATTCATCCGAGAATGAATCTCTCCTCGGACAGACCCACGATGACCCTGGGATTCGCCAAAAGATCAAGGCAGAGTTCTGGAAGAACTGTTGGTTAAAAGGGGGATCCAAATACCCTCTAGACGCAACGATGTGAGAGAAATATCTTAGAAAAAGGCTGCTACCTCCACATTAAAGATCCTGCACCTACTTCCCTAGCCGCATTAATGGGGAAGTGACCCCTGAACAGTAGAATTGCACCTTCCTGCTACTATTTAAGGACTTTAGGAAGGTGGTGGAAGGGGGGGGATAAGATTTGTGTGACACGTGGGCAAAGGGGAAAGAAAAAGTATTTAAAGAGAGAAGAGAGTAAAGAAAAGGGGGAAGTTAGCTAAAAAGAAATTAGAACTGTAATCTTTGGAGAAAAAAGAGAAATAATACATAGATCGTCCTCGGCTTACATCCGAGGAGGTTCCTTTGTCACATTTGTTTATTATTTGCAAATATTGTAACACTTCAGCCTGTTTGTCAAGCTTTCAACACCCCTAAACTAGATTTTAAATCCACGCTCTACAAATTTTATTGTTTAAGGCTCATTGGGCCTGAGCCCACGTTTGTTTTTAGGTCCAGGCGCAATTATGCACTTACAGAACCCATTTGAGCAAACAATGGGTAAAATCGTAATAAATACAATGAATTGGATCCAATTACAAACAGTTTATTTATTTTTTTTTTTTAGAATAAACTACAAATAGTTTATGCAATGATCAATATCAATTGAAAGGTTATTGTACCAAAATTTTCTTGTTATCCTTAAACTTGAAAAGTCTATATTTATTTATTACACATATAATTTTAACAATGTCATGTGATGTTGCTCAATTAAGCACTATGTACATAGACATGTTGCGTTGTGTGTTTAATGGGTAAAATTTGTAAATGCTTAACAAATTTATGTCACGATTTTGTACGATATATATACACACACCATTGTTATTCTTGACAAATCCTCCCAGTGTTGTGTGATACCGTTATAGTAAAAAAAAAAATCCTTTGAAATGTAGCAATATTATGTACTATTATCTTTTCTTTCTTTTTTCTTTTTATTTTTTTATCTCATTAATGTTCATTTCATGTAGATACAGAAGCGGCCTACTATGACGGTTTTGGGATGGAATGCGTGGTGCGCAATGCACTTATTGTTCAAAGGGTTTGGACTTTGGATGCTTAGTTGGTAACTAAGTCATTTATATATTTTCAAAGGGTTTGGACTTTGGATGCTTAGTTCAAAGGGTTTGGACTTTGGACTTTGGTGCGTAGTATCTCTCTTTCTTTTGCTCTTATTCTCCTATTATTTCTCCTATTTTAGGGGTATATTGATCATTAGGGTGTTAGTTTTCTACATTACAGTATAAATCAAAAACAAAAAGGACTAAACTTTGTGGTTTTGTATTTAGAAAACACCCATAGATATGACATGATGTGATAATATTATATGATTTCATTTTTTGGATTGATTGTGCAGAATTCGGATAGGGCCGAAGGTTTAGAGGAGTGCAAGGCCCTATTTTGAGTAGTGGCTTAAAAAGAAGTTGTCAATTGCAATGTTCATTTATGGGGAGTGTAGTCTAAATTTTGGTTTCTATATAATATAAATTTGGGCTTACTCTAGCCTTGAGGAATAGGGCGCTCCAACTCGTCATGTACCTTTTAAAGCCTGAATGTTTCTTACAATTTTCTCGTCGAATGCTCTAGCTACTATGTCGTAACTTTATTTTGCATGACTGGCTTTAGTTTTATTTATTTAGATTTTCATCCACATTTTATGGGTGTGAGTACCACAGTTGGCAGTGTTATACAATACACAATATGTATCGTATGGTATCGTGTACAAAAAGTTTCATGTCATAAGAGTACTGAAAGTGCTCATGAATCATATGATACATAGGTGCATATATCATATGAATAGTATAATACATAAATATGTGGGTTTTAAGAGATGTTTTTTTTTTTTTTGGGTTAAAATTTGTGGTTTTATTTGATTTAAACAAGTTGTTGGGCTTTTTTTTAAATGAAATTATTGTGTTACTTAACTGAGTCCAATAAAATTACATGTCTATGAGTTTTTTTTTAATTCTTCTATTTCTCCTACAAAATTTGGACTACACACTTTTCTTTTTTGTTGATAAAATTTGGACTACACCTTGGCAATTCACCTTCATATTTACAATTTTTTTCTATGTTATTAATAATGTATTAAATGAAAATATAATATATTTTTTTTCGTTATTATTGTTGTAAGTCTAAGAAGCTAGAATGCCAAGAAGAAATATAAAAAAAAAATTATTATAATAAAAGAACAAGAAAAGAGATGGTAAATGTTGATGATGATGACAATGAAAAAAATGTCAATGAAGAAATAACTTTATAAAATAATGAAAAATATGATAACACTGGTTTAGATGAAGTTGATTAGGTAAGATGATGAAAAGAAATTATAATTTTACCTCATATATCATGTTATCACTTGAGAGATTAATCAATTTGAATGTTATAAACATATGTTAATTTGATTTATTTAGTTAATTTTGTTATGTATAATTACATAAGTGATGATTAAATTGGTCATTAGTTAAATATATTCTAAATTTATAGTGAATATAACCTTCTATATATGTATATTAATTTTTTTTTTAATTTTATTAGGTTTTGTATATATTAAGATAAATGAAATAAAAACAATTTTCAAAAATCGATTCACACTTTAAAAATTATGGATGTGACTGCCATAAGTTTCACATTTTTCTCGTGTTCATGATCTTTGTGGCAAAAATGGGGATGGATCATTGATTGAAAGGCTATTGTATAGTATAGTATATGCGTGGTTACCACTTCTCCTTTATATTGGATTTTAGTATTGGAAAAAGTTAATGGATACCCCAAGGGAAGTGGTTTAAGAACTTTTTTAGAAACATTTTATGAGAAAATTATCAAAAAAAAATTAATTTTTTTGACAACTTTATATATTTCCTATAAAAATAGTGTCAAAATGTTTTTAAAATGATTTATTAACAATTGTCTTAAGGGCACCCGTTAATGTAACCCTTTTAATATTTCATGCTTGGTTTGGGTGACAGGTTAAGGAGTTGAATTGTCAAGATGAGACCCAGGTGGCTGCGCATACAAAATTACAATGTTCATTTTTAGGTCTGATTAGGGGCTTATTTTGCGTTTTAAGAATGCTAGGGGGCTGTGTGCATAATGCATGCTTGGTCACAAATATTCATTTTTGGCCAAATTGAACTTAGTTTGAGATTGGGTTGTTTAATATCAGAGGGCGTTAAACTGCCACACATTTAGGTTGTGTTTGATTCGATAGTAATTGATCTTTGGAAAATGTTTTACACTATTGATGGTTTTTGGTTTCTTAGGAAATTATGGTCAAAATGAAAATACATTCAATTGACCGTTAATTACCCCCCTTAAAGTGTAAAATGTTTTACACTTTGAAATTACCTTCAACGCATTTCCTCTCCTCACAAAAATCTTCTACTCACTCACACTCTCATCATCACGCCATGCCCAAGCTAAAGGAAGGAGAGAGGTACCGCTGGTGAAGCCCAGAATTAGCCATTAACCCATGGCCTCACTATTGTGCCTGCAATCCCTATTGCTGGTGAAGGTAGTTTAGGCACTTCTCGCTTCCTCCCCTAACCCATCCATTTTCCTCCACCAATCCATCCCTCTTCCTCCCCTGACCCACCTCCATCGACCCATCCATTTTCCTCCACTGAACCATTTCCACCACCACCGAGCCATCCCTTTTCCTACATCAACCCATTTTCCTCCTTTCTTTTCACTCAAGACCCACATTCCCTAATTGAGATTTGGGTTTTTATGGGGTTGTTCCCATTCATGGTGTAGTTTTTTTTTTTTTTTTTTTGTATTCATGATTTGGTTGAGGTAATAACCATGATTTGTTCTTGGGTTGCAATTGATTTGTTTTTTATGTCAAAAGTTGAAAATTATAACTAATCTATTGATTTGATCAATCAATCTATTGAAAATTATAATCCAATTGTATCATAGGTATTTTTTGACATTTTCTGTAGAGAATGTTTTACATTGGAGAACCAAACATCAGAAATACATTTCTAGCAAATTTCCTAGAAACACAACCAAACAGATGAAAATGTTTTCCTTTCCGTAAAATATTTTCTACTAAAAACATTTTTCACTCGGAAATTATTTTACATGTTGCCAAACACAACCTTAGTATATGCTTGACCACTAATATTGAATTTTGTGTCGAATTAGGGCTGGGGCTAACAAATTTGAAGTGTATTCATCGAATAGTATTTTCTGAAGATTAAAATGCGGGTATCAATAGTATACCTTAAAAACAATTGTACCTAATTTTGGTAAGGAGCTAAGCTTGGAACTACATCTCAAGGATTTCAATCAAAGAAAATGCACATAAACTTCCAACCAGATGTACATCATAGTTTCATTTTGAAATAATTTGTAGGTTTTTTCTCTATTAGCCGTGTATAATATTTGTTTTGTAAACATAAATTACTACAAATAATATAACTAAGAATATCAAAGTATTGGTTAAATAAATTCACAATTTTTAAATTTTTTTGGCTAACTTAAATTTACAATAATCTTATGGGAGTCTAAATAATGCGTTTGTGTGTTTGTTTGTTTGTTTTTTTTTTTTTTTTTAAGTTTTACTTTTACTGGATTCTCTTGAATAGATTGCTAGTAAAGTAGAAAGGGTATTGGATCCAGTAAGCATATATTTTTTAATATGTATATATATATATAGACAAAATTTAGCTACAAAATTTGTTATAGTCTAAAACTACAACCTTACCCATTACAGTAAATATTACTATATATTTTGAAAATCTAACAGTTGAATTGCATGTTTTTTGCAATCTTAATACACATGTCAAATTTTGTGTCAATTGAATCTTATTTACTATATGATCTGTAAACTTATATTTTATACATAATTTTAAATTATAAAAATTTGCTATTTAAACAATTTATTAATGACATAGTTATTATTGATCTTTAACTTTCTATAAATTTTACAAGCATGGAGGAAATAAAGAGAAGAAGTAATCCAATGGTAGATTTATCAAAATTCATCTCCAATTAAAAAAATATTGAGTAAGATTGTAACCTAAAACAAAGATCGACTAATCGTAAATCTTTTTGTTTTACGATTAACTCATTGTCCAACATTTTTTTTATTGCTTACTTGTAATGAAAATGAGCAACTATATCCATGATTTTTTTCCCTCGTAGGGCAATGTGTTTGTAGTAAATTTTTCAAAGAGATGCTACGTCCACAATATTTTCATAACAAATCATAATTTTTTTTTTTTTGTTGAGAATACTAAGTATTTTTAACACACACACATTAGTTATAATTTGAACCTACAACTGAAATTACTTTTCTACCCCCACCAATAACAAACCGCAACAACTTAACATATAGAATTTGTTGTGAAAATATTGTGAACATAAAATTTTTCAATATTTTCATGTGTGCCAGTGTAAAATTTTTAAGTCAGTAAGTCCAACAGTGTTGAATTGTGCAACCTGTGAGTACCTCAAAAAAAATTCATTGTTCTAGCTAAATAATAGTATACTATTATTTACTTAGTTACGTATTTAATATTTTCACAGAAATATTTAATGTTTAAATCACTCCACCCCACCCCAATTATCGAATTACCCAAAAAATAAGACAATTTTTTCAATTAAATTTAAACATATGATGTTTTTAAATAATAAAAAAAATTATGGCCACAAACATATAATTTTACTAACCAATAAAGCACAGATAATAGTATTATATTTTTCAAAAATGATTTTTTTTTATAAAGATAATTAAATTCAATGCATTTATATGTTTATATGTTTAAATTTAATTATGCTACTTACTACCTAGTTAGTGATAGTAGTAGATATATTTTAGGCAGTGGAAAAGGATACAAACGAAGTTATTCGGTTTGTCAAAAAAAAAAAGTTTTTCGGTTTGGATTTTCCAAGTAGATTAAAATTTAAAACTTGAGTAATTCAAGTTCTGAACCATTTTAGATTGGCTGAAGTTCAGCATATTGAGCGAAGCAGTAGCAGAATTAAAATAAAATAAAACAGTAATAGCCGAAGTTCAGCATATTGTGAGTTCGAAAATTTTTAAAAAAAATTAAAAATTAGAATTTGAGTAATTCAGTTTTTAAGACAAGATAGTGTTTTGGATAAGATCAGATTTTTTAATTGATATTTTCAATTTCATTCTGGTGCAATGAAATGTGAGTTTGGATTTTTTTTTTTTTTTTTAGACAAAAGAATTCCAAATTTGAGTAATATAATTCAGTTTTTAAGACAAGATAGACCTATAGATAAGATCAGATTTTAATTTTTCAAATTGAAACGTGAATAAAATTTCAATTGTTTAAATTGAAACGTGAATAAAATCAGTTGGTATTTTGATCAAACATGTTTAAAATATTTTAAAACCAGTAAGAGTATTTTGTTGCTTTTAAATTGAAAGCCCCTTAACCCAAATACTCTTATTAGACAAAAGAAATTACACTGACCGTTGTGGGTGGCTCTCCTCTCTTCTTCTCATTTTGTATATTTTCCTTATTTAGATTTCTGGTTCTAGTATCAATTTTTTTTTTTTTTTCATTCCATTGAATAATGCTTTTGAATTTTTAATCTTTGTACAGGTGAAATTCCAATGAACATGGGTTCAACCTGATACAAGTTTTTGCTAGTTCTGTTTCCATAGCGCAAAGAGTCTTAGTTCAGGAGAGAGAGTGACAGCCATGGAATCCATCAACCTTAGATTGCTACTACTTTGTGCTTTTGTTGCAATGTTTCCAACAATCATGAGGGCTCATATTGCTGATTTTGATGAGGTGTGGCAGGAGCGAGCTGAAGAAGCCAGAAAGGCAGCCCTCAAGGCCTATCAGCCAAATACTCAGGATGTCCTTGATCATTTCAACGACCATGTCCACAAGTATGACCATTTTCATGCATGGTTCAATGATGTAAAAGTGATTGAGTTCCTAATTATGTCATTATGTAAAAGTAAGACCATTTTCATGAATGGTCTATCACTAATTATGCATGTATAGGTGAATTTCAAATTACGTCTTTAACTTTCTCATTTGAAGAATATTAATTGGGAGAAATTTATTGTTAGATTATACTTTCTATCTTTATGATTGTAAAATGTCATGATATATCAAATATATATTTGATTTATATGAAATTAGTTTTGTGTACAAGTGTTAAGTATAACAAGAACATGCAATTTAATGTTAAGAATGTAAAAATATTAGTACAGTTGATAGTTATTGAGTGAATTAATATCAGCATAGAATTAGACTAAATATAAGTGCATTACATAAACATATATTAAGACGTATTTATATGAAATCATTCTTCATATAGTGTTTTTTGTATGGCCGGGTTGTTAATTCTCTTTAATTCTTTTTTTTTTTTTTTTCTTTTCCATTTTATGACTTATTGGTATATGTAGAAATTTGAATAATTAGTTTGTCACTGTAATTTTCATGTAGAGCCTTGAATGGAACCGATGGCACAAGAAGAAACTTGGGCAAATATAAAGGGCCATGTTTGGCAACAAACCCAATTGATCGATGCTGGAGATGCCAAAATGATTGGGCTAAACACCGTAAGAGGCTAGCTGATTGTGTCCTAGGCTTTGGGCGTAAGACAACAGGAGGCAAGCATGGGAAAATTTATGTGGTGAGGGATTCATCCGACGATCACCTAGTGAATCCTAAAGAAGGAACCCTACGCCATGCAGTGATCCAACCTGAGCCACTATGGATCATATTTGCTCACGACATGAGGATTAGGCTAAGCGAAGAGCTAATAATGACAAGCAACAAGACTATAGATGGGCGTGGTGCTAATGTACACATTTGCGATGGTGCTCAAATTACACTTCAATATGTGGACAATGTCATCATCCATAACCTCCACATCCATGACATTAAGTCAGGAAATGGTGGCTTAATTAGGGACTCAGTGAATCACTATGGCCAACGTTCGAGGAGCGATGGTGATGGAATCTCAATTTTTGGAGCCACAAATCTTTGGATTGATCATATTTCTATGTCAAATTGTGACGATGGAATCATTGATGCCATTGAAGGATCCACAGCCATTACCATCTCCAACTGCCACTTCACCAGACATAACGAGGTAACATCAACCAGAATAATTCAAACTTATATAAAAAATACTCTTTATTTTACTAGGATTTATTAATGGTAATGAGTTTGTGTTTATGCATGCAGGTGATGCTTTTTGGTGCAAGTGATAGCTTCTCTGGTGATGAAATCATGCAAATAACTCTCGCTTTCAATCACTTCGGTAACGGGTTAGTGCAAAGGATGCCAAGGTGCCGATATGGGTTTGCTCATGTTGTCAACAACGACTACAATCATTGGCTCATGTATGCTATTGGTGGTAGCCAACATCCTACCATTATTAGCCAGGGTAATCGGTTTATTGCTTCTTCAAATGCAGGTTGTAAAGAGGTAAGCATACCACAAGTATAGGCATGCAAATATTCACACGCGCACACACAAAAATCAGTGTATATGTAGAGATTATAATGATATTCATGTGGGTGTGATCTAGGTGACGAAAAGAGACTATGCACCTGAGAGTGAGTGGAGATCATGGAATTGGAGATCAGAAGGTGATTTGATGGAGAACGGAGCCTTCTTTGTCGAATCTGGAAGCCAAGTTAAAACGGAGCACAAGCACGATGTGATCAGTGCAAAGCCAGGGCATTTTGTAAGAAGGTTGACTCGCTTTGCAGGTTTTATTAAGTGCATCGAAAATAATCCTTGTTGAGATACATATATGGATCTCAAACTAGACTGAACCCTGTGGTTAAAACTTAAAACAGAGGTTGTAGGGGTAAGCAATTAGGAGGGAATAACTTTAGTGTTCTAATTGGTCATGTAGTTTCTATTTTCTGTAAATGTTTGAAAGAAGAGACTGAAAGAAGAGCACTTTTTAATATTCAGTGATATCTTTTCATAAAATTTGCAAGTATGGTTAAGAAGAAAGAGTTCCGGCTTAGGAATTGCATGTAGATTTTGTTAGGTACATGGCTAAATTATCTGGTTAAATTTTGAAAGAGACTTAAATCGCAATATAACTGTTATGGGAAGCATTGCCCAATATATAGACTCCCAGATCACTGATTCCATGTGCTATACACCCAAAAATTATTAATTTATGACTGTATGATATGAGTATCTAATACTGATATAGATTCTCAGATCATATTTCTGTGGGGAATGTGGCCAGTTACATAGGCAAGATTAACTTAAATTGGCAAAACAATAGTTAGATTATTATTTCTGCTCACCAACATTAACTCATGTTTGAAAATTATTTTACAATTCTTTCAACGATCTATTTTTTAAAAAACTCTCCCATATTTGCATTTGCAACCAAAAAAAAAAGTTATAAAGAATTATATAATATATCTACAAAACTAAACTAAAATTTCTTTATCCCCAATAAAAATTAAAATGAAAAGGAAAAAAAAAATCAACTACATCAAAAACTAGAGGTTTATCAAGAGATCAAATGGGAAGTAAAAATAAAATAATACAAATTAAATTTTCCAGTTATTTATTTTGAATTACTTGGTTTTCCAGAAATAAGCCAACAATGTCATCTGATTGGAAAAAAAAAAAAAAAAAAAAAAGGACCATGTATACGTCGTAAAAAATCATTTAACTTTGGTTTTTTATATAGTTTATTTTCTTTCTTTCGTTTTTTTCATTTTTCCTTTTAATTTTCTTCTTTTTTAAACTTCTAGTATATATAGGTAGTTGATTTTTGTCTTTGAAGTTGAAAGGAAAATAAAAGTTGATTTTGTTTCCCATTCATATCATCTGGTTTTTCCCCTTAAAATTCAATAAAATTTCAACATATGATATCGATCCGGTTTCATGATGATTTATTTGTTATCATAAGGTCAAGACCACAGTTAGTTTTTTGTGTGGACAAGATTCAACTCTATATTTCTTATTCATTGAAAAAAGTTTTACTAGTTTGTCTAACTAGAATCCACCTATTTGGTTCTTAATAACCTTTTTAAAAAAATAAAAATGCTAAAGTGAGTGAAATTTTTTTTTTTTAAAGATTGTTGTAAGAATCATAAAATGGATCAAAAAATTTCATTCTAATATTGTGTAACCAATAATATAATTTAACTTTAATTTTAATTTTACTATTGCTATATTTATAGTTTTTAATTGTATGTTTTTATTGTAAGTAGTCTTCTCTAAAAGAAAAGTATATACGTCTTTGGAATTTTTTGAAATTATTTGTTGCCTATGCAATTATGCCATTGTACATGAAGTATTATCTATATTATCATCTCTCTCTTTTTTTCCAACTTATATAATATGTTTGAAAATTATTTAAATTGTAGAATTTTTTAATATTAAGTTTACTATAATTGTCCTAATTAATTATTCAAAAACTAAACACACCCATACAAACTAATGGATTCTTCAATGCTATTTCGGTTTTCATTTGTTGGAACTAGGTCTCATCACACTCCTAACTATATAAGTGATTGACAAATGATAAACATGGTTGGACAAATGCATAAATCTAAATGAAAATTTTGACATTAAATCAAAAAAAGAAGTCTCTTAGCATGCATGCACGTAGAATATTCCATAATTATCATCCATTTTTGTTCATTTGTTTTTATTAGAATTTTTTTTAAGGGGTTAAAGATTATGTTTGTGGGGTCAATACTATTTTTGTTGAACCCAAAATTTTAGGATTCTCAAATTAGGGTGTTCATTCTAAATCATCTATTATAAAATGAAGAAAAATTATATGTTCATAACATTTTCACAACAAAAAATAAGTGTCAGGTTGATATTGAATGTTACTAGCAGGCAAAAAAGTAATTTTAATTGTAGGTTCAAATTAAAACCAGTAATAATTTTTCACTTATGATTTATTGTAAAAATATTATAGACCTAGCACATCTCTAAAATAAAGGATCAAGATTTTTTTAAAAAAAATTATGAGGTGTAATACATTAAGAAATCTATAGGATTTTGGTACGAAATATTTCCCCGTCCAGATTTGGGATTGCAAGCCCTTTATACGTAATCCTTGTTGCATTTAACAAATAAAGCATAATTACACGTAATCTTTGGTGGATTATGTGTGGTTTAATTTTTTTTATATTAAAATTATTCAGTTTAATAGAGACTTTTTTATATAAATAATAAAGTATTATTAAGAGCTTAAATTTTGTGGCAAAAAAGAAAAAGCTTAAATTTTTAGATACAATAATAATTATATGTGTATGGTCTATATCATTTATTATGTAAAAATTAAAAAAGGGTTCTACAAGTTGTCATATTCTATTATTATATAATAAAAATTAGATCCTACGATTTTTTTTTTTTTTGAAAAGTTAACAGATGTCTTAAAAGGAGATTATGAACAATTTTTAGAAATTTTATATAAGAAAAGAAGAAGAAAAAAAGTAACTTTTATATGAGAGTGAAATTAAAAATTTTCTAAAATGGTCCATTAACAAATACTCTAAAGTTCATTAACAAAAAAAAATTATAATAATAATAAAAGGATGATCAGATTGACTTTTGTCGTGCTTGAATGTTATTATAATAGCATTTTATTTGTTGGGTTCAAACTTGCAAGTGGAAAAACTAGTGAGTCATAGATGCTATCACAATCCCACAAGGGCATTAATGGGCATCAAATCACGAGTGTTAAGTTTTTCATAAACATTTTCCATTACATGATTGAAACTTGAGACCTCTCCAAACAAAATTTAGGGTAGTATTGTGATTTGGTTAAGGGCTTTCAAAAGCTAAAACTTTTAAGGAAATTATAAAATCAAACCATCATATTATATCATATACTATATAATAAAATTTGGACTTAGAAGCTATAACTACACCAAATTGCAACAATATTTTAGATAGAGACAAAATTTTAATTGTTCTTATCAATTTTTCCTCTATTTATCTTTTGATAAACACAAAAGCTTAATGTTGACATCAGTTTTTTTTTCCCCTTCACTTTAGGAATAATCTACAAATTTTCATTTTTTTTAATACACGATTTTTATCTCCCCAAAAAAAAAAAATCAAGTCCGGCAACTAAGGGATTTGTTTTGGATAGACTCAAGTCCGGAAACTAATAAGAGATTTTTTTGAATACATCCAGGAGATTTTTTTTTTTTTTTTTTTAGATAAAAAAATAGTTATACGTTAAAGTTTTTTTTTTTTTTATATAAAAATTTCTACGTTATAAACCCTATTAGCTAAGTATTAAGAGATATAAAAATATATTTCAACTAAAATTCTATTTATAATATATATATATATATATATATATATGTGTGTGCGTGTATGTATCACGAGTTTCAAATCTTAGATTTTCTCAAGACTTCCTTGCCTCTGTAATTAGTTCCAAGTCCTTTTTTTTATATTTTATAATTCACTTTGTTCATCATTTGATTTGTTGAGATTTATAAATATTTGATTTGTGACTAACTAGATCCATCGCTAAGTTGGGCTTTGTTAAGCCTAGTTGTGTTTGATCCGATTAACGACCGACCCGACCCGACCCGAATAATGTAGCGTGTGTTTTTCTCTATTTTTGTTTCTCACAAGTTTAGAAATTCGTGGAAATTCCCTACAACTGGTATCAGAGCCTAGGGTTAGGTTTGAGTGGGAGCAATGGCAGAGGAAGCAGGAAAGGCATCTAGAATAAAAAAGTTCGATAGCATAGACTTTGCGTAATGGAGGATGCAGATTGAAGATTATCTTTATGGGAGGAAATTGTATCTGCCTCTTTTGGGGACAAAACCTGCAACTATGAAGGATGAGAAATTGGCTCTTCTTAACAGACAGGTACTAGGAGTTATCAGGTTAACACTGTCTAGGTCTGTTGCACCAATGTTATGAAGGAGAAGACCACTATAGATTTGATGAAGGCTTTGTCTGGTATGTATGAAAAGCCGTTAGCAAACAACAAGGTGCATCTGATGAAGAAACTATTCAATCTGAAGATGGCAAAGAACGCATTAGTAACACAACATTTGAATAAATTTAACACTATCATAAATCAATTGTCGTTTGTAGAAATTGATTTTGATGATGAGATCCGTGCACTGATCGTTTAGCTTCTTTGCCAAATAGTTGGGAGGCAATGAAGATGACAGCAAGTAATTCTACAGAAAAGAAAAGCTGAAGTACAACGACATACGGGATTTAATTCTAGTTGAGGAGGTTCGCAGAAGATATGCAGGTAAAACCTTAGAATCTAGTTATGCCCTAAACCTTGAGACAAGAGGCAGAGGTAATGATAGAAATTTAAATCGGGGCAAATCAAAATCCAAAAATTCTAACCAGAACAAAAGTAAATCTAGATCAGGCCAACAAGTATAATACTGGAACTGTGGGAAAATAGGTCACTTTAGGAGGCAATGCAAAAATCCTAAGAAAAAGAATGAAGATGACTCTGCTAATGTTGTAATAGAAGAGGTACAGGATGCATTACTTCTTGCAGTCGATAATCCACTTCATGATTGGGTTCTGAACTCAGGAACTTCGTTTCATACCACTCCACACGAGAAATCATACAGAAGTATGTTGCAGGTGATTTTGGTAAGGTGTATTTGGCTGATGGTTCAGTCTTGGATGTTGTGGGTATGTGAGACGTCTGGATATTGTTGCCCAATGGGTCTGTTTGGTTACTGGAGAAGGTTCGACATATTCCTGACCTAAGGAGGAATCTAATTCTGTTGGACAACTTGATGATGAATGGCATGCAATACTATTTGTTGGTGGTAGTTGGAAGGTTACAAAGGGAGCTAAAGTATTGGCTCATGGAAAGAAGATCGGTACTCTCTATATGACCTCAAGCCCAAGAGACACAGTTGCAGTTGCTGAAGCAAGTACTGATACAAGCCTATGGCACCGCAGACTTGGTCATATGAGTGAGAAAGGGATGAAGATGCAGCTGTCAAAAGGAAAATTACTACAATTGAAGTCCATTGATTTTGACATGTCTGAAAGCAGCATCTTAGGAAAGCAGAAAAATGTGAGCTTCTTTAAAACTAGCAGGACACCGAAGGCTAAGAAATTGGAGTTAGTACACACTGATTTGTGGGGGGCCTTCTCCGATTGCATCCCTTGGAGGTTCAATGTACTACATCACTTTTATTGATGACTTAAATAGAAAGGTATGGGTTTATTTTCTGAAAAATAAATCTAATGTATTTGAAATTTTTAAGAAGTGGAAGGCTATGGTTGAGACAGAAACAGGTTTAAAAGTAAAATGTTTGAGGTCAAATAATGGAGGAGAGTACATAGATGGAAGGTTCAATGAATATTATGCTGCACAAGGAATTAGGATGGAGAAGACCATTCTTGGGACACCACAGCAGAATGGTGTGGCTGAGCGCATGAATAGAACTCTCAATGAGCGTGCTAGGAGTATGAGGTTGCATGCTGGACTACCAAAAACTTTCTGGGCTAATGTTGTTAGCACTGCAGCTTACTTGATAAACCAAGGACCATCAGTTCCTATGGAGTTTAGACTTCCTGAGGAGGTTTGGAGCGGAAAAGAGGTAAATTTTTCTCATTTAAAAGCTTTTGGTTGTGTTTCTTATGTTCATATTGATTCTGATGCTCGTAGTAAACTTGATGCAAAGTCTAAAATATGTTTTTTCATTGGCTATGGTGATGAGAATTTGGCTATAGGTTTTGGGATGAACAAAACGGGAAAATCATCAAAAGTAGAAATGTGATATTTAATGAACAAGTTATGTATAAGGACAGGTCAATTGTAGTGCTAGATATTCCAGGGATAGATCAAGATAAATCTGAGTTTGTCAACTTAGATGACTTGACTGAAAGCATTGTCCAGAAAATGGGTGAAGAAGATAAGGAGAATGTAGATTTACAGGTAGATCAGAGTATACCTATAGCTGAAGTCCGCAGATCTTTCAAGACCATTAGACCTCTACAGCGTTATTCACCCACTCTAAATTATCTCCTGTTGACTGATGGTGGTGAGCCAAAATGCTATGATGAAGTCTTGCAAGATGAGAGTTCAAGCAAGTGAGAGTTAGCCATGAAGAATGAGATGGATTCCTTGTTGGGGAATCGGTCATGGGAACTGACTAAACTGCCAACAGGAAAGAAGGCTTTGCACAACAAGTGGGTATACAGAATAAAGAATGAGCATGATGATAGCAAACGTTACAAGGCCAGATTAGTTGTTAAAGGGTTTCAGCAGAAGCAGGGCATTGATTACACAGAGATATTTTCTCCAGTTGTGAAGATGTCAACAATTAGACTAGTACTAGGAATAGTGGCTGCAAAAAATTTACATCTTGAGCAATTAAATGTGAAGACAGTATTCCTTCATGGTGACTTGGAGGAAGACGTTTACATGATTCAGCCAGAAGGGTTCGTTGTTCAGGGACAAGAGAATCTAGTCTGCAAATTAAGAAAGAGCTTGTATAGCCTAAAACAAGCTCCTAGACAATGGTACAAGAAATTTGACAGTTTTATGCATAGAATTGGGTTCAAGAGATGTGAAGCTGATCATTATTGTTATGTTAAACTTTTTGACAATTATTACATCATTTTACTGTTGTATGTGGATGATATGCTCATTGTAGGGTCTAGCATTAAGGAGATTAATAATCTGAAAAAGCAATTTTCAAAACAGTTTGCAATGAAGGATTTGGGAGCTACAAAGCAAATCCTTGGTATGAGAATCATTAGAGACAAAACTAATGGTACATTGAAGCTTTCACAGTCAAGTATGTGAAGAAAGTTCTTGGCAAATTCAACATGAATGAAGCTAAACCAGTGAGCACACCCTTGGGTAGTCATTTCAAACTAAGCAAGGAACAGTAATCGAAGACAGAAGAAGAAAGCGACTATATGAGCAAGGTGCCCTATGCATCAGCTATTGGCAGCTTGATGTATGCTATGGTGTGTACAAGGCCAGACATTGCATATGCAGTGGGAGTTGTGAGCAGATTCATGAGTAGGTCAGGAAAGCAGCATGGGAGGTAGTCAAGTGGATTCTGAGATATCTGAGGAGTTGATCAGATACATGTATTTGCTTCACAGGTGCAAGTTTGAAACTACAAGATTATGTAGATGCTGATTTTGCTGGTGATATTGATAGTAGAAAGAGTACTACTAGGTTTGTATTTACTCTGGGTGGTACAGCTATATCTTGGGCCTCAAATTTGCAAAAGATCGTTACTTTGTCTACTACAGAAGTTGAGTATGTTGCAGCAACTGAAACTGGAAAGGAGATGATTTAGCTACATGGCTTCTTAGATGAATTAGGTAAGAAGCAAGAGATGGGCATTCTACATAGTGGTAGTTAGAGTGCAATTTTTCTTGCTAAAAATTCAGCTTTTCATTCAAAGTCGAAGCATATACAGACAAAATACCAGTTTATCTGGTACCTTGTTGAAGATAAGTTGGTAATACTTGAGAAGATTTGTGGATCTAAGAACGCGGCAGACATGTTGACTAAGGGTGTTACTATTGAAAAGCTGAAGTTGTGTGCAACTTCAGTTGGCCTTCTAGCTTGAGGACAGGAGGATGAGTTACAAGAATGAGAGATTGTTTTTGGAAGATAGCGGCTGATGTTGATGATTGAACTAGTCTCCAAGTGGGAGATTTGTTGAGCTTTGTGGAGCCTAGTTGTGTTTGATCCAATTAACGACCCTACCTGACTCAAATAATGTGGCGTGTCTTTTTCTCTATTTTTGTTCCTCACAGGTTTAGGAATTCGTGGAAATTTCCTGCACACTAGACATATTGTCTTATTTTCCCAGAATGTATCCTAATTTTTGGCCTAATTCCTTTACCAAGTCAAATAGCAAAAATGTTTCTTTAATATTCGGTGACGTCTTTTTTCATAGAATTTTTAAGTATGGTCAAGAAAGAGTTCTAGTTAAGCAATAGCGTGGAGCTTTTGTTGGGTACATGCTCTTCGACTTTATGCTCGAGCATTAATCGGTTAAATTTGAAAGTTCCTAAATGGAACTGGAACTAAAATTAGTAGCTTGATCATCTATTCCATGGGCTATATACCCAAAAATAATTAATTCTGACTACTTAATATGAGCATCTAAAATAAATTCTCAGATTATATTTCTGCTAATACAGGAGTAGTCAGTCACATAGGATTAGCAGATTAACAATGAACTTGAAATAAAATTCAACAGAACCCAACGTGGAAAGAGGGTCAACCAGCCAAAAATGAAAAAACTTGGCAGTTTCCATTTCAAACAAAGCCAAGTCAACAATTTGAACCTACAACACTAGCTCATGGAACTATGCTGGAGCGAAAGATTATACAATGCAACTCAAAATAGGAATCAACCAGCAGGAACAATCCACTCTTCAATAAAGAATCCAGTCTCCACTTTAGGACATCTGTCGCCACATAAATTTAAGCTTATAATTTGTAGTAAAATATTAACACAAAACCACTCAGATTTACAACCTCCGAGAGAAGCAATTTCTGCAAGAATGTTTTGCTTAAGGCATGTCCCTCCTATATTTGAAGCACAAAGGATACTGAAATAATACTACCAAGGTCACAGCTTATTTAAACAGGTATAAGGCATGTAGATGTTTAACACATCTAAATTAAACAGATGTAATGGAGATAAGACTAGTTCTCCGGATGCTGCATAAGACTGAGGTTATATTTCAGAGAATCTATGATGACATAATCTACCATCCTGCAACGTCATTTCCCCATGAATATTGCAAAGCCAGAGTTGCTGTATATACAGTTTGCCTATGATTATTGTAACTTCTCCAGCAACTTGACCTTTGTTTTAATGCTAACCATTCGTTTCTACACCAATCTAGACAAATTGAACAACCAGAATTAGTTTTAAGAATTTTTAACAAAAATATACTCCTATATGATTAGGGAAAATATAGGGTACAACTAGTTTGGAACATATGAACTGTAATCTAGATGTCTCATCAACTCGGAAGCAAACTTCTCTCTCTGTAGAATTCATTAACAGATTCATACAAAGAAGAAAGAGAAGGAAACAAATTTATGTTCAGAGAATGCTGCAAGCAAAAAAGACTTTGTCAAAGCAACTAACCTTTCTGTCCATACTCCTCAAGTTATCAACTTTTGGTGCAGAGGCACTTCAAGCTTAAGCAACTTGGTAAACTGCAGAACAGATTAGAACATATATAAATGGCATTCAGCATCGTGTTCCAACAGAGCTGATGATGATGCAAAAACACTGGCTCTTAAGAGTTGAAGCAAACACAAACACATTGGCTCTTAACAGAGTTTGTGCCCTTCACACGCATAAGCTTGGATACATATAAACCAGATTATAAAGAGCAACAACACACGTTCAAACAAACACACCTCACACACCCATGCAAAACCCATCCATATACATCCACACCCAGCCACCCATATGCAATTGCATGCACAGGTATACCTGAGATGTCTTGAGTTCCAGCTCATCCCACTCTAAAGATGGATTGCTTCCTTCCACTATCCCTGTTCCAGCATAGATCAATGCACCAAGACCCTAGGTTCCAAGTTGGTCAGCACTAAGATGTTGGCAACGGCATGAATACAATTCTTATGAACAATCAACATGGGAGAGGTATTTATCCAACAAAAAAAAAAAAAAGTAAGAAACAACAATAGAATTAACTTGGGTCAGCATGACCCTAGATAAATTATTCTTACTACTTCTAAAAGCTTACTATTAATAACATTTCTATTATGGTCCGTTTGGATTGAGGGGGACGGAGAGGGAGTAGAGTAGACTAGAGTAGATTTGGCCCAAAATTAGCCTATTTTCAGCCAACTCTACTTTAATCCCCTACACTCTCCCTCCCTCCCCCCTCAATCCAAACAGGCCCTTAGTTCTGCAACATCTTAAAAAAATGGGAACCACTTCTCAATCTAACAACAACATCATAAGTTTTGAATGTAGTTCCTACTAGCTAAAAGAGAGGGAGAAAAAATAAATAAATAAAAGAATTCACTTAGCTCACCTTTTCCACTAATGCTGACCTGATGCCAACAGCAAACTCACTCTCTCCTCCTCCAAACCAACCAACAGGCCCAGCATACATTCCTCGATCAAATACTTCTAAAAAAGATATATAAGAATTCACAATTTTACAAACATTAGCAACCAAAAACGCTCTTTGGTTAAGTGTTATATTGCCTAATTGATTAAAAATAATAATAAAAATATATATATAAAAAGTAGGTTTTAGAAGGCATATTGAATCTAATATATATATTTGTTTAAGTTAGAAAATCTAATAAAGAAAATCAAAGAGCCTCCCAGTACACTAGATTTATACTAAGATGGCCAAACTCAAGCAAAGTTACTGCAATCTAGAAAATAAATAGAGGTAGGAAAAGCATGGCCAGGTAACACCGCCATCTAATCAAACAGAAACATAAAAGGATCAGCTTCAAATCCGTCGTACACTGTTCCAAATCTTCAAAGGCTAGCTTATTTTGTTCCCTCCAAATAATGCAACTGAGACACAATCTGCCTATGTACAGTATAGACATCAAAACAGGTGCTGAACTGCTTATACAATAAAATTTCCTGCATTGTCCAGGCCTAGGTGACCCATCTGCAGAGGAGCACCTCCACAGTGTGTGTGTGTGTGCGTGTTTTAACTTTTTCTTTAAGTTACATGCTATGTAGCCCAATTAAGAGTACTTTATGTTTGGTCCATGAGGTATATGGTTCAATTCTTAATACTCTCACTTATTCTACATTTTCTTTTGAGTTATCAATCCCAGTTCTTAGAATCAAGTTCTTGCAAGTGCATAGGGTATCCAAAAACCATTTTTAAAGTAGGTTCATCCCCTCCTTTCAACAAATTGGGCTCCAAGGTCTAGGACAGCAGTTCTACATTAAAGCCACAACTCCGTATGACACCAAACCACAGTTCCAAATTTAGAAATCTAGTGCTCAATCCACAAACTCTACCAACACTACCTCCAACACCACTGCCCCAACCAACACCACAAAGACAGACTTTCTGTAGGACCACCACCACCACATAAACCACTTTATCACCACAAATAGCATAACCAGCACCATCACAACCACCACCTTCCCTTTCACACCCATCACGTATCAGTATTACTGGCATAGCCCAGCTATTCCAAACGTTATACACTTCCATGGTCTTTTATACAAGGTCTATACATTTTTGAGGTCTTGGTTTCCTTATCATGTTCTACCTTAGTTGTCAACTCAAGACGAAATTTTCTTCTCTTAAACTAACACAATCAAACAATACAGAGCATTAGGCCAAAGGAAACCAAAAAAACCAAAAAAAATAAAATAAAGAAACCTAAGACAGTGCAACTGAAAAACTACAGTAAAATAGTAATTACCAGTTTCTGCAATAAACAGACGTGCTTCTTCTGTTGGAAACCCACAAACTGCTGGACTTGGATGAAGAGAAGCCAAGATGTCAAACTGGAAAATAGAGAGAGAAAAAAGTAGAACTCTCTAAATAATACAGGTAACAGGGGAATGAAAGGAAAACTTCATTTTAAACCTTACAATGTAGGGGTAATTTCAAATTTAGACCTTAAACATTTGAAAGTTCCAATTAAAACCTTGAGTTTTTAAATACATTTCAATTCACCACCTCCGTCTAGTTTTCTCTCACACTGTTTGCTAAACACGTGTCTAAAACAAGAATAAAATGATGCAAAAACAACACCATTTTGATCCCTAAACAAACAAACAAAAAAGCCACATGGCCACCTACACACTGATCCAACCCTAGCCCCTACAATCCCCTCCCAAACAAACTATTGTATCTTAAAATATATTTAAAATCAATATTTAAAATTTTTGGGAAAATTACATTTTAAACTTTATATTAATGGTTTCAAATCTAACCTTAAACTTTGAAATCTCGCATTTAAAACCTCAGTCTTTCTTAACTGTAACAAAGTTTCCTTAAATCTTCCATTTAGGGATGACTGAGAAAGTGTAAGATTTTAAATGCGAAATTTGAAAATCCATGGTTTGATTTGCAATCACCCTTAAACAATTGGATCTAAAATGTAATTTGTCCTAAAAATTTGTGAAAGTAAAGAAACTGCACTGTGATGTAATTTGGTTTCAAGAGAGTAAACATGCAGGATGTGAAATGCAAATTGAATCTGAATCTAAGTTCTACAGGATGGAAGGGAACTTATTATTTTGGACACAGCACTATATCATTTTTACCTCATCATCCTCGCTTCTTAACCTGCCTGCCAATTGAGCATATAAATGCTGGACTCTTGGGAGTTTCCTTATTGCTTTCTTTGGTTCAACCACAACCCCATTACATACAGCCTGCAAAGCAGAATTCAACAGAATAAGAGTGTAAAGTGTGCACTACCAGGGAACTGGTGTCAGCTGCTAATGCCATGTCATATGGCTATCTGCTTATATATATGTTCTAGGTTTAAAGGCCAAAACGAAAAGGCAATTTAAGAATAGTATCATAATTATAAAAATGCCATAATATGAAGAAAATGATGGTGGTTGCTTAGACAACAAAGAAAAACTCAAAAGCACCAATAGGGGTGCAAGAGATGGGCAGGTCACATATGGACTGCACTGGTCCATTGCCATAGAAAAGGCATGTGACTCAACATGGACAATTGATAGGCTTACTATCCACGTACCTAGATCGTCACAGAAGAGTATTTGAGTTTTAGGTGGAATGACAATATGAGATAAACTCTTATACTCTATACTAGCCATACTCTGTCCAAGGAAAAATGAAAATGCTCTCTCTCTCTCTCTCACACACACACAAAAAGAACTTGAAAGGGCCAAGAATAATTAGATCAATTACAAACAACCTTTTATTTTTTTTCAAGTAGTTCAATTACATGCAACTAACGGACAATATACAAAGAAATCTATGCAACAAATCAGTTAAATAAGCAGCAAAATTAAACTTACCTCTAATTTTTTTCGTATGCTTTCTCGCACTATTGTAAACTCAAGGTGGTCCTTGGGACTGGAAAATAGATACAAGAATAAGTTACTTAATACAAGTTGGATGTTAGCTAGTCACATGCAATTGAAATTACATCCAGCATTGACAATGATATAAACATCCCTTCAAATGAACAACCAATAAGTTTAAAGTAATGAAATATTAACCTGGAAAGCAAGTCCAGTTCCACTTGAAGATCTAGAGTTGTTGATCTACCTCTACCACGGGTTCCAGCCAAAGCCTCACTATTAATGCTAAGACATTTTCTGTGAAATAGTTGCTCTGGCTATTCACAAATTTTATATAAGTTAAACTAAAATAAAAGAGGAAGAGACCAAGAAAAGAGGGAGATGGGGAGGGAGATTGATACTGAGTATAATTTAATGAACTTTTGATGTAGGAAGGGCAAAGACAAATTTATTTTAATGTAATTGGTTCATCGGATTTTATTAGCTAAGGGTTTAGTCATAGTAATCTATTGGAATTATTTCAATGCCTTCATGCTGATTCCTAGATTTCTGCCCCCACTTGGTGCTAACTCCAAACAACCCTAGGTGCTGATTTCTATATTTTATTTTTATTTTTCTGTTCTAATTGATTCACTGATCAATTTTTTTGCATTAGATCGTTCACTGTTCTGCATCAGTTTTGGTATCAAAGCGTAACTTGTTCCACATAATTTTACCCTTAAAAATGTTCCAAATGGACAATCATATAAATTAAAACTACTAATTTTATGCTCTCTTTTTTACAGAAAATGAAATCGATATTAAACATCCCTAGGAGGATAGGAAATGAAGTCTAATGCTGGGCATCAAGTCCAAGGAATTTGAAAGTGAAATGATTGTCGAGTATCACCCAGTTATGGGCACAAGCAATGTAGCTGGTAACTGAATAGAAAAATGAAAATTCCATAAAAAAAATAGTTCCTTTTTGCAAAATTAAAATGAAGGAAAAGAAACTGACTGCCTTGTAAGACACATAAGGCATTGATAATATGTATCCCATCCTTAGGGAGTGATATAAGGTAAGAAAGTAACAATGAATCCTCACAAGGAACTTCTGCCTCAGCATACCATCTTAAAGTTGAGTCATGCTAGCATCAATGTATGAAAAAAGAAATAGGAAACCATGCAAAATCTATTTCATCAGCAATTATTTCAAATTGTGCAACACTGTATAGAGAAAAACAGAAAAGCTGTGTACAAAAACATAAGCTTAATTAATGTGAGATAAGACATGTAACCCAGTTACCGTGTTTCCAATAAATGCCCGTGCATTAGGTGGCTGTAGGCAAAACTGATAAGCATTTTCCCCTTCAACCTGCAAGTTTAGCTCATATATGCTAATCTTAATTTTTTACTACAGTTTTTACAGAAGGGATCCATTTAACAGTGAAAAAAGATTAAACCACCCCCCCCCCCCCCAAAAAAAAAAAGTACCTGTAAACAAGCCAACCATGCTATAGGGTCAATATCAGTAGTGGTTACCACTCTGCTGCTTCGTGCAAGTACAACCTGAATTTTCAAGACGAGATTGATGTTCACAAGTAAAGAAAATGAAATCCTCAAAAACTAATACCAAAGAGAAGCTCAGCAGAGAGATTATTAAGCACCTTAATCAGTGCTGAGTTTCCTGTGTCTATCAGCTGCAAAGCTCTGTTAACAGCAAGATCCCAATACGTCTTACTGGGAATGTGATTATTGCTTAGTATATATGTTTTAGGAACTTCTTTCCGCAACTTTACAACAATGGCAGAAACCTGCTTCATTAAAGAATGCATAAACAGGATGATGTAAAAGATAAACACCCAATATCTACTCATCATGCAAACCAAATATATGGACCTGGCACATTGTAGCCTGAAGTGCATCAATAGCCATTGCCCATGTCCATGAAAGGGAAGTGTCCCATGCAACAGTTGTGGCAAGCATTGAGCTTCCTTCAAGCTCATCTAGCTCAACCTGTCATTCAGTATCTAGCAGCAGATAGTATTAATACTAACAAGAAACATGACCTAAAGTTACTAACTACATCGTGAAAGAAAACAACTTCTCTACCTGAGGGACCATAAAGTAAAAGGAACCAAAATCCTTCCATTCAGATGATATGTTAGACCGTGCATCAAAACGGATAGCCCCATAAGCACGGATTAAAGGGCACTTATTTGAAAGAAACCTTCAAATAAAGAAAAAAGAAATCAGGATTCCCATTTATATGCCAGCTTTTAAAATGCAGAAACACCAACAATATAAAATTGATCTGTCACCTTAAAATTAGTCCATGAAATAGACTTGCATTAGTTGTTACTATGTTTCTTGTCCAAGTAAACTAACTACTTGACCATTGCATGCACCAAACACAAGCAACACTTCTTCTAAAAGAAAAAACAGAAATTAACACCCTTCATTTTGTAACATGCAGATGAGTAGTTAACAATTCACTTGGAGTCTTCATTACTAATTCTTCAGAATTAGGAGTTTGAGCTTATGAACGACAAGGATTCCTCCAAACCATTATATGGCAATTCGTAAAACCATTTACATGTGTTAAATCACATGACACATTAAATAGATCATGCAACTAAAGTTCATGTGGATGGTCATCTTTTTCTCCAAATCAGTTAGAATGCATGCAGTTAATGAACCATTTACAAAAACAACTTTCATGTGTTCAGAAAGAAAATGATACAATAAATACGGTAAGGTGGTTGCTGAAATAAGGCCTAGTCTAGTCAACACTTATCACATTTTCCAATTTGCTATTCTAATTTATAGAGAGAGTAATACAAATTTAATTATTAGCACTTAATAAGTAAATAATCACATGCGATAAGAGTGTATCAGTTGGATAGTAAATAATGAGAATCAGATTAACAAAAACAAAAACATTAATGTAATTATAATAGAAAGAAGAAAAAGAAAGAATTTCTTGCAATCAAATCAAGGTCCTGTTAACCTAGAAAGCACAAACACTTCATTTGGGTTATCGTACCCATATCATACTAATGTCGAATCCGTGTTGTACTGATGTCATACCCATGTTATAATTTTTCAAAAATTACTCGTATCATACTAGTAAATAATGAGAATCCGATTAGCAAAAACAAAAACATTAATGTAAGTATGTTAGAAAGAAGAAAAAGAAGAATTTCTTGCAATAAAATTAGGGCCAGGTTAACCTAGGAAGCACAGACACTTCATTTAGAGTATTGTACCCATATCATACTAATGTTGAATCTGTGTCGTATCAGTATCATACCCATGTTATAATTTTTTCAAAAATTACTCATATCATACCAGTGTCGTACCTGTACCCTTGTCCTATACTTCCTAACAAGTTACCCTTATCCTATGCATCCTAACTTTTTTTTTTAGTAAATAGTAATTCTTATTAGAATACACACAAAAATAGTAAATTACTGTTTTAAACCGGGCACATAATACATTACATAACTTTTAAAGTCATACACCGGAGTTATAAATAGCGATGTGCATCCTAACTATGAATAGGTGCATAACATTGGTTAATAGACTATTTTAAAAAATATCTACTAAACTAATCATCTCTTAAATTTTCCCATAAAATTAATCAAAAATATATATAAAATGAGAATAGAATGAGAAGAATACCTCTTAATGGACTTCCAATCAGAATATGAGAAGGGATTGATGTGGCGAAAGAATACGGCGGAGCCAACACCAGCGACACTGACCAAATTGTGAGTTTTGGGGGTTGAATTGTGGCCATTTCCGTTGAAAATATCGGAATTGCCAATGCCAGTTCGAGTTCGACCAGAGAAGAAGCAGCGAGGAAGAAGATGGTAGTGTTGGGCGTGGAGCCAATCAATGGCTTCGATTTTCTGTTGGATCGGTACCTTCACTCACAATCAACAACACGAGTTTGGGAGCGTCCCGCTTAGTTAACAAAAGGGTTTTACATAAATTGAATCGGAGCCAGAAATGAATGGAAAACTGGAAGTTATGTTAGTTATGTGCGCGGGAAAGGAACAAAGTACCCGCCGGATTTAAGTTTTTTTTTTTTTTTATAAATCTGTGTGTGAAGTCTTTACTCACCCACACCTATTCACCTATACTTGTGGTCGTGATTATCATTTTGAATGAATAAAATAAAATTTAAAAAAAAAAGTATAAAGTACATTTTAGTTTTATTTCTAATTTGTGTTCATTGCTAGTTGGAAGTATCGTTTTTAATGCCTAAAAGAAAAAAAATAAAATAAAAAATAATAATTGATGCATTAAAAGAAATTTTTTTTTTATGATATATAGTAAATACTCATGTCTTAAATGGATTATATTTTTAAATTGTGAATAATATCTTTCAACCATAGAAAAATATATAGAACTAATATTCACACGGATGCTCCACTTATTTTATTTTCGATTACAATTTAATTATTATAAAAAAAAGTCACTAACTATTACTAATTTACTATTAGTGCCATCTTCTTGGGCCTAAATTTTTTTTATTTGGGAATAATTTTCTGTGCATGACATGTCATTTAGGAGTCTGTATGGGTCAAGTTGAGTCGGGTTAAAGAGATTTTTTGACCCAACTTACCACGGTGGGTTAAAAAAATTCAACCCAACCCACCCTACATGAGTTGGACAATTCTTTTTTTAATTACTATTATTATTAAATTGAGTAGAAAAAAATATATTACACCTATCACCTGAGTTGATAAACAAGATATACATTAATATATAAACTAATATTCCAACTTAGTTATACATTAATATATGAATTAATATACATTAATATTAGCTCTTATATAGGATAGGAGGAAGAGCTAGATTTTAAAAAATATATATATTAATTATATAATATATTTTAATTATATATTAAATATATGGATGAGTTGAGTCAAGTTTGGTGGATTTGAAATTTTATGACCCAAACTCAACCCAATCCAACCCGTTATCAAAAAAAAATTAGTAACCCAACTCAACCCTCCAAGCCCTAAAAACCAACCCAATCTAGCGGATTAGGTCGGATCGGGTCGATTTTGGCGAGTTGGTTGCACACCCCTGCATGCCATAATTACAACTTTGTATAATGTCTATTTCACACAAAAAATTCTTAAATATTTTCATAGTGTAATGAAATTATACTTTCTACTTTCACATTTATAATAAATCTCACATAAATTTAACAAGTAAACCCGACGAGAGGAGTGACTATTATTATCCGGAGTAAATAAAATTACCCTATTTCACCCGGTTGTTGACAGTATACACATTTTGAAGTCACGATTTCACGATTTCATTGCAAATTGTTAGTCCACAGTCACAACGGTATTTTCCCTTACCACTTATGGTCGTCCTATCCTGTGCACTGTAGATAGCAGGATAAGGAACAATATATTCGTAGCACACCAGCCAGCCACGTGGCAGAATCCCATTTATCTTTCAATCGACCACTACAGATAAGGAAAGCCCTTCCAAGTTCCAATACAAACTGTGTAGTAGCAGAGCTCATTGGATTACACAAAATATAGAAGTTTACCTGGAGACGAATAATTCCAGATGTAAATGGTGGTGGATCTGATTTTAACTGGGAAATGGCCGAGTTGAGGGTGTCCATAGCCAATGCAGGTGATGGAACTGTTGGAAAAGTGCGCGTTTCAATGGTTCCGATTGGTGCTCTGGGGTCTCCTTGGCAACCATTCATGGACAATGAACATGATTGATATTTCTGCATTCAACAACATACATATGTGTGTGTGTGTGTGTCAAAGCTGAGTTTGTAAGATACAAAGAAATATACAGACATAACCATAACATGTTGTTGGGAATAAAGAGCGTGGCTTACATGGTGAAAGAAATGAATAGATTGTCTACTGCAGGAAATGGGTGAGGCAGAAATACTGCATTTTGCTGGTTCTGGATCAATGAAACGTGCAAGAAAGTGCCCTGAAGTACAAGCTGTGGCCATATAGAGAGAGAGAGAGAGCGAGCTTTTGGTCTATACCACTGTAGTTTTTTTTTTGCTGAATCTATACCAGTGTAGTTGATGTCGTAATCCGATATGATGGGATATCCGATATGATAGGATATGTGTAATATTAATACCAAATCATAGGGAGAGGGAGGATTAAAATGAAATACACATGCGTGGTTGCTAGTGTGACACGTGATAGGTCTTTCACTTTCTGTAATCCATTCTCAATGTAAAATTTGTGTGCCCTTTTTTTCTTTAGGTAAGTAATTTTAAGTCCTTAATGGCCACAATTTTTTTGTTCTTGGTAAATGATTTCATTGAATGAAAAGAAAATAGCCATAAGGGACTAGCGTATCTCACTCTTTAACAAAAGCCCAACCCAAGAGGATAAGGAGATGGGTATAGAGAACCCCCCTGACATTACAAGATATGTGCTAGATTATGGACGAGAATTACACTGGCTTGGGGATATGAGAAGGAAGAAGATTGTTGAGCAATGGCAAAATTATCTCTGTATCTATTCGACCATATTCACTTCATAAGTTCATATGTCAAGCAATAGCAAGATAGGAGGAAGGTTTTAGAAGCGCTTGTCTGGATCTCCATTCGGTCAAAGAGAGACAGACAGACAGAAACAGAGTAAAGAAAGAGGACATTTTTTTACCCAAAAAGAAAAGAAAAAAGAGAGAACATTTAAAAAGTGTTGTGGGTAGGTTAGAGGGATTTGGATAAGAAATTGCACCCGGTGCAATTCAACCCTCCCCACACAAACATTTTTACTATTTTTACATTTTAATTTGAACTTTTTCACTTCTTTTTTTTATTAAAGGACTGAAATTAAGAGGGTATTTAGTAGAGTAATTTAATATGAGATTTTTGTAATTTTTTGAAATACGTGAGTGAAAAAGTATGAAAATGTGCGTAATATTATTTAAAATATAAAAATATGAGTTTCAAATAATATAACAAACAGACCCTAAAAGTTGTTTTTTCAACTCTTAATCTCAACCTTGATAACTATTGAGTATTGCACTTGATGTCAATAAAGAAAATACAATAAGAAAGAGAAGAAGTTTATAAAATAGTAATAAAAAGAAACATTAATTTGGGAAAAATCACAAACAAATAAGACTACACATCACTTTATATCGGGTGTGTACTCTCAAACAACACCGATACCAAAATGTTCCATTCCAGTAACCAATCTAAAACAGCCTCCAAAAAGGAATTCAAAACTTCAAATAATTAATACTCAAACATGCTAAAAAATTACAAGTTTTACTATTAACTTTTACAAACTAACGTAACAATAAATATAATTAATAGATTTCAAATTTATGATAAATAAATTTTAGAATTACTTTTTTTATAATTGATGCGCATCAATTTGTAAGAATTACATAGTAAAATTTATAGTATCCTTAACAACACTCATCTGTCTATAGTTAGCTAACAAGTTGCAACAAAAGAAAGACATCACAATCGCTTGTCAACCAAACCCTCACTCCAATTTCTGACCCCACATTCTAGTGTTTTGATCTACCCTTATGCCTAACATCACTGATATCAAAATCAATCCAAACCCTCACTCCAATTCCTAACCCCACATGCTAAGTATTTTGATCTACCCGTATGCCTAACATCACTGATATTAATTGTTCCGTTATTTCAAAGACTCATGGTGGTGTTCCAAAGCCCAAAGGTTCAATGACAAAAAGTCATTTAAAAAATAAAAATAAAAAGACAAAAAAAAAAAATGTAAGAACAAGCAACGAACAAACAGTTTTACTTTGCAAAATTTTTCATTTAGTTATTCTAACAAAAATTATTATTACAACAACATGAAATACAAACCCTCGCAATCAAAAGATTATGCGTGTAAGAAAACTATTCAAATTAGAAGAGTCCCCATCCTCACCCCCATCCTGACGGTGAGACTATATGATTACAGAAATGGGACTGAACCACCCTTTCCTCAAACCTCTGCACTAACCACCCCCCACCCCCAAAGAAAAAAAAGATGATGATACAAGGTGAATTAGGCAAGCATCATTAAATGTACTTATTCCTCCTCCAAACCAAGTCCAATCCGCTGTCGTCTTCTGTCAAAAACTAATAGTTTAAATGATTCACGCTCTGCACGTAACCGCTCTTGAAATATGCTCTGCCTCTTTGACTCACCAGCACCAGAGCTTGGTGCTGGGGTTTCTTCAAGTAATGGGTTAGACTTCTGCAAGTGTTGAAAGCAAACATGGCAAGCTTACAACTAATTAAGATTAAGAAAAGAAATAGTAATTTATTTTTGCAGGGAAAACAGTAGAGAAAATACACACAAGAATGGCAAAAATAAATTCTATGCTACGAGCACAAAAAGAAAGAAACGAAATTCCATCAAAGACAAGTACACATTCATGTAAAACAGATATTTTCATGATAGTACAGAGTAAAGTAACTTATCCTGAAAGAAAGAAAAGTATGAATATATATATAGCTTAAATTAGTCTTCTAAAAAATCCAGATAGTCACTAACCAAGTTGTATCCAGTGCCAGGTCCAATCACTAAAGA
This sequence comes from Castanea mollissima, assembly GCA_014183005.1. Classification (NCBI taxonomy): domain Eukaryota; kingdom Viridiplantae; phylum Streptophyta; class Magnoliopsida; order Fagales; family Fagaceae; genus Castanea; species Castanea mollissima. Next base: position 38,313,826 of record JACAVU010000007.1, on the reverse strand, counting down.
TGACACATCTGCCTTCTTTGCTGCATGTAAAGAAAATCCAGTGTTGCCTACCTGTGGAAAGGGGGTAGTGGGGCAACAAAAGATATAAGCAGCAAAATTAAAAGGCGTAGGCATGCAACTAAACCCAACCCAAAAGTAATCAGAAGAAGCCTTGAGCTGTTGGGATAGATAGCCACCAGGATTATGCAAAAGCAATCAGATAGGAGACTATTTACTTTCTAAGCACACAAGTAAAATCAAAATCAAAACATTTGTGACCTTATTCCTTTATTTAAGTGAAAGAACATATTCACCTCTTAGAATAGAGTAAGTAACACTATTATCCCTTAAATAGGTCTCTATCAATCCCATGTGTTCACATCTCTCACTTACACTTCTTAAAAAGATAAAATGCCTAATAAAAAACAGACTTAGCAAAAGAAACAGAGGCAATCAAAATTGTAGAGCAACAATTAACAAACAAAATTCCCCCCCAAAACATGCATAGAAATTTCACATTGTCACAGATGGGATATAGCTGCAGTTCCTAGAAGTCATCCAGCAGAATTCAAGAAGATAGAGAACAAGCCTTCAGATGCTTAAGATTCCTCCAAGTTAACCACTTCATGTAGTCTCCAATCACTCAATTCATCAAATGCACAACTAATTTCTGAAGTGCCTTGGGTAAACTCTCACCACATAGTTCCACCAGAAAGTCCATTTAGCCACATATCATGATTTTATTCATCAATACAAACATATGGTTATGAGCTTTACATTAAAACTCAGTGCCTAATTTAATCACTGTTTCTCAATTCTCTCAAACACATAACAAATGCACCAGATACCAATATGCGCATATTAAAAATAGTGAGAAACAGTTTAAAATTATGATCAAGCAAAATACATGAACATTCATATGTAATCTAAAAAGGTAAAAAATAATAGCACAAACTCAAAACAAATACCTTGTCAGCCCAACGTACAGATTTTGCACCCTTGCCATATGCTTGAATCAATCCAGAAAGAGCATTTACATTACCTTTCACACGTTCAGTTCTTTCAGTATTTTCTTCATCTAAATTGTCTGACCATTTACTCCTACCTAATTCTTTCACTTCTTCTGTCAAATGGTCTCCTTCAGAGTCCCATCTATTCCCATCCTTCGAAGAATCTAAAGATTAAAATACTCAAGCACATTAATACTTTTTTTTTTATCAGTCAGTACTTAATGGATTTAGGAACAATGAATTAAGTAATGATTTCTGTATTTGTACAATGCAGAGAAGGATTTTGCAGTATTAGTATTAAATATTTCTTCTACAAAAAATTTGGTACTTACCTAGGGGACATTCTAAAAAGTAAACAACAAACAATTAGATTTTTTTTTTTTTTTTTTTGAGAAGGAATTAGAATTTAAATTTGATAGCACAGAATAATGAACAAGCACACTCATTAGAGATCAAATCATACCTAGGTGTATAAAGTTCATCATTTACCCAGTTGACCCAGCCTTAACCAAGCTTAAACATTAAAAATAAAAGGAAAAAGAAAATAAAAGGAAAAGGGGAGGTGAAAATAAAATAATCAATGTAGACAATGCTAACTCCAACTGGTATGACACAATCCTTATTTTCAATGAGTGCCTTGATTTTTTTTTTTTTTTATCCTTTTCAATTTTAATTGTAGATCTTCCACAACCACATTCCTTGATTTCTTATTATGTCAAATGTGATTAGAGATATGTTAACAAAAGCAAATTTTTTTAGGGAAAACAAGTCAAGAAAGACAAATTATAGAACATTTGTGTAAAATTCATTCTTTACCTAACTGGATCAATCCAACTCAGCCTTAACACAAGCTCAAACATTATAAACGAAAAAGGCACATAAGAAATAGACACTTTTGAAGAATCTATTATAAGGATTCTAAGAGTAAAGCAAAGAGGGGCATTAAAGATACATAAGTATACTTGCTAAATGCATATAAATACAGAAGCAGTAAGACTATGGAAAACACATAAATAGAGATACATACAACCCGAGTCAAATCATATCAGATGAAATCAATATTACGTTAGGTATAAAGCCAAGGATTGATGCATACCATCAGGTGTATCTTCTCCTAGAGGAGGTACTATGTTATTCTCAGGCATTCTTTCTTGCAGTCCAGATAAATTTCCATCAACATCCTCATCTTCCATGTCCATTTCTACCTGCCAGAATTACATGCAAAATGAATCTTAGATCAGAGCAATTAACAAACTGACTAAAAAGTTCCCTATCCCATAGGAAATTAATTAATAAGAAGCACACTAAACAATGAGAGGCTATAGCTCATATATAGATACACAAACAGAGTAGATTTTACAATTTTTTTCTTTAAAAGGCACTATTCCTAGAAATTATAAACCAAAACAAATGATCTGTCAGAAAGATTGCACTGAATATATGCACCAAGTATTCTGTATAAATAAAAGTGAAGAAAGCTTTAAATTCATACTGACAAATCTTGAGTGGCATGGAAACTATTTTGATTGGTCCAGATTGAGATCACTATAATCCTGGTCTAACCATTTAACAGCCCTAAAGGCCATAATAATTTTAAAAGTCCTTGCAACGTGGTTTGAGGGCCTCAAGGCTTCTTTATTGTTTAGTTGCACATGCAACCTGTGGCTCTTGAACCAATAACCTCACCCTCAATTCCATAATTATGAAAGGAGGAAGTGCCAGTTGAGCTATAGCTCATTGGAAAATATCCCAATATAAAAGTGAAAGTCATAATTGGCCACCTATCTCTGATATATCTCTCATAGAATTTGACAATAATATACCTCCATCAGCCTGCAACAAGTATAGAAATAGATTGGGAGAGAGAGGGGTTGGGGAGATCCAAAGCTCAGTGAATTTGTGTATTATAATGAGAATCGTGCCTTGTATGGTGTTTCACTTAAAAATATAATAACTGACAAAAAAAATGAAAAAAAAAAACTTCATTTACATTTGGAAGTTTTGATGGGTGTGTTTTAGCTATTCAAGCATTTCACACCAGAATATATGCTAAAAAAATTATATTTTTAATAACGAATAAAAGAAGGTAAGTAATACTCAATTACCTCTTGAATTCCACTTTCTTTCAGGTCATCCCCATGGAATAATGTCTGTCAAGACAGCAAAAACACAGCATCAATATCCAAGTAGCGAAGCAAACACAAATTGTTTCTTAAAAAAAAATCTTCAACCTTCATCAGTTAGTGCACTAACAGAATACAGCATTTTCTTCTATAAAAAATGACCAAACTAATTAAGGTCATCTGAATTACATGAAATATTTTTACCCATGTCTGCTTCTTGGCTTAGACCTTCCAACTAATACCCCAAAACAAAAACTGAGACCATTATTACAACAAACCTTGACATCAAGTTGCAAGTACAATGATGGAGCTTCCTCCCATTGCCTGGCCATCTTTTCAACATCATCTTGGGTAAAACCATGCACATTCCTAGCTGCACAGCCCTAAAATCCAAAAACAAATAAAATACAAATAAAATCATTCCTCAATTTTGAGATAAGTGTTTCTACTTCATACAGAGAATTACTAAATGCCATCATTGGGACCCCAAAAAAGACACCTTGTACCATGACCAGGAAAAAGCAAGCAACACAATTGAACCGCTAGACCATTCTTGCACTAGAGCATCATTTAAACAAACTTTACATGCAGGATGCCACCCAATAAAATCTATACCAATTTCAACAGGAAATTTGACTGGCAAGAATATGAACTGAAATTCTTGCACTGGACATAATAGAACCAAACATTGAATGACAATAGTATGCAATAAATGAAGGTTAATTTAAAATGGTGATAAACCAAACTAGTAACTGTCAAGTAACACATAAACTTACCGCTGGGTCCTTATATGTAGCTTCTAATATGTAAACTTCATAACCCGAACTCTAGCAAGAAAGAAGAAAGGGGGCAATGAGTGAAGCAAATGATAAAATACTAAAACCACAAGCTACCACTGCTTCAACCATCCTCAAAGACATAGAAACACACTAGTGGGAAATAGCAGTAGAAAGAACATTGGTTTCCAGATGGAAACAGTAAATGAAAAATTCTCATATTTGGTGCCTGCATGGATCAGCTTCCTTATAACAGGCAAAGATATTCACATAAAAATAGTTCCTTGAGTATTCACCAACTCCCACCATCTTATGATTAATAAACAAAACATGCAAACAGCATGATCATATAGTTTGGAAAAGAAATAAAACATTAGGTGAAACAGAATTCAAGGTAGCTGGTTGCATCAAATAGCATGAAGATATGTACAAGAAGATGCACCCTTTTGTATGAAAATTCAACCTAATTTTCTGATACTTTGGCAAGGGACAAAAAACCATTGAAATTTTGTCATCAATTTTTCTTCAGTATAGTTATCAGATTCAACCAAATCTTTGCCTAGCCATGCCAACTTTAAGAAAAAGAAGAAAAAAAAAGGCCAAAGGGCAGCTAGGCATTGCAAATTTTGAGCCAAAACAAATTCACGCACAGCAAAATACCAATAACTAGGTTAATTATAACAAGACCCAACACCATGCAACAACGCAATACAAAATCTCCTTTTATTATTTCTTCTCGTTTAAAATGTAACCAAACAATTTCATCTACTAAAATTCACCATATCAAGAAATGGACAATATGATTTGCTGTGTAAGACTGAAGAATGCCAAAAGACAAAATGCACTATTTACTATAAAGTCAAAAGTACCCAATTAGCAATTCACACTAACATACAAGAACACCTTTCTCAAAATATGACAGCTCACAAGCACACCGAGACCTTACTCACACACAAACAAGACACTGAAAACTACACAAGTAAGCTTGGCAAAACAACTGCCCCCATCACAATTCACCTTACACCTGACACACTGCCACAGGGACTTCTCATAACTCACTTATAAGTCATTCCTAACATCTCAAACATGTACTTCCAGAATGGAAGTGTAAGGCATGTGTGATTTTCTAGTGGCTGAAAATTAGTCATTGGGGAAAATTTCTAAGCAGGAGAAGAACTGCAGAGAGCAAGCACTGATTTTCAGATACGGTTTTTACAGAACTATGCAAAGAATTATTTTGTGCAGAAAAATATGGATCAGATGCAAAACTTGAGGTTGGGACGAACCATATAAGGCTCATTTTGTGTCCCCAAACAGGAATGTAAGTCTCCTATTTAACTTGAATAAAACCTTTTAGTATGATATAAAGATTTATCCAGGAAGACCATTGATAGAAAACAGAACTTGTGAATATTACAGCATTGAAAACATTAACACAGCCATAACTACAATAAACTCAGTTTGTACAACTTCCAAAATAAACATAAATAAAAGTAAAACAGCCCATATTCACAGACTGGGCACATCAGTAATTTCCTCTAACAACCATTGCAGATAAAGTAAAAGTAAGAAAGTATATATCAACAGTAAAATCAGATAAGGTACATGAAACATTAGCTACCATCCACGCTATGTTGGGTGTATTTCAATTTTATTGAGTCTTCACTTCAGAACACATGGCAGAGGTTGTTAAAAAGAGAGAATTGAGGGTATACCTTTCCAATTGCCCAAAACTGAGCAAAATCAGCTACCCGCAGATTGCGGTCATCCACTAAGACGAAGCACACATACCACCAACAAAAGGGTCAATAGCCGAAGAAAACTGCATCCGTTGTTAGTGAAAATGAAGGCAGTGCATGGGCACTGCATCACCACTTTATCTATAATCAAACTATATCATTGAACTTATTGAATGCTGAAACAAGCCAGCATAACCAGCAGAACCATTTATACCTTTAATTCCTTTATCTTATATCTATGCCTAAGGTTGAAATTTTTTTTAAGAAAATAGAAAAATATTTCACTTTCCTGAAATATTAGGCATATCTATATACACCTGCGCTCTACAGGAGATAAACTCATAAAAGCCTATGACTTGGTGCCAACACTAGCATCAAAACCGAGTAATTGAATATGACTAGTAGGCACCACCTCAACATCTTTAAATAAGAGGACTTGACGTCACGAAATTGAGTTCAAGATTTAAAACAGAAAATGCAAGTAATTACATCTTCTAAATTCTCAATAAAGCAACTAAACTTAGAGATACCAATACCATAAAGAATGGAAGTGATAAGAAATTAAACAATGTCTATAATTATTTCATCTTTGAATTAATCAGAGATTTAGAATAGAAAATGCTTACCAATAATGAAGGTGAAACCCCCCTCCTCAAGGGTCTTCTTGAATGCTTTCAACATGCTTGAACGATATGCCTGTCATATATTGCATTAGTATTTGAGAAAATATAAAGAAATACACATTTAGACACACAAACCTACATGCATATACACAATACATCATTTGGAGGAAAGCGCTTAATAGATATCAGTGATTACTTGCATTCACAGAAAAGTGAAAATATCAACAGTTTGAGGATACAATATGATACATTGTTTTTGATAGGTAAAAGTGTGTACATATATGATACATAACTTGATAAGCCCAAATACAGTAATAAAACAAAACCAAACAAAAGCAATTGTCACACGCCAATTAAGAACTGCAGGCACGTGACAGCAGAAAAAAAAAAACAAAAATTGCATTTGGCATCCAAGAACCATATTTGAAATGCACGAAAAAAAAAATAACAACACATTTGGCATGTATCTAACTCTATAAACAAAGATCAGTGAATGACATAAGGAAACTATATTAACCAGAGTCTTCACATTGCATTTCTACACAGAATGTAACAAATAATTTGGTAAATAATCTATTTCAGCTACTAGACATTTAGGACATAGATCAATTGCAAACACCCATTACTCCAAATGCTTGTTTAGTAATAAATTTATGTGACACTACTACTTCATGCTCTCTTCAGGTTAATGGATCATGAATGGGAATGAACCAAAGCTGTTTCCTGTCCATCGCAGAAAATCAGTGAGAAGAGTAGCAGCATATTCAGATAAGTGCAGGTAAAACCATCTCTCATGATGGGGGGAAAAAAAAGGAATTGGTGGAAGCAATGACAATGGTAATGGTTAAAAATAAACCTCAGAGAACTTGATTTGCCAATATATTCATATGCATTGGTAAGTTTTACATGTTGAAACAATGTTCCAGATGAAACAAAATGCATACCTCCTCCATTTCAGGTTCATAACAATACTCCATCACCTTCTTCATTATTGGTTTCTTGCCTCTGACAGAACTCTTTGAAGAATCACCATCCTCAATCTTCAGGGCAGAAAAAAAATTCTTACTAACATATTACATATTTTGGTAAGTACATATTCTATATTGTTTAAAACTTACAAAACAAAAGGCATGAAGGGACTCCTCCTTGTTTATAAGTAAAGAAAATGATTTGATTCAAAAGAGGAGAGATATCTAATGTACCATGTGTGCATTTCAACCACTCCTAAATAATTACAAGCTAGAACTCAAATGATTCTATGTTGATAATCAAACAGCCAAAAAAAGCCAACAACAAACCTTTTCAACCTCAGTCATGAAATAATCATCCATAGAATGAATACGTGGAGCATGACCACCGTTTTCCACCTCAAGGTCACGTAACATCTTTGCTAAGTAGCTCTTCCCACTACCTGAAAGTATGAGAAATGCAACAAGTTTTCCATAATATGATTCATAAACTTGGAGACTTGGTTGAGTGGAAATGAAGACAAATTTTCTAACACACACACGAGGTATGAGTTTTGTTAAATAATACAGAAGAAAATAAAAATTTAAAAAAAAAAATTAAGATTAAAACAACAGTTGTTTACAGATGAAGAACAAGTATTCACAAAATTTACAGAGCATATAAATCATTATTAACTTTACAGAATTACAGCAACATCAGTCCTCAGAGTCTAGTATTGAAACTAGCAAAAGATGCATAAAAGTGCACAATCAAAATAAGATACCTGGAAGCCCTCGAAGGATTATCACAATATGATCAGGGCGGGTAGCTCGATGTGGCCGCTTGAATAAGTGGGAAGCATCAATAACTTTTGGCTTATCTGAAGATAATTGCTTTAGAGAAAAAGGTTGCCCATCCCCCACAGCCTGCTTAGACAAAATTCAGTGGATTGTTTGAGATTTCTTAGAAGTAAAGAGTAAAGGGATGAGTCAAGGGGCAGTGCTGAAAATACAAAACACATGCCACAAGGCAACCATACCTCTGAAAAAAAGCCAGTGGAAGCATGCATAAGAGGTTTATTATGGTAATAGGGTGGTGGGCTCAAAGAGTGGGCCTCGGGAATGGGTTGATAAGATGTAGGCACCATGGCCGATGAACTAACAGCAACAGGAAAAAGAGAAGCAGTTGTTTTAGGTGGTGAAGAGTATGCTTTTAACTCTGAAGAAGAGCGAAATGTAGGGTCAAAAGGAAGAGGTGGTGGTGGGAAGCTGGAATAGGAGGCTGCCCACCATAAAACCGTGAAGCCTCCATTTGACCTGTATTTTCGAAAACCATGCTACCACCAGAAGGTGATTGAAAGTATCCTCCACGCTCATTCAAATTTGGAGCACCATGTTGAGTAACTCCAGGCATACTATGATGCCGAATAGGACCCCGATTTCCATCTTTTGATTGAAAACCAACATCAAGTGGCTGTCTCGTATCAACAGGATACTGCATTCCATAGGGTTGTTGCTGCTGCTGCTGCTGATTTTTGGGACCACGATCATCCATCGCAACACTGCCTCTTTGTTCAGGGTACATAACACTTGGTCCTTGCCAATCATTCATATGAGAATAATTCAATTCATTTTCTAGCACAGAATCACTACCTTGCCGCCATTGCGGATTATGAGTATTATGATAATGGTCATTAGGAAGTTCAGAACCCGGATAAGGTGGCAGGCGCTGAGATATATGCGGAGGAGGAGGAGGCGCCTGATCCACACTATTAATCCCATATCTAGAAGAATGCATGAATTCTTCTTCATTGTGAAACCCATTCCTCATACTCTGCATATATGGTTGCCCTACTCTATCACCCGAACCAAAGCTCGGGTCATGGAAATTATTCATCTCCATATTCCTAACACCCATTGGTCCCAATTCACTCCTACTCTCCCAAGAACCATCAAATTTTCCATAATTCCCATCAAAACCTAAACTTTCTTGAACATATCTATTGGTTTCGTGATTATTCATCCCCGGCCCACCCAATGAGCTACCATGATCACGAATTAGCTTCAATCTACGCTCAATATCGGAAGAAACCCTAACAGAATTCTGATTATTAGATTGCATATCATCAACCCTAGGCCTCTTAGGGTTCCTATCAGACTCATTTGCGAATCCATTACTGTAAGACTGTTGTTGTAACTGAAATTGATTGTAGGGTTCCCTGTCTAAGCTAGGGTTTCTATGCCACGGCGGTCGGGGCGGACCCGTGGGCAAAAGGTGCGGGTCGAATGGGGGTCTAGGGTTTTGAATTTGATTGAAAGGAGGGCAAAATGGGAAGTGGGAATTTGAGCAGGTGGGGCAGATGTTACCTGGGATTGGCATGGGACGCCATTGTTGTTGTTGTTGATGATGATGATGGTGGTGATGGTCCATTTTTGGATCTTGATCTGACCGATTCGGAGAAAGTAAAAAACCCTAGAATTTTTGGGGGAGATTGAAGTTTTTTTGGGTTTTGTATCAGGAATTTGAAGAAAGAAACAGAGAAGAAGGCAGAGTCATGTGTGGGGCTATAGATATGGAAGCTTCCAGAGAGGGAAAAAAGAACAAAGAAAGAAGAAAAGAAAAAACTCTGTTCTTTTGCATTTCAAATGTACTATTTTCCTTCTAACTTTTCAGTCAAGAAAAAAATATGTACTACTTCCCTTTTCTAACTCCTACTATACAGTCCTCTTGTCTTGTGATAGAATTTATGCCCACTAATTAAATTCATTCAAGGTGAAGAAATTTAACCAGACCAAAAATTAATTAAAAAATGAGCATAATGATTTTTTTTTTTTTTTTTTTTTGGCTGTGGTGTAAAAACTGCTTTTAATTTTTGTTGTACTCTTTATTAAACTTATTTTTTACAAATACAATTTTATTGAAGATTTTAAGGTAACTTTCTTACAATTTTATTTAAATATTTTAAGGCAAGTGAATCAATTTTGTTTCATTATTTCTATATATTAAGAGAATTTATAAAGTTAGTTATGATTTCAAAAAATGTCAAAAATATCTCTAATTTAATTTGATCATTTTTATTCCTAAAATCTAAAAAATAGGGTAAAATTATAATTCAACAAAATTTTTAAAAAAATTATTCAACAAACTTTTTCCTAAAAATTAACACAATCTCTATTTAAATATATCTCATACATGTTTGATATATTTTTTTCTTAAAAATTTACACACACACTAAATCTAGCAGTTTACTCATTTTCAAATCTTAAATTTTAACTTCTTAAAATTCTCTTCCTATGCAATCCCACTAACAATAAATAAATTCAAATTGAAAAATTATATTAAACTCAAAATAAAGATAAAAAGCCTCATCACATAAGCGGAGGCCTTTTATTAAATTTTGTTCATTAGTAATATGTAAAAAATATATATATTAAAATGATGATATTGAACCTTTTATTTAAGGATATTAATGTTTATAATAATTCCAAATCATTTATTTTAACATTAAAGGACTTGGCTTAAGTTTAATGTCAAGTTGCACTGATCTATCTAACACATATTTACAAGCGAATATAAAATAAATTTAGAACACTAAAAGTCTAGATCAATTATTTTTAAATAAATAGGCATTTTAAGGGCTAGGATCGTATACCTTTCTATTCCATAAAAAGGGGGGGAAATTAGGGCCAAAAATTCTTTTTTTCTTTTTTATTTTTTCCTTTTTTTGTGTGTGGCGGTGTAGGTGATAATTAATAGTAGGCTGATTATTAGCGTAATTGGGGTTTTTATTTTTTTAAGAAAATTTTAAAAATATTAATTGGTTTCCCTTTTAATATGTCTACTAGGTTTCCTAAACCTAGTGGACATCGGAAATATATTCCGGTGGATTTTAAATTTTAGAAAAACGGGTTGGTAACATAATTGGTCTCCGAGAAGGATTTGGAAATTGGAACTCTAGTCGGTTTCCCCAACAAGGCTATATATAAATACTTGCATAGGCATAGGTTGGGTCTCAAATCTCAATCAAAAACTCTCAGTTTCTCTCGCAATTTCTTGAAGTTTTTACCATATTAGCATCCTCTTATATACGTTTTCTTTCCCTGTTGTTCGTTGCTTTCCAAGTAAACATTCAACCATGCCTCTCAACTTCAACAGAATTTATGATTTCCAGATATGGCAGTGGCCAAGCCAACCCACCAACCAGCAACAGCCTCAGATTAAGGTTAACGACAAGTCCATAGTCTTCCGCATCGAATTTCACGTAATTAAGGCAATTCAGCAGAAGAACTACATCGGCAACAGCCAAGAACCAGTGACAGCCTACGAATATATTACAAACGAAATTAATAGATTGGAATTTTTCTCCAAACATCAACTGATGTCGCAAGATATCAATTGTGGTCGCTTGCACTCTTTGCTTAGAGAGTTCGAGATCGCAGTGGAAGATCACGGTGCTATGATACAACAAATTGTTGGATTGGCCAGGACATCAACGATGCCCATTGTTGTGGACATAAAACACGTGGACTTAATGGAAATAGTGGTGCCTAGTGTGGATCCGGTGCGCGATTACGATACCATAATTTTGGACTCCATGGAGACTTATGAGCCTAAGTCCATTCCAGCGACTAAATCTTCTATTGAGGCTTTGGAGAAGATTATGTTTCAGCCAAGTCCAAACTCGATTCAAGAATGTAGCATCTGCTTGGAAGAGTTTCAGACAGGTTTTGAAGTCACTCGCATGCCGTGCTCACACGTTTATCACGGAAAATGTATCGTCAAGTGGTTGCAGACGAGTCACTTCTGTCCTTTGTGCCGATACCCAATGCCACATTATGCCTCATAGAGTTTTTGGTCAATGTTATTTCTTTGTAAAGATTAGTTGTTAATTGAAGTTTGTATTTTTGAATGGTAGCCGTTATGAAAAATTTTGTACCAAGATGTTGAAATCGTGAGAGTGAGTTCAAAACTTATACTAATCTTTTCTTGGTTAATTGTCCCTCTTTTTTTTTTTTTTTTTTGTGAGATTGTAGTTTCAAATTTTCTATTTTAGTTGCTTCTTTTTACTTAATTACCAGGTTAGAGAGCTTTAAGAACATTCATTCTCTTGAATATATATAATTGGAATTGAACATTTAATCTTTGGGTTCGAATTTAAGAATTAAGCAGTTTAAATTAAAAACGAACTTTTATATGTGTGTGTATATATATATATATATTTTATATCACCTGTAACATTTTTTTAAAGTTAAGATAGTAACTTATATCGACTAAAACTTAAGGCAAATACATCAGTATTGAGTTGTCCTCTACAAACTGAGAATGCCTAGCCATGTATAGGCTGCTCGGTTTGCTTCGCATCTTGTGTGACAAGTTTTTCAGGACCAAAAATAATGTAATCTTTATTTAGCTTCTTAAACCAAGTGTCCCTAACCATGGGCACTTGGACTGAAGCATCATAAATATTTACAATGAGTCACCTTCCAAAATAATGTCTATAATGTTAATTTATCTTCAAGAGGATCCTATGTTCTTAGCCCTTGTGCATGCACTCATGGCTAGAACTCTCTCATCTCTAACTAGTATCCCCGAGCCTGTTGAGCTGTAGTACAATTTAAAAATTGCACCCTCAAAAATTCACTTTGTACCAAGGCAAATGAAGTTACTGGCTGCCAACTATGTTTATCGAGCTAACCTTGGACTTCATGGCCCCATGGGAATTTTGAATTCATTTAGATACTCATTCGCCTCTGTTGGAAGTGTATTTGGTGTTGAGGGCTATTTTTGGGCCTTTGTTTTATATTATTAGGTTGGAAAAATATAAATAATTATTGGGTATAAATAATGGACTCAAATAATTCTTTAGCCCATTTATGTTCGGCTTATATTCTCTTTGCTACATGGGTTGGAATTCAAAACCCACAAATACAAGTGAGCTCACCATCAATGTCAAAAGAAACCCAAACAGAATTTTGATTATTAATTTGTACATCATCAACCCTAGGTCTCTTAGAATTCTTATCAAACCGCCATTTGTGGATCCATTACTGTAAGACTATTGTCAATGATTTTAGGGTTCTCTAGCTAAGCTAGGGTCTCTATGCCACAATGGATGGGGGCAAACCCCTGGGCAAAAGGTGCGGGTCAAATGGGTTCTAGGGTTTTGAATTTGATTGAAGGGAGAGCAAAATAAAAATTGAGAATTTGAGTACAAGATTGGCATGGGACGCCATTGTTGTTGTTATTGTTGATGATGTAGATGGTCCATTTTGGATTGTTTCTCTTAGCGAATTTGGAGAAAAAATAACTCTAGTGTTTTGGAGGTTGAATAAAGAAACAAAGAAGAAGGCACAATTATGTGTGAGCTACAAATGAAATATTGTAGACAACGGGGGAAAGAAAACAAGAAAGAAAATATTCATGCTTTGTATAGATTGTAGTGTTGTACTGTTTTCTAATTTCAATAATGATAGTACCACCTACTTTGCCACAATACGGTACGGTAAGTAATATAGAAAAAATTGTGAGTTCATGTAAATGGTGACAATTTGCTGCGTAAGACAGTTCTGATATGGCTAACTATAAGTGATTTAGAAAAAATAATAAATTCATATGAAAGTGAGACAACCAGTTACAATCTTCCACATAAAATAATTATGAGAAAATGTGTGGTAAAAGTTGTAGTATTAGATTAATTATCTTAAGATGAAACTCTAGAATTTAAAAAGGGTATTATACAATTGGGGTAAATTTTTATCATGATTATAGTTTTATTAAAGATTTTAAATTAACTATTTTTAACCCTTATAAAAAAAATATTTTTTATTTATCATGCTCTGTGCTATATACCAAACATTAGGCTGTTAAGAAACTACATATTTATAAAATGAGTGTAGCTAAAATGAAAATGTTAAGATGGATAGATAGAAATACACGGAAACGATAAATTCAAAATAAAGAAATTCACTTAAAGATAGAGTCATACGAGTAGTGTTTATTAATGAAAAGATGAGGGAAAGTCACTTAAGATGGTTTAATCATGTTGGAGCAACTAATACGCTAGTAAGAAAAAGTAAGTTGATCTAAGTTAAGGAAACAGAAAAAAGATACAGGAATACCAAAAATCACATTATTAAAAGTAATAAAAAAAATAACATATCAATTAAGGGGTTAATAAAGAGAATGACTCTAGATATAATAAAATGGGGATATATATATAAAATGGTCAACCCTAATTAATTTACCGAAGATCCATAGTCGACTCAAAATTTTGAAACTAAGAGTTCATTTGTTATTGTTGTTTGTTAAGGTCATATTTTCTATGTAATTAGCTAATCATTTGACAAAACGTACATTACTTATAATTTGATAGATCTAAGTTGGATTTAATATATCAAGAAGTGTGTTGTTCAAAAATATCAAGTGGTATCATTAAAGACGTGAAGTTTGATCCAAGAAACAATCGAAGAAAAGTTGTTTCAGTAAAGCTCAACACTAGCTACTATCGAGGATTAATGAAGAAGTTCGACACAAACTTGATCTATCGATAATTACGATTTTAGAATTCTCATATCTGAAATTCAGCCCATGATGACTTGAATGATTAGGGCTTCTCTCTCTACAACCTTAGTCATATAAAAGGCTTATTTTAAAAGTCATCAAATACGAAAATAAAGACTCAACCCATATATTCTGTGAGAAGCTACTGCATTTATATGTCTTAGGATTTTGTAACCAAGTGCTTCATGATTTTCATTATTTATGAAGTGAAAAATTTTGCAACCAACAACAATCAATCAAGTTGCTGGAATTAGTCACAAATTGAAGATTTGTGCAAAGCAAAGAAGTCTACTATAAGATCAAGTTCAATTGGGTATTGAAACAAAGGTTCAACTATAGTTTGGTATTTTAGAATAGGCTAAGGTAGTGGTAAGATTTCTCATACTTGTAACTACTTGATTATTAATTAGTGAATTCTTGGGAATGGTGACCTGAAATTCACCCAGTCACCCGGTGGGGTTTTTGCCTTGTGAGAGGTTTTTCTCATTAGTCAACAAACCACCATGTTGTTTTAATTTTCGCTACATTTAGTTTATTTGGCGATTTGTTGGTGCCTCCACGATTTGCATGTGTTTTGACTTTATTAATCAACTTTTTTTTTTATGGAAAACTTGCTACTTTATTCAAAATCAAATAGAAAAAAATACATCATGGTTAAGAGCTTGCATTAAAAAGTAAGAAGTCTCTTCCATCCATGCTAAATAGTCAACAATGCCTACAGTATGTTTTGCCAATAAATGAGCTGGTGTGTTACCTTGTCTACGAATATGTGAGAAATCAACTCGGCGAAAAACCCCCCACAAAAATCCAGTATGTCCGAAATGACAGATGCCATTGAGGATGGGGGGGAAGACTAACAACTTAGAGCATTATATACCACCAAGGAATCCCCTTCCAAAATGAAATCAGAGATACCTATATCCCTTACAAAATGAAGCCCCGCCTTGACTGCCTTCGCCTCCACCTCCCAAAGGGGCATCATTCTTGTGGCTTAGTACTACTACCACCTAGAATTATTTTTGTGTGGGGCCGCGTGGGTGTTAACTGTTAAGTACTTAGTTTAGAAGTATTCATTAATTTCATTTGTTTCCTAAATTCTTTAATTCTCTAAAAAATAAAAAATAAAAATAAAAAACAGTTTTCCTAAATTTTCTTTCCTAGACCTATTAGGAATATAGAAACTCTATTCCGCGACCAATTCGGTAACCCAAGTCGGCAAGTCCCAACACGCAGCTATATATACATACATAGCCTTAGTAGTAGCAATTCTCTTACGTTTTGTTTCCCAAGTTCGTTCGTTCGTTCCTACTTCCTAGTAATCACTTTCAAACCATGTCTCAATCACATTCACTAACCAGTCCCTTCTGCAACGAAGCTTATGAGATCCGGGTATGGCAGCCAAGCCAATTTCCGGGCATGTTACCAGTACTTCAAACAACGTTGGACTGCCGGTTTGATGTTTTCTTCGTCCAATTTCGCGTGCAAAAGGTGAAGCGAACAGAGAGCTACGTCAGCAATAGCGAAGCACCACTGACTTTCGAAGAAGCGTCACCAGTTCTGAGAAATTCGTACTGCCTGACCAAACATGAGTTGATGTTGCACGACAATGGTGCTATGTTGTGTTCTTTGTTTCGCAGCCTCAACATTCCAGAGGAATTTCACGGTGCTGTGTTACAACTAATAGCAACTATTGTTGTGTCAGCCGGGACTTCAAGGATGCCAATTATTGTGGACTTGTTGAGCACGTTCACGGTGAAAACAATGATGGTGATGCCTCAGTACTCATCTCATGTGGATGAGGTGCTTGATACAGTAATTTTGGAGTCCATAGAGAATTATGAGCCTAAACCCACTCCGGCGACTAAGTCTTCTGTTCGGGCTTTGGAGAAGTTCAGATTTCAACAAGGATCAAGCTCGGTTCAAGAATGTAGCATCTGCTTGGAAGAGTTTCAGAACGGTTCCAAAGTCACTCGCATGCCGTGTTCACATGTTTATCACGGAAAGTGTATCGTCAAGTGGTTGAAGACGAGTCACTCCTGTCCCTTGTGCCGATACCCAATGCCCACATGACTGTTGAGATTGGAAATTAATCATCAATAATTTCTTGATAATTTTCGTTTCTTTGTTATATATGGGTTTGTGCCAATCTTCTTAGTTGCTATCGAAGTTTGTTTTTTTAAGAGAGCAGCCGTTGATTGAAAAATTTTGTACCAAGATGGTCATGAAAAACGTGAGACTGAGTTTGAAATTCATAGATCAATCTTTTTTTTGATTTGTTGATTTTTTCTTAATCTTTTCATAAATTAATACAATGCATGGATAGACATATTTTAGTACTACACATGTATAAACTAAGGGTCCGTTTGGATAGAGCTTATTGCTGAAAACTGAAAACTGAAAACTGAAAACTGAAAATACTGTAGCAAAATAATTTTTAAATGTGTGAATAGTACCGTGGGACCCATTTTTAATAAAAAAAAAATTGTAAAGTGAAGTTTGTAGGTCCCGTGAACAGTACACGGGACCCACAAATATGCTGAAAAGTCAGCAAAATTGGCTACTGTTCATGCACTGTAGCATGAACAGTAGCCGATTCCTGACCCGTGCAGCAGAAGAAAGAAAAAAACAAAAAAACAAAAAAAAAACGCTGGACGCAAAACGCCCAACGCCCAATCCAAACTCAGCCTAAATAAAATATAATAACTCCCAATTTAATAAGTTGTATAACCCATAAGTAAAGTTAATTGGGTAGTTGCATATAACAAAAAAAGTAAATAGGTTATTGTACAAGGCGTTGCTTGATTGGTCGGATCATCAAGTATGCACACTGTTGTGGACATAATATACAAGGAGCTAACGGTAATGAGGACAGCTATAGAGGTGACTATTGACGAATTGGTACTTCCCAAACAAAGGATTTGGATTTGACAAATTCACCAAGAATTTTTAATATTTAAAATGTTTGGATTTGAAATACCTCCTAAAATCTAAATCCAAATCCAAATCTAAGTTCCCAAACACAACCTTTAGGTTTTTTTTTTTTTTTAAATCATCTGTAATTTTTTTTTTAAGTCAAGATATATAGTAACCTTCATTGACTAAAACTTAAGGCAAATACATCAGTATTGAGTTGCCCTCTACAAACTAAGAACGCATAGCTAATGTAATCTTTGTTTAGCTTCTTAGAGTCCGTTTGGATAGAACTTATTTTGCTGAAACTGAAAACTGAAAACTGAAAACACTGTAGCAAAATAATTTTTAAATGTGTGAATAGTACCGTGAGACCCATTTTTAATGAAAAAGTTGTTAAAAAATAAAATTTGTGGGATCCATGAACAGTGCATTTGTGCACTGTTCATGTCTGGAAAGTCAAACCTTGCGGCTGCTGGGTTAAAAAAAAAAAAAAACAAAACAAAACAAAACAAAACAAAACGCAAACGCAGAAACGGGCTATCCAAACCTCACCTTAAACCAAGTGTCCCTAACAATGTGCACTTGGATGGAATCATCATAATTATTAACAATGAGTCACCTTCCGAAATAATGTCTCATATGTTAATTCATCTTCAAGGATCATGTGGTGTTAACTCTCTCTCTCTCATTAGTATCCTCGTGGCTATTAAGCTAGTGGTTGCCAATAATGTTTTATTGGGCTGACCTTGGACATAATGGCCCCATGGCCATTTTGAATTCATTCAGATACTCATTCACCTTTGTTGCAAGCATATTTGGTGTTGAGGGCTATTTTTTAGGCTTTGTTTTATATTGGGCTAGAAAAATACAAATACTTATTAGTAAATAATGGCTCAACTAAATATTAGCCTATTTATGTTCGGCCTATATTTTGTTTGCTTCATGGGTTGGTCATGAAATTTTGAAAGCTACAAATTAAATACTAATGTTTTGAAAAGTAATAAATTAAATTATGTGATTTCAAAAGTAGCAAATAAAATCTAATAACAATTTAAACTCTCAACTTAAAATCTAATAATCACATGGTCTGTTGAATTTTTCAAATGAATTTAACACATTTTACATTGAATTATCGTTTCATAGACAGCGTGGTTTGGCCAAAGTGCCTAGTATTGTTAGAACCATTTGTGTATTCTGATTTGGCAAAAATTAAAAAATACTATTACTATCTTTGTTTGAAAAAGAAAACACTTCAATTACTTATTAATTTAAAATTATAAAAGGGTGTTTGGTAGAGTAGTTTGAGATGAAATTTTTGTAGTTTTTTGAAATACGTGTGGGTAAAAATGTGTATAATATTGTTTAAAATGTGAAAATGTGAATTTGAAATTACTCACCAAACAGGCCCTAAATAGCTCACTAATTATTATAATGGTTTCTTTCATTAAAAAAAATAAAAAATTGCAAATTACATCCCAGAAATTTGAGGTGGTTTAGATTTTACACCCTAAAGTTTTAAAATTTTGAATATACATCCTGAAGTTTGAATCCGTTATCAATTCTTCCCTCCAATTAGTTTCTATTGTTAACTGATAAATCATCCAAGCTGAGATATTTTTTCTTTTTACCAAATCAGTTTCAAACCGACGCTGTTTTAGTGAAACCAAAGAGAAGCTAGGGCCTTTTTTGCCAAACAGCATCATTTTTCGAAATATTTAGAAAAAAAGTATCGGATCAAAATTATTTGGTTACATACCATGTTTTTTGGCACTCGATTTTTTAAACTTAAGTTCCAAATATTATTCCAATTTATTTAAACATAATCCTTGGAACTCGAGTTTACCACTAAGAACTCAAATTTATTTAAACATAATGCTTAGAACTTGAGTTTACCGCTTAGAACTCAAATTTGACAAATTCAAATTTAAAAAATGGGCTACATAATTAAATAAGTTTAACGAGCTGTTATTCAACAATTTTTTCCTAAAATTATGCTATTTAGCAAATTTTTGAAGGTGCCGTTTTGCCCAAACTAAGAAAACACAATTCAGACAACACCGTTTCACCACCCAACAGAAAATCCTAAATCTAAATTCCATGAACCCAGAACTCCTCCTCGGCTCTGCAACCCAGACCAGCTCCTCGCCTTGTGGACCAAGACCGTGAGTAAGTTTGTTGAAGCCATGGAAACTGGAACCAAAGATTCTGGGCAGGCCAAAGACAAAGAGAGCTCGAACAAAACCAAGTGTGTTATGAATATACAAGGGTACCCGGTAAAGGGTTTGTCAATTGCAGGCCATGAAACCTGCATAATTTTCCCTTCTCTCAATATAGCCTTTGATATTGGTCGCTGTCCCCACCAAGCTATACAGCAAGACTTTCTCTGTATCTCCCATGCCCACATGGACCACATTGTGAGTGTCCCTTCTCTGCTTTGCTTACTTTCTCTCTGTTTTTTTACTTCCTCTTTGTATTGCAAGTTTTTGACTTTTTTCATTCTTTAGGTTTTATTGTGTTCTGGATTTTTGTTATTATTCATTTTGGTAGTGTTGATGCTGTTGGATTTGGTTTTGTATGCACTATTGAGTCAGTTCGAGTTTGTGATAATTTAGGGTGGTTAGATGGTAAATACCGTGCAACTACTTGTGTAATTTGTGTTTTCTTTTATTGGGTTTGGGATATATGTGCTGATAGTGTGATGATTTGTAGTGTTGAGTGGAACATTGTGTAGCTTTCATTGTTGTTTTGGTACTGGGTTTTGAATGAGTTTGGAACTAAAAGTAGTTGAAGATATATTCACTGTTTAATGTTGTACTACAAGATGCCTAAGAGCTGAAGAACTGTACTTTAGTTCCTAGATAGATTCATATGATGCATCACGTCGTTGGATAGATGTAATAGATAGATTTCTGTTTTTTAATTGTGTGCATTGTGATGGATCTTTTGACTGTTATCTAATGTTGTGGCATATTTGTCTATGTCTATCAATGCAATCAATTTTTGAATTTCTCACAAAGTCTGAATATGCAATTTAAACATATCAAATGGTTCCAACCTCCCTGCTCCCATTCTTCCAGAAAGAAAAATCATGAGAAAGGGGCTTTCTCTTATTTTCTTGGCATTTTTATCGTAATTTCCATGAAATTCATTTAAACTGGATTTTTATAGTTTTGCAATTTTTAGTTGATTTTAAACTTCTAAATTATGTCTTTTAAGTCTCATTAAGGAGTTTAATTAGTATAGATTACACATGGACTCTTTTTCTTGAGTGCTACTTATAACTTATATTTTGAAAGGGAGGACTCCCCATGTATGTTGCAACTCGTGGCTTATACAGAATGAAGCCCCCAATAATCATTGTACCAACATGTATAAAAGCAGATGTAGAACAACTCTTTGAGGTGCACAGAAGAATGGACCAATCAGAGCTGAAGCATAATCTAATTGGCTTGGATGTTGGTAATGGCTGATCTTGAATTGAATTCTTTCATCAACTGAAAATGTTGGTCTCGTCTGCTCTCCTGTCACGTAATGTAGTTTTAAATAAGCTTATAGAGCTTTATTTTCAGGAGAAGAGTTTTATTTGAGAAAAGACCTTAAAGTAAGAGCTTTTAAGACATACCATGTCATACCAAGCCAGGTATCTTTATTAGTTGTAATTTTTTTCACTTATGGCTTTCCATTCAGATGCTGATGAATTAGTATATACTTTGAGCTATCTTTAGTATTTATTGACTGTGAATGATTCATGACAGGGTTATGTAGTTTACTCTGTAAAACAGAAACTTAAGCAAGAGTACATTGGCCTTCCTGGGAACGAGATTAAGAATTTGAAGTTATCAGGTGTGGAGGTCTGTCTTGACAGTTGCCTTCATAAACTTCCTGCTGATACTATGTGATTGGAAATTTGCTTCCTTTACATTCTTGGGGACCTTTATATTGCAATTTTTTTTATAGACTATTTATAAATAAATTGCACTTTTTTATGCAACTGTTCTACCACTTCTTGACTGCAATATTCTTCCTTTCCCCTGTTAATTTGATATGGAGAGAACTAGAAGTGGGATGTGAGAAAATAGCCATGACCATGAGTAAAAGCAGTAGACCGTATCCCAAAATTTATCATTTTCGCCTGCTTTCATTCCAAAGTTTAAAAATCCGTGCATAGCATCCGCAGTTAGAAGATATGCTGTACTGTTTCTTTGGAATATCTAGTTTTGAATATTGGGTTTTCTTTTCTGTTATCATATTTTATTTCATTGTATGCAAAAAATATATTTTTTTGTTGAAATATGTTTGGAATATGGAAAATAAGCTTAGAGTTTTATGGGGCATTGTTTGAGTTTCAAGGCATACGTTTTTACCTTTTAAGACTGTTAGTAAAATGTTCAGCAATTATATTGAAACCTCAGAACATGTTTTAATAGATGTTTGCCTTGGAAAGTTCTACAATTTTACCTAATATCTAGCTGGGCTTATATTTTTCTCTTTTATTTTTAATGCTCAGAAGGTTTTGACATTTTTTTTTTGGTTAATGTGGCCTCATTGTTTTTGAAATTTATGTCCCTGTATCTACCAACCTTGCTCTTTTTTTTTTTTTTTTTTTTTTTTTTGTTTTTTTTTTCTTTATTATAATTTATTAAACAAGGCTGGGACTGTTTATTTGCAGATTACATACACTGTGACAGTACCTGAAATTGCTTTCACTGGAGATACCATGTCCGACTTCATAGTTGACCAAAATAACATTGATGCCTTGAGATCAAGAATTCTAGTTATGGAGGTGCATTTACTTTTATTATGCTGTGTTACTTTACATGTACTTTGACATTCTGGTATATCAAGGTTTAATTTTATCAGACCATTTTTAACTTCTTACAGCAGTTGTAGTTTTACACTCAAAGGTAACTGTGATCAAACTTATCAGAAAATAAGGATAAGAAAAGAATGGAGAGTAACTCTGGTCACAAACTTGCTGTTTGTTTTTGTAGTCTGGAGTGATATAAATGTGGCGTCTTTTCTTTATAATATATCTTTAGTCGGTGTCTTCTGGTGGCTTGCAATTGAACGTACTGCACTGTAATTAATGAGAGGCGGATTTGTGATAGATTGCTATTCTCAATACTCAATAACGCACATTTGCTTTAGATCATGTAGACCAAATGAGGGGAAGTGTCAACTGAAAATTTCCCCTTTTTTCCCCATTTCGTGGTATTAAATATTGATTGCTCATGCAATTTGGCTCA
Organism: Castanea mollissima; assembly: GCA_014183005.1. Lineage (NCBI taxonomy): Eukaryota > Viridiplantae > Streptophyta > Magnoliopsida > Fagales > Fagaceae > Castanea > Castanea mollissima. The sequence continues at coordinate 38,290,909 of JACAVU010000007.1, read as the reverse complement.
TGTAGATACCAGGTCAACGAGAGTATCTCATTAACACTTCTGTGTATAAATATAATACAAAAGCGTGTATTAACAGACACATGCACAAAGTCATTCATATTTACTCTCTACATAGGTTGTACTGCTCAAAATTGTTGGGAGCATCTGTCATGGTTTGCATTGTGGGTGAGGCCGTTATTAATTGTTTACATAATCTTTTCATGCAGTGCACCTTTGTTGATAACTCTGTTCAAGTGGAGGGTGCAAGAGATTACGGACACACACATATATCTGAGGTTTAGTTATTAAACTCTTCTTTTGGAAACTATCATACTGCATGTGCTTCCTTATTGGCCTGTGTCTTGTCTGATGCACCTTCCTGGGTTTCTTATTGTGTTTTTTTATGAGATTTTAACAGATAATAGGTCATGCAGAGAGATTTGAGAACAAAGCAATTCTTCTAATCCACTTTTCAGCTCGTCATACAGCTGAGGTACTTCTATATAAAGCAATTTTTTTGTCTAATTTATTCTTAAAGTCTCCTCAGTGGATCAGTCACAGGGTCATAGCCCACATAATGAGTTCTTGCTGCTCTTCTAGCAGCAAATCAGTTCTATCAGCAAGATATTATCTCTTCTATTTGATGAATCCCCCACTACCAAGTACTGAATTAACTCATTGATTGCCATATAGCACAGAAGCATGGGCATGGGTGGTAATATTGACTAAAAAGAGTCGTCATCCTGCTATTAAGCCTTCATACATTTAAAAAGTTGACAGAGCAGGAGTGTGTGTGATAGTAAATCATTGTGGGTGTATTGTATGGGATGGTCCAGTTGTATCTTATAAGGTCTTCCTTTTGTCTTCTTAATGGTAATTATATTGTTAATTTGGTACTTTGATTTGTCAGGAAATTCAACAAGCTGTATCTGCTTTGCCTGCACCTTTAGCAGGTCGAGTTTTTGCCCTCACAGAAGGTTTCTGATGGGAACTGGAGTAGTGTTTCTGTTTTGGGCACCTGAATGCTGTTACCACTTTGGAGTCGGTGGATTCAAGCAACCCCCGCTACTAGCTCAGAAAACTGAGTTGGTGACATTGTGATTTGAAGCTTGTGGGTTTATGTAGGCCCCCAATTTTCAAGAAGAATTCCAGCAGGACGCTTAGTCAAGAATGTTCTTTAAAGCTCGTTGATTTTCTCTGGAATTTTAATTTCTTGAGATGCCATATCCATTTCTTCTTTTTCCCCGGGTGGCTGCGTGGGTGAGGTAGGGAGGTGGGGGGATTAAATTGGCTAAACATTGGTCCTCTCATTCGTCTCAATATATAGATTTTAATTGTTTTTATTCTGGCTGAACGCAATTACCTTTTGATACAATGTAGCAAGAGCACATTTTGTTTGTGACAACTGACTAAAGATCTCAAAAAAAAATGATTCATAGAGCTGAGAAAGCTCATTTTGACGAATCAGTTGAGTGGTCGATTTGAATGCTTTTTGTCAATTAAAAAGACTTGGGGATGTAACTCATAATACAGATAAGAGGAATGATAGGGAGGCAATATTTTTCACAATATTTTTCATAATTGTTGACATGATCTATTATAAATAAAATAACATCACTTTCACTTAGGTTAATCATTGTACATGACGGTAAAGCACTAAATTACTACTTTGACATTTACACACCATTGGAAAGGTAAGCTAATGAAAATGAAAGCATAGATTTTTAATGGGAAGTTCCCATTAGGAGGGTAAAGCTAATGAAAATGAAAATGTAAAGGAAAATGAAAACATAGATTTATAGCGTGGAAACTCTATATTTGGAGAGGGAGAAACTCTTGGGCTCGAGTTAGTCGAATAATCTATTATTTTCTATAAGAGGTGTGTTTACAACGGAGGAGTAAAAGATAAAGAAGGCAAAGACATTATATTCCATCTTAGCAAGGGATTTAGAGTCTTTTCTTAGGTCCTTCATCATTTTTTTATAGTGCTAGAGGTAGGCATGTGTTGCTTTGTTATTAAATAAAGTGGTACTTTCTCATTGGAGAATGACAAAGTTTTTTTTTTTTTTTTTGACAAACAAAGAATGACAAAGTTGAGTCTTAACAAAAACTATAAATCATGCATACGGTGCCTTATGCACTCATGTTTGTGCATGTATTTGGGATGCATTATAATACTAGTCTTATGTTGGAATGTGGCCGCAATATGTTATTGTAATCATAGTGGCTCCTAGCTCCTACTTATAGTTGGCATTATTTGCATTATTTTTCACTCACAATCCATTATCCCTAATAACCAATAATTAATAACTAGTGGCTACATGTCATTTCCAATTTCTAAAAGTTAATGGTTATATGCCTTCGTATCTCAATCCATACCCAATTTCAAAATGCTTGGGTGTTGTAATTGAATTAAATCATTTACACATGAAATCACCACTAGATTTTGGTGAAAAATGGGATTATCGTGCACTAATCATAAGTTGATGTTTAAGCTTTCACCTTAAATATTTGGTGGAATTGGGTGTATTCCTAGAGCTTTTATCCATGCAAAATGCTATATATGTATAACAAACTAAATTGATCATATATTTTGCTCCCAAAAAAAAAAAAAAAACATAAATTGATCATATATAAGCCATTGAAGGGTCTCACCAAATGTTCAAACTCCTTCTCATCAACTCATTGAATTATGTATGAGCCAACTCGGCTAGTTCAAAAGACCCTCCGGTTTTCTTCATCATTCTATGATCTTTTTTGAGTATTTCAATTTATCTTGGACATTTCATTGGCAAATTGGTCGATTATTTGCTAATAGGCAACATTTGGTACAATTATTGACACTACTGTTATTATATATCAATTATAGCAAATCATTACATCAATAGTAAAAAGAACAATATCTATTACACACACATGAAATCACAATTTCCAACTTAGAAATCAGGACTTCAAGTCAAGATTTTATTTAAAAAAAAGTGTGTACAAAGTGTACAATAAGAGTATGCCACTAGATTTATTGTACTTTGAAATCTTCCCATCAGGTGTTAACATATCATGTATTGGGATTTGGGACAATAGGATTAAAGATTTTTGGAAGATATTCAACCTCCAAACTTCAGCCAGCATTTGGAAAAGCTGTCAAGCTGTTTAGGAGGAACACCTTGTTGACAATCATTCTGTTTTCAAGCCAAACTAAAGGAGAACAAGAAGCAGCTAATATTTTCCTCAGAACTGTCTCTTAACCTGGTACAAGATAAACTTGAAACTCAGATTCTCTGATTAATCGATTTTGTAATACTGATAGTTGCTTCTGTAGCATATTATCATAATACCAGGGGAAGAAGAAAAAATCGCTTATTAGTTATTACAATCACTTATTCCAATGAAAAGAACTCATGGGGAAAAAATCCGGAGTGCTTCTCCCTGGAATGATTTTCAATATAACCAAAAAAGAATCCACATTCAAACTACGTGAGAGAATATTAAGGCAGAGGCTAATAGTGACACCAGAGAGGCTCATTTAATGGATGGATGCAGGTTTATATTTGTCACTTTCTAGTGGAGAGGTAATTTCGTACTAACTCATCACAAAAGGTATACATTTGTAAACAGAATTAAATCTTATCTAAGATTCCTCCCATTGTATACATCAGAACTGGGGTATAGACTGCCATCTCAAAATGCAGACTAAACCTAACAAACCAATCACAAATAACATCCATATAGAAGTGTCTGAAAAAACTTCAATTTGTTCCAAGAAAAGAAAAACTGACAGCATACTATCAATTCTGCAAATGCAATACCAGGAGCTTGATGCAATATTAGCAAAAATTTATATTTCCATGCATGTCAAACTTCAACTTTCAATCTATCAGCTACATCAGCCATTAAACAACATAGTCTAGCTTCCAATGCTAAACAACTAACCACTTCCCCCATGGATCTCAGCTCTTCATGGAATTCTGGATGCAAAATCAATGAAGAAAATTTTTCATCCAGCACCAATCCAGTACAGTTGATGACATCTTCAAGCTTAGGAACCCAACTGCAGGCCTTCAAACCTAACTTATGTGATGCTTCAGGACATGGAATTGCTTGAGGAAATTGCTCGTACTTCTTCAACCACTTCCCCAAATACCGAATCAAATTCATCATCTCTTTACCATTCAAATTTCCAATTGATGAAGATAATGTCACTGCATCAATATTTGAGGATGCCAGCAAATAGTGCAAACAAAGCTCTGATGCAGAGAACCCGTCATGTGCTATCATAAGCAAAATTGAAGCCTCCTTTGCCAAACGCACTTTCTTCCCCATGACACTCCTTTCACTTGCTTTCTCAATTGCTGACAAAGCCTGCTTCTCCCATTCTTTCCTCACATCCACCATACTGCCATAAGCATCTTTCGCCGGACAAAGAAAATACTTCAAAATGGCAAGTAATTCAGATGCCCCAAGATCCGATGCATGCTTAATACAAAGACATATCAAGTCTGACCTCTTCTTCACCACAAGTCTATTGACCAAATTCGAATAACAAGAATGATCAACAACCCCATTAACAATCAGAACCTCAACCAAATCCCAAATTTCAAAATCCACACACCCATCCAAAACCAAACCAGCAACATCTTTACCCATCAAAGACCCTAGCCGTTCAATCCAGGCCCGAGTATACCCACTTTCAGACGAATCAATCCCAATGGAAACACCAACTTTGTCCCTAATTTTCTCAAGAAACTGATTCAAAATCAGTAAAAACTCATCTTTATCAAAACCTATCGGGTTCTTGAGCTTCCGCTTTAGTTTAGTATAGAACTTTTTTCCCATTTCAATGACTTCAGAATCAGTTCGCGATATTTGCCAACCGATAACAGGGTTAACAAGCAATGTGGGATTTGGATCTTCAAGTTTAGGCCTCAGCAAAACATCATCTGGGTTGAGAACAATAGGGTATTCTGACTCGGAAGCAAGTGATTCAGTATTGGCCGAGGCCTTTACTATCACTTCTAGCAAAGTCATAGCAAAAATTTGGAAAGCAAAAGCTCAAAACCTGAATAGTAAACAAATATGTAGCTCTGAATTAAACACTAAAACCAAATAGAATAAAATCCAAAAAAACAAAAATTAACTGCAAAATTTTCAGCCAAAGGAAAGCAAAAGCTCAAAACCTGAGAAGTAAACAAGCATATAACTCTGAATCAAACACTAAAACTAAATAGAATAAAAACCCATATAAAAAAAAATTTAATGCAAACTCTTCAGCCAAAACAAATAGAGCATAAAGTTTCTAGTTTCGTTTCATTGATGTTACAGTGAAGCTATAGAACAAAACAGAATCAAATATCCCAATTATTTTTTGAAAATGTTTCAGTTAAAGATTGAAACTTTATTGAGTTGAGGTTACATGGAGATAGGAAAGTCGAACCTAAAGAGCAGAAGAGGAACGGTGCCGCGGCGAAAGCAAAAGCGAAACCCTAACCCTAGCCGAGCTGAGCTTCAATGTCTGAGGAAATTTTGGCGCCTCTCGAATATACTTACTAACAAGATACAACACAAGAACATGGGCTTGTACTGAATCGCTTGTCCTGAATCCATGACCAAGTTTCATGGGCTAAACTTAAAAGCCTAGGCCCATGTTTTGAAATTTTATATATATATTAGACATTTATTATGATTAATTTTATATATAAAATTAGAGGTTAAATTCTATAAGGACATGGTGTAAAACCCATATTTTAACTCTCCAATCCTAATATACTATATCATCTTAGCACATATTTAAGAATAAGTATATCCACACTCAATCAATTCTAATACTCATATATAAATCTAACCAAATTGGAAGTTTATTAAGATGTTATTAGGAGTGGTAGGATGTATTGAATTTTAAGTAAAATGCTAATGTGGCAAGCTCTTATTAGATGGTGTAAAACATGGGTTTTACACCCCATCTGTAATGAATTAGGACTCATAAAATTATATGTGATTTTATTTGGTTGTGAATTTTTTTTTTTTTTTTATAGATGAAAATATATTTTTTACTATTTAAATAAAAGATGATGTACTGCTCCATGGAGGGCTTATATATAATTATATATCATAAATTATTAATTGATGTTATAATAAAGGAGAGGAATTTAAATCATATATATCTTCATCGAAAACATTAAAATGTATCAATTGAGTTACAAGACTCTTAACTTCTCTCATATTTTAAACTATAAGGGAAAAATTATACATATCATAAATTTTTTAACAACTTATTAAGATGGTAAGTTGTAATTAGTGCTTGACTTAATTTTTTTTTTTTTTTTAAAGGTTTCAATTAGTGAAACATCACCTTAGATAGATCTATAATGATACAATTTTTATTATATGCCAATCATAACATATCATCTTAATAATTTGTACTCCTTCTCATAAAATAAAAAATAAAAAAATTTATTAACTAGATTTGTTATTTTAATTTTAAACCCAGGTATATTAGTTTTGGAATTTCTTAAATAATTCTCATGTGTGCCATGTTCTCTTTGCATGTGAAAAGCTCATAAGGCCAACTTGATTTCTCAAATGCTAAAAAAAAATAGTAATAATTGTGTGTGTATATATATTTGAAGTCAAAATTGAAAGAAAATCTAATCAGATTTTCAATTAGAATCTAATTTTGCTCCGCATGTCCATATAAATGTTTAATTTTTGTGCCAAATAAGTTATTAGTGCAAAATCTGAAGAATAAAAATTAATTAAAGAAAAAGAAAGGTTTAATTTGACTTTGATAAGAAAAAATAAAAGTTCTGGGAAAATTTTGAAAATAATATATAAATAGCAAAAATATAATTTATATTTACGTTGGACTTAGGCTTCATCTTAGATTTCATTCTCATTTAGATTAAATTTAAATCAATGTAAACTAAAAATAAACAAAAAATTAATAGCATTTGGTATCAAATTTTTTTCCTTATATATTATTATTATTATTATTATAGTGGTTAGACAAACTAAAATTGAGAATTTAATGGATAATAATTTAAATGATTTTTTTTTTTTTTTTTACATTTGTTTCAATTCAAATTATATTTATTTTAGAGTAATTACACTCTTCTTCTTTGAGATTTGGGGGAATGACACTCCATCCAAACCAGAAGGGAAAAATACTTCATTCCCTTGAAATTTGCATAAATTAATAATCACTCATTCTGTTTATATTAGTAATAAAATATTCTAAATTTCTATAAAAATCTCTTTACAAAAGTTTAACTATGGTTGGTAAAAAGAATAACTACTAAATTTAGAATAAAAATGCAAAAAATTTCAAGCAACAGAACACTTGCAACAGTAAATCTCTTTATACCTTGTTGAAAAAGGAAAAAATAATAAGCAAAATTCATACTTAATATTTTAAAATACACTTAAATTAAAATTTTAAATAATAAATTTTAATTTTGAAATGGAGGAGAATTTTTGAAATTCAACTTTAAGCAAATTAAAGGGCATGTTAAAATATAACATTTTTAATATTAATTTAACAAAACTTGGTCAATCGGATGTCAAGGAGGGAAAGTATTTTTTCTTTTCAAGTTTAGAGTAGAGTATCATTTTCTTAAAGCTCAAAAGAGAAGAGTGTAATTACACATTTATTTTATAACTAGATAAATTATAGTTTCAAATATACAAACATTATTTTTAAAGGGGCCCTTAAATTGTAACTACAATCAACATAAACAATAATTTAAGGACAAAATTAAACTTTGAGGATAAAATTTAAAAGGAAATTTTGTTAGCTTCTTAAAATTGAATTCTTACTTCTTCTTTCTTTTTCTTATCCCAACGCCCCATCAAGAATGAATTTTTTCATTAAATTATTACAATATAACAATCGAAACCATAACTTATAAAACTAGTTCTAAAACATAATACACCGATCAAATTCGTAAAGTAAACATGACAAAAGAAAAGAAAATAATACTGTAAGGACCAAAAATCATACACAAGCCTAACAATAATAGTCTTTTATAATTCAAGGCCCAAAGCAATGAATTTTGTAGAGAGGTATCAACAACAAAGTGTTTTTTGGCGTCCCCCCTCCCTACTTCTCTCCTCTCTTATTTATACCCCCTTGCCCTTACTATCTCAGCCATACACCTCTCATCTACTGAACCCCATTTACTAACACTTGTCCATTCCCTTGTAGTCGGTAATGGAGAAAAGCTTTAGCTCTGTGCTTTATACTGTTCAGGTCATTTCCATATTAATACAACGGAAAAAGCTAGTACTCCCTATTCAATGCAGCCAAAAAGCTTAGTGTAGAACATTCAATGCAACGTTCATAGTTATCTACCCCAACTTAGATATTTTCAATATACCCCATGCATCACCAATCTATCTTTCGTACTTTCCCAGACCATCCCACTTCATCCTCAGGCCTCTGACTTTTATTCTCCTCTACTCCTTACGCTTCCCAATATGTCTTCGGGTCTTTAGATCTTCAGGTCCTTAGATCTTCAGGTCCCCGGGTCCTCGGGTCCTCACAAATACTATAACAAAGACCAAAGTACAGTAGTCCAAAAACAAATGAATTGAAATTATATCACTTTCTAAAAATTGGTTCCTTATGTTTATTTGGAAAATGCACAAATGAAATAACTTTATTGCATCACATTAACAAAAATTAAATTAAGAAGTAACAAAATATTTTTTCCCTAAAATAAATAAACAAATATTAACAATTTAAAGAAGGGGAATATATGTATTATGGAAGATTAGTGACAAAAAATGATTCAACATCCAAACAAATAAACACTAATTGTCAAGCCAAACATTAGTGTGATTGGATGTTGAATAATGTTTTGTCACTAATCTTCCATAATAAACTTATTTCTTCTAATTTTGTTGGACTATATATAAGCTACTGAAATTATGCTCAAGGGTGATGTTGCTTCTGACAAAGCATTTGGGTCTTTGACTCATTGCAAGTTGCAACACGGCCAAGAACTTCTCCTTCTTTAAAATTTTCTTGCTTGTTTATTTTATTGTAGGAAAAAATATATATGATTACTTCTTAACTTAATTTTTGTTAATGCAATGCAATAAATTTAATTCATTTATGCATTTTTGAAATAAGATATGAGCAACCAATTTTTAGACGTGTTATAATTTCATTCCATTTGTTTTTGGACTATTGTTTTTGTTGTAGAATTATTTTCTTTTCTTTTATTATGCTTACTTTACAATTTTGATCTTTGTGTTGTGTTTTTGAGTTTGTTTTATAAGTTACGATTTTAATCTTTATACTATAATAATTAACTGAAAAATTTTACTCTTGTTTGGGGCATTGTAAAAAATAAAATAAAAAAGCAATAATTCAATTTTTATAGGCTAAAAATTTTTCCATTCAAATTATATTCTTAAAGTTTTATTTTGTCCTTAAAATATCGGTTATATTGATTGTAGTTTACAATTTAAGGGCCCTTTGAAAAAAAATGTTTGTATATTTGAAAATATAGGTTAACTACTTATAAAATAAATATAAGTTTACTTACATCAAATTTTTTTTTTTTTAAATCATTCAAATTTTTTTTCTTTAAATTATCAATTTTAGTTTGTCCAAATATTATTTAAATAATAATACTATATAAAGAAAAATAATTGGGAGCAATGTTATTAATTTTTGTTGTTTTTAGTTTACGTTGATTTAGATTTGGTCAAGGTGAGAGTTGAAGCCTAAAGTCCAACATAAATATAAATTCTATTTCATTATTTATTTATTTTTAAAATTTTTCCAAACCTTTCTTTTTTCGTGTCAAGTCAAAGTCAAACCAAACATTTCTTTTTCCTTTTTTTTTTTTTTATAACTATTCAGCTTTTGCACTAACAACTGATCACCTAGGACATAAATTAAAAAATTATATGGACATGTAGTGCAAAATTAGATTCTAATTAAAAAATTAATTAAAATTTCTCTCAATTTTTGGTTATATATGTGATGATTGCTATTTTTTTTTTTTTTTTTTTTAGCATTTGAGAAATCAAGTTTACCTTAAAACCAAAGAAGAAGAAGAAGCAATAAGAGCTTTTCACATGCAAAAAGGACATGAAAAACGTAAGAACTATTTCAGATATATATATATATATATTATATATATATATATATATAATATATATATATATATATTATAGAATTCCAGAGTTTCAAAACCAATATACTCTAGTTTAAAAATAAACTAATATTCAAATTAATATAGGTTTAAACTCTCTCAAAAAGTAAAAAATCTAGTAACACAACTTCTTTCATAATTGTGAAGATAATATGTTATGATTGTCATATAATAAAAGTGGTGTCTATAATAGGACTATTGAGGTGATGTTGTACTAACTTCAACTTTTTTTAATTTTAAGTCAATGACTAATTACAACTTCACTTTTTATTATTATTATAAAATAGAAATTCTTTTTTAACTTAATTTAAATGTATGTTTATAAAACCCCCTCTCAGAGACTTAACGGTTCTTATCCCACACCTCACAAACACTTATATTTATAGAGTGATCATTGCACTAAGGGTGCGCGGTGATACAACTTACCATCTTAACACTACAAAGTACTATTTGATAAATAAATGCTTAATACTAGATTATATATATTTCAAGACATGGGCCTGGGCCTAGGCCTTAAGTTTAGCCCATGAAACTTTGTCGTGGATCCAATACAAACCCATTTTCTTGTGTTGTATCTTTTTAGTATATTAAGAGCATAATGAATAATGAGTAAAGTTCAGTTTTTATCTTGGGTTTTAACTTCAAGGAAGAGAGGTTTAATGAGTCTTTACGCATAAACATAAACATAAATATATATTAATATTTGCCTAGCTTATGAACTATTCTGTAGATTATGAGCTCCAAGTATTACCCAACAAGGTATAGTGTCATAGGTGGAGGCATGGATGCAATCATCAATTGGGTGGAAACTTTTATTTTTGTTTGATTTTACGCACAATTGGCGATGCAAATACGTTTGGCCAATATTGTGATATTTTTTGTTTATAATTTATATTTGCTTCCATGTTTCTTAAGCTAGTGATGTAAGATTAAAGAAAAGTTTCCAGTTGTTTGAGCCATTAAATATCGATAAGATTAAACATGTTGCTGATGGTAGTACTAACCCTCCCAAACATTTGCTTTCTCTCTTCTCCAGCTCATACTTTAACTCCCAAAAATTTGATTTCTATCTTCTTCATCTCATACTACCCCTCCCAAACCTCTATCCTGTAGATTATAAATCTCCAATTTTTAAAATTTTTATTTTTGTGATCTTATTATGATGTTCTATCATATAGGCATGAAGGACTTTTTTGAAATCTTAATATAATTTTCTTGCAGCTTCGTATGCAAAGTGGATATTTAGTTTTGGCATAATTCTATATGTAGCTCAATTATTTTTAACAACAAATTTTTTTTGTGGAAATGCATGAATGTAAGGAGCAATGTACTACCATTCTTTTCATTTTAAACACTACCCCAATGCATCTATACTGATTTCTTTAAAGTTAATGAAAATTCTTTCTTTCATACCATATGGTTGGGCAAGGGCAGTACCAAATTAATGTTATTAATCCCAGTAGCTCATATTGGGATTAAACCCAATCTCTCAATTTTAAAGTAAAACTTTTCACTTACTATTTACTAAACATGTTAATAAACATATAGATAACAATCTTTGTTTAAGGTAATTGCTATTTACATACCAAAATTTGATTCTTGAATTTCCTTATTTATCATGCGATAAAAAAATTGTTATAATGAGTAGAGTTGATAAAAATAAATTTAAAGTAAAACATAGTTTAAAACATATTCCATGATTGTAGGTGTAATATATGTGGGTTCCAAAAAAAATGAGAAAAATTTACAGATCCAATGGCAAAGAGACATCCTTCGTTATGATTGTAGGTGTAATCTCACGATTATAGATTACCCCTATTTCATGTTTATAAGTGTAATCTTAGTAGCATTATTCTACATGCGCCAAGATTTTTCAACCATTGACGAATATCAATGGTTTCAAAAACTATTCATATCAACAATGCTAGGAGGAGCCAAATCTAGTGATTTGTTAGGTATTTGGTTGAATAATATACTTGGAAGGAAAATGTTGATAATTTATCTCTCTCTCGGGTATCCAAACTATTGTTGTTGCTCAAGCTCCGTGTGTGTACCATTATTCTTTTAATCTTTTTATTTTAAAGTCTATCCTAATACATCTATATTGATTACTTTAAATTTAATAAATTTTCATTTGGTTCATACGGTATGATTGGGGAGGTGGACAGGTTGCTGAACTAAAAATCTATGCTTAAGTGTTTAGATTGAAATAAAGTTGCAAAAGAAATTAATAATGAGATATATGCTTGCATTTTAGATCTAAGCTAACTGCACGATGCATATAAAATTTTAATACACACACACACAAAGTTAAAAGGTAAAGTAGGAAATATATCCATTCCTATATAAAAATTTTTCATCATCAAAATATGCTAAAAATGGTAATTACTCTCTAGCAAAAAAAATTCTCAATAACAAATTTTTTTTCTTCCTAATATCTAAAACATTGAAAATGTATCAAAAATACTTTTAATCAAAGAAAAAAGTGAAAAAAAAAAAAAAACATTTTTAGGACCTAAAACCCGACAAAACCATGATTCAGAACCAAAAAGAGTGGGAAAAAAGTCATAGGAAAATCCAATTTTTCTCTTAATAATATTTATAACACAAAAAATATATAAAATTTTATAAATTCAAAAAAAAAAATCCAACAAACCATGATTAAAAAAAAATCAATTATAAACAATTGGTTGTTTTGCTGTAAAGAATCTTAAATCCTAATTTCCTTTCTTTTTTGGCACAAAGGTTTCTTTTTGTTTTATTGTCTTTTTTTTTTTTTTTGTTCATAATAGTTACTAGCTTATAACTCATAAATAAAAATGGACGCATTTAAAAATAAGCATATTTTGTTATCATAAAAATATTCATAATTAATTGAATTATTAGAAAAGTAAACATAATTAGATGCATGTTAAAATTCCTACCTAATTTTAATACTACTTATATAATTTTAATAAGATAGAATGTGTGGTGATTTTTGTTGAGTAGATATATGATTAGTTTTTTTTAAATTATTATTATTATTATTATTATTATTATTATCAATTTTTTATAGTTCATTAATTTTGGTCTCTTAGTATTTTGCACTCATTAACTCACTAGGAACAAAGTTTAAAAAACTTAAGTGGACACATGACACAACATTAGCCCACAATTGAAATCTAATTTGGAATCTAATTAGTTTTTTTAATTAGCTTTGGCTTTAAATATATACTAGCTTGTAACCATATGCATATGCATGGATACACTTAAAGATATACAATAATATGCATAATATAATTCCTATGTATATATATAATTTAAATGCTATTGATAGTCATTATTATATTTTGTTAACTCTTTAAAAAAAATTGTAAGGATATTATTAGGTATAAAATGTAAATTGTTCATTTAAAAAATATATATATTGTGAATTTCTTTACGATTCATTTATTCTAGACTCTTTGGTTTTTGTACTTAATAATTCACTTGAATAAATATTTATGATGTGATCCCACATTTGATTCTAAAATTAAGAAATAAAATTCTTTTAGAATAAATAATTTAGAACACATGGGGCAAATTGAAACTCTAATTTGGAATTCTAGTTTGAGTTTCTCTCAACTTCACCTATTATTATATATATAGACTAGTGTGTAGCGCTGTGCATATGCACGAGTACAATTAAAATAATCACAATTATACGATTCAAATTATACATGATATTAGCTTACATTTTTTTTAAACCATACATTTCTAAAATAAGTAATGGTTTCTCATATTATATATATATATATATATATATATATATATATATGATTTAGAATTTAATTAGTTTTACACTCTTCGGTTTTTGCACCACATAATTCACTTACCACAAAAATTAAAAACTTAGATGGACATGGAGCAGAAAATTGGACTCCAATTGAAATCCAATTTAGAATCAAATTGATTTGGACTTTTCGATTTTTACATTCAATAATTCACTTGACATAAAATTAAAAATTAAATGGGATATGTGGCGTAAAATTGAGAACCTAATTAAAATCTAATTGGATTTTCTCTAAATTTTGACTATTAAAATAATATATACTAGTATGTAGCCTTGTGCATATGCACGGATACAATTTAAAAAATCACAAGTATACGATTCAAATTTAAATATTTCTTGAGAAGGTGTTCAAATTATATATGGAATTAGTTTTTTTTTTTTAAACCATACATCTCTAAAATATATAATGGTTTCTCATATTATATATATATATATATATATATTTAATTGATTTTAGAGTCATCGGTTTTTGCACCCAATAATTCACTTACCACAAAAATTAAAAACTTAGATGGACATGTGGCGAAAAATTAGATTTCAATTGAAATCCAATTTAAAATCTAATTGAATTTGGACTCTTCAATTTTTATACTTAATAATTCACTTAGCACTAAATTAAAATTAAATGGGACATGTGGCACAAAATTGAGAATCCAATTAAAATTTAATTGGATTTTCTCTAAACTTTGACTATATATATATATATATATATATATATATATATATATATATATAAAAGTTCAAGTTATACTTGGTGTTAGAGTTACAACTTACATATTTTTTAAGCCATGAATATCTAAAATATGTTATGATTTCCCATACGTATATTATTTAAAATCTAATTGGACTTGGACTCTTCAATTTTTGCATCCAATAATTCACTTATCACAAAAAAATTTAAAAATTAAATAAGATATATAATGCAAAATTGAACTCTAATGGAAATTCAATTTAGAATGTAATTGGATATAGACGTTTTTATTTTTACACCTAATAATTTACTTGACACAAATTTAAAAATTAGATGGGACACATGGCACATAATTGGACTCCTAATTAGAATCTAATTTGACTTTTTTCTAAGTTTTGTCTTTAGCTATCTATCTATATATATATATATATATAGACTAGCATGAACCCGTGTAATGCACAAAATTTCTTAAATATCATTAATAGTATTTTTCTAATTAGTTTTTAGAGTATCGATAATAGTGATATTAACACCTTTAACTGTATCTTACAAATTTGAAATTAAATTGAAAGCATTGGAAAACAAAAGCCATTCTTAAGGAAATTTTTTTTGGACTTGTACAAATAATAACCATAATCCCAGAACACCTTCAAATTCTTCAAAGTGTATCCCATCTTATAGGTCCCATCTTGTGAGTAACCATGCCTTTGAAGAAACACATCTAGGCATATCAAAATGAAAAGTTAAAAAGATTCCAATTCCCAATGAAAAGAAAGAGCTAGCATAATGCAATTTTTGTAAGGACAAAAAAAGGTCTAATAAATAAGAAAAACAATGAAAATTGCGTAGCAATATCCTTTCTTTGTTCAAGTACAATGCTTTGATCTAAATACAAAAGTTTTAACAATAAAATTTCTCATGTTGTTCTACATAAAATGTTTTTTAAACTAATAAAATAACTCACCTTTCTTACACATTAATTTAAATAAGTTCAATACATTCAAATAATTTATAATACTATTGAATACTTGAACGTTTAGATTTCTACCTCAAAAACTCAATCAAATAATTTGAATAGAAAATATGACCAACAATTAATCGAAGCTGGTTCTTTATGGGATTGGCCAAACAGATTATCACCAGTGACCAGACACACACTCATCTTTCAGAATCCATCAAATGCCCAATCCCCAATCCCCACTTCCCTAAACACATTTCTCTCACTAATCTAATTTTCTTTAGCAATTAAACAAAAATATCACATGACCCATAATTCAAAATTCAAGAAATATGACTACACTCCATATATTTAAAATTTCTAAAATAAACATAACATAATCATTCAAAATTTTTATCAAATGGCTTTTGAACACGTAACAAACATTTTCTTTTGCATTTTTTTCATCAAAACAATACTGCATCTAATCATATTCAACTGAGTATATCTAACTCTCCAGAATTCCACAAGGCTCCACAATATGGGTTTTCTAAGGAACCGAATATCATCTCAAATTTAGAGTTCAACATTCCAATCAAAGAACCTGACCCTTCAAGGTTGGAAGACCTTATTAAGGGGGTGTTTGGTTCGCTTGATATTACATCTAGGTATAATGTTACATTATTGTAATCTTAAATTCATATAATTACAATACAACAATAGATGAATTAGCGCTACTACCTTTCTTAGAGAGGCATGTTGCACTTCACAATATTGAATAAAATTCTTATCATTTCATATAAAAGAGAGAGGAATAAAAAATTAAAAACTGTTGTATTGTCGTTAAAAAACCTGGCACGTATGTTTTTCACCAAACGGGGTATTAAATAATTGAATTTATGATTTTCCAAAATAGCCATATGTTGAAGAGTCTTGGTCCATGGGTTTAATGACCTAATCCCATCCTACATGTAGGGCTGTAAATGAACCAAGCTTTGCCGAGTAGTGTGTATTTGAGCTTGGCTCATCAATAAAAATCAAATGCTTAAGCTTGGCTTGACCTTGAAACAAGCCTAAAAACAATGTTTAAACTCAAGCTTGTGAGAATGCCAAAAAACTTGAGCTCGACTTGACTTGGCTTGATTAATTAGTTAAGCCAAGCTAAGCTCAAGTTTAATATCAAGCTTAAACTCAAGCTCAAGTCAAGTTTTTTAGCTTGAGACCCAAAAAAATTACATCATCAAATGTTTATATCACCAAAAATCAAGTAAACATTTAAAATATATATATACACACACACACATATATAAATTAACATTCCAAAACATATGTGTAATGTCATAATAAAAAGTTTATTTAGTAAACATATATCAAGCTATAAATGAGTTTAAGCTCGGCATGTTTTGTATCGAGCCATATTGTTCATGAGCTTGTTCATGAACAATTTTTTTGTTTGAGCTCAGCTTGTTTATCAAACAAGCTTAAAACTAAGACTCAAGCTCGGCTTATTTGTAAACAAACGAACATGAACGAGTTTTTTATCGAGCTGAGCCCGAGCTGTTCATGAACGGCTTGATTCGTTTACAGCCTTACCCACATGGGTGGGTATCAATTATAAACAATTGAACATAAATATATTGCCTATAAGTTAAAGTACCGCACTAAACCAAAAAGAGCAAATAATGTAGATCATATATTTTAATATGGCAATCATTTTCCTGCCTTTCAAAAAGAGAGATACTACGTTCATAACATTTTTATAATATTTTCACAACAAATTATAGGTGGTTAGTTGTTATTGGTTCAAATTTGAACATAACACTAAGATTACTTTTTTGCCCCCAACAATAACAACCTGCCACTTAAGATTTGTTGTAAAAATGTTGTGAAAATAGCAAGGAGTTTCATAGGCATTTTTCCAAACACTTTGGGGTTAAGGACAAAAAAGGTTCAAGACTGCAAGGTGTTAGGGGAAAAAAATAGCGATTAAGCCAATCAACAAACAATCTTACCTGTGAGTTTCAATTAGCTCAACTAGTAAAAACTAAAATTTATGATGGTTGAATAAGAGATATAAGGTTCACCTACACCAAAAACCGATTGGTATCTTAGTTTGATGATAAAGAGCTATCATTAGGAACAGATGCTATAGGTTGAAACTCTCTAAAAAAAAAAAAACAATCCTAACTGTTATAAAAATAAAAATATAAAAAACAAACAATCCTAACTCACCAACTATACATAATACTTGTCATGTTCATTGGGTCGCTTTAGCTCCCTGTAACCAAAAACAAATAATTGGTTTTTCATCAATTATTTAAACATTTTTTTCAATAAATTATTATTATTCATATAATTTGTTTTAATTATATTGAAAATTCACAAGTTCTTCAAAACTAATTCTCAACCTACCAAAATCAATTAAACTAAAAAATTACAATATGGGTAATAAAATAAATTTATATACATGGTTGGTTGAAAATTCTAATGACCCAACCCAAGAGCCAAGGCTCAAAATAAAATTTCAACCCAACCCAACCCACCAACCTAAAACATTAGGTTGGATCAATTTCATCATATTAGTGGGTTTGATGCACACCCTACTCATAATTTATAAATTTGAATCAAATAAATATATATATATTTATTATCTCATTATATGCCCAATATTCTCAATCTTAAAAGGTAAAGAAAAAAACCCAAAAACATAGACATAATTTAAAACAATTCAACCTCAAAGTTGCTCAACTCTATATTCTACAAGGTATGAGGCCATAGGTATGTAAATAAGATAAGTAACAATATTTGTTTAAAGGAAAACACTATTTCCATAACAATTTTTTATTCTTAAACTTCCCCATTTATCATATTAAGTATAAAAAATTAGAAAGATCAGATTTGAAACAAATTAATCTAGAGTTGATTATATGTTGAAACATAGATACAACAATAGAATGACAAAAATAATTATAAGCACTACAATGCACGACCACACAATGGTCAGCGGGAGGCAACATCCTTCATTCAAAGTTACCATAATCTTCCATAATGGCATTGTATGAGGAGTAAGCATCAATGACTACATTTGAACTTATAAGTTTCGTTTAGTTGCATTACCTATTTTAGTTTTTTTTTTTTATAGAAAAATCTATTTTAGTTTATACACAAAATATTATCATTTAAATTATTTTTTTATCATAGGCAAAAAATATTTTTATTAGAGGTATCATAGCATATGATCACCTTGAATGCTAGCAAGATCATCTCACGCCAAGCCAATGGTGCTACTGTGCTAGCAAATAAAATAAAACAAGTAGGCAATTTTTTATACCTCAAAACATGCGAGTAACTAGAGAGAAAAGTTACTTACCTTCGTAAATACTAAGTCTACAGCTTAAGATGTGTTTTGCCTGGGCTAGGTAAGCATCAAATATATAGAGGGGGGTTGACATTTATCCAATTCCTATTCCTAGAGACAAACTATTTTTTAATTATTTCTTTTTACCTATCTTCTTATTGATTATGCAGGAGACAAGAATTGCGTCAACGACTGAGACACCTAAAATCAGTCTCGGGCTAACCAATTTGAAATTATCCACCACATATGACAACATGAAAAATATAAATACCTAAACATAAACTAAACAAATAAATATATGCATTACTCGCTTTAAAGAGCATAATGAATAGTGAAAAATGTATGGTTCTTATCTCGGGTTTTGATTTCGAGGAAGATAGGTTCAATGAATGTTACCCATAAACATAAATATATATTAATATTTGCCTAGCTTATGAACTGTTTTGTGGATTATGAACTCTGAGTATTATCCAACAAGGTATAGGCTCTGTAGGGTCATAGTTGGAGGCATGGGTGCAATCACCAATTGGGTGGATACTTTTATTTTTGTATGACTTTAGGCACAATTGATGATGAAAATATGTTTGGCCAGCATTGTGATATTTTTATTTATGATTTCTATTTTCTTCTGTGTTTTTGAAACTAATGGTGTAAGATTAGAGAAAATTTCCAATTGTTTAAGCCATCAAAATATCCACAGAAACATTCTCATAAAGAGAATGGCGATAGTATTAAGTTAATCCCAATAGCTCATAATGCAGAGGAGGAGATGTCATTAAACCAAACCTCTTAACTTTGGAGTAAAAATTTCCCCTTACAATGTACTAAACATGTTAATAAAAATATAAATAACAATATTTGTTTAACGTAAACACTCTTTTCATACTATTTCTACGCCAAATTTAATTCTTAAACTTCCTCCTTTCTCATGTGATAGATTAAAAAAAAAAAAAAAAAAAAGGAGTTGAGTAGAGAAAAATTAATTTGGAGTCAAACATATGGTTACAAATAAAAACAAATGTGAAATACATAAAGCTGAACATAGTAAAATAAGAAATTGAAAATTTTAGTTGAAATTGTTGAAAACTCTTTAAAGGAATGATCCAAAGCAACTAGTAGGTGGGAGTGCACATTATCCCATTACATCCTCTAATATTCAATTAAAAAAACGCTCGCACAATCTACAATATTCTCTTGTAGTTTAAGCCGACCTATCATTGTTAAACTTCTATACTTCCAGTTTTCTACAACATGACATTTTTCTTGGGCCCATAGATAAATTTATAAAATCCTACCAAGAAAAGTTATGTGTGCCTAAATGGAGGTCAACATTGCTACTACAGTTAATTCATACATAACGATATAAACCCTACAACCACATTTAACTTGGCACTCCATCTCACCACATTTGTTAATGTCTCTCCTAAACCTTTATATCGAGATTATAAATCTCCACATTTTTTATTTATTTATATGATTTTAATATGATGTTCTATAATATAGGCAAGCAATTTTTTTTTTTTTTGAAATCTTAATTTAATTTTCTTGCAAATTCCTAGTACGCAAATTGAACGTTTAGGTTTGGCATAATCCCATATTTAGCTCAATTAATTTTAACAAAATAGTTCAACTAATTTTTCTTTTAGGAAATACATGAATGTAATTCTTTTCATTTAAAACTTCACCCCAATGCATCAATACTAATTTCCTTAAAGTTTATGAATTCTTATTTCTTTATGCAGTATGATTGGAGAGGGGCAGTACCAAATTAATCACAATGTTTCATAACACAAAGAAAGAGATGCCATTAAACCCAATCTTTCAACTTTAGAGTAAATTTTTTCACTAACCATATTCTAAACATGTTAATAAACATATAAATAACAATCTCTGTTTAAGGTAATTACTATTTACATACGAAATTTGATTCTTAAATTCCGTCATTTCTCACGTGATAGATAAAAAACTATAATGAGTAGAGTTGACAAAATCTAATTTAAATTCAAGTATATGTTTAACCATATTCCATGATTGTAGGTGTAATCTCATGATTATAGATTACACCTATTTCATGATGAGAGATGCTACATCTATAATATTTTTACAACATTTTCACAACAAATCACAGGTGATTAGTTATTATTAGTTCAAATTTAAACCTAACACGAAGTTTACTTTTTTGCCCCAACAATAACAACCTGCCACTTAGAATTTGTTGTAAAAATGTTGTGAAAATGTTGTAAACATATCATTTCTCTTTTCCGATTATAATAGTAATATGTTTGTAGTGTTATTCTACATGTGCCAAGTTTTTTCAACCATTGATGAACATCAATGACTTCAAAAACTATTCATATCCACAATGCTAGGAAGAGCCAAATCTTGTGCTTTGTAGGTATTTGACTGAATGATATACTTGGAAGGAAAAGTTTGATAATTTATTTTAATTTTCTTTTATATGGTGGGTGTCCTAACTGTTTTCGTCGATCAAAGCTCCATGGGTGTACCATAATTATTTTTATTTTAAAGTCTACCCTAATATCACTATATCGATTACTTTAAAATTAATGAAATTTCCATTTTTTTTCATGTAGTATGATTGGGGAGGTGGATATTTTAGACAGGCTTGCATAAAATATATATATATATATAAAAGAATATTGGCACTAACAAAAATGTTATATATTAATTTCATGTGTGCAAGTATCTACCTATCTATCTATATATATATTTGTGGTAAATTGAAAACTGTACACCAATATTAACCGGTACTGAAATACTTTATTTACGTATTTGAATTGAAACGACTTCAGGTACAGTATTAACTCTCTTGATTGAGAAACTCAATATCTATTACGTTTGCTTCAGATTTAATATTTCTTATTTGTTTTATGAAAGTTATGATATAAAAAATACTCTAGAAATATAAATTTCTATATTTATTTAGACTATTTTAGTCACGTTTTCTATTTTTACTAATTTAATATAATTATTTATATTTTAAGCAATCTCTCTCTCTCTCTCTCTCTCTCCTCTCTCTCTCTCTCTCTCTCTCTCTCTCTATATATATATATATATATATATATATATAACCGAAGCCGCTGATGCTCTTACAATTTTTCACGTCAGCACAATATTTAAATAAAACTATTATTTTATTTAAATAAAATTATTTTTTTTAGTTTAAACTTAACTAAGAGTGAAACTCTGTTTTTTTAATAAGTCTAACTTAAACTTAAAGTCATCATTATCATTTTTTTAAAATAAAATTATTTTGTTTAATCAAAACTTAATAATGAATGAAACTCTATCTCTCTAACAAGTCCAACTTAAACTCAAACTCAAACCTAATAATCTATATAAATACAAAAATTATGATAGGACTAAAAAAAAAAGACTCACGTTGATAATTGTGAGTGTGGTTTTTGGATTGAAATTTCTACTAATTATTTTTTTTAATATTGTAAATGGCAGATAAAACATCTCTAGTTTTTTCAGAGAAAAATAAAAAATGCAACATATGTCTTCCAACCTAGGGAATAATAAATTTTTATTTGGTATGTTAGACTCACGTTGATAATCGTGGATTTGATTTTTGGGTTGAAATTTCTACTAATTATTTTTTTTATTGTACATGGCAGATAAAACATCTCTAATTTTTAAAAAAAAAAAAAATTAAAGATGCAACCTATGTCTTCCAGCCTAGGGAATGATACATTTTTATTTGGTATATTATATATAAATTTGTTGAATTTAGTTTGGTTTTGAAGTAGAATTTGAGGATTCTATAAATTTTGAAGTTTTAAGTCTTGAAATTTTTGGTATTTGCGTCTCAGTAAGTTAATTTTAATTATTCAACTTAATTTCTTTTTATTTAGATTCATGTGATTTTTTGTTTTCTTATTAAAAGTTATATTTTTCGTTGATTAATTATTTGTTTGGATTAATTCCAATCGATTTTTTTTGTCAAAATGTCTATTTACTCATTGTTGAATTTTTTTCAGAGTCAATAGTTTTTTTGTGCATCATACAGGTTAGCGACTAGTTATTAAATTAATATTGAAGTCATCACGGTTTAACTTCAATTCAACATCGGTTTGACCTCACAAATCTTAAACCTCTCTCCTTTATGGTTCTTTGAACAATATGAGTTTCATATTGTTCAAAGGTCTTTTAACGTTGAAGTAGTTGAATGTCAATTTGACTCGGTAGAACCACAAAGTTGGCAAATTAGTAATTGTAATGTATAAGGAATTTATATATATATATATACTAGTCGCTAAGTCGTGATAATTTAATGAAACTTATATATATTTACTTTGCTAAAATAAATATTTGTTTCAAAACAAATATGTTTCACCTTGTATTCAAAATATGGCTTAAAGCCTATTATGATTTTTTTTTTCTTTATCTTTTTAATCCAAAATTGTAAAAAGAGGATGAAACTCTTAACAAATTTAAGTTAACAAAGAACATTTGTGTATATAAGTCTCTCCATTTAAGAACATTCACGGCCTTGCAGTTAATGCCTAAAAAACCAAGTCAATCCCTTCCATTTACCAAGTTGAAAATAGCAATGGAATACAAAAGGTGTGCCCTCTCTTTTTCTTCCAACCTCTGAAGTCACAAGCGAGGATCAACGAATGGTTGTGGGCAATAATAAGAATCCTCAACACAAACCTGGGTAAGAGAAACCACATACAACATTGTTTAGATTATATAAGGTGATGGGTCACATAGAATTGAGTATATTTTTCTCAACAAAATGATTTTAGTAAAAAAGGCAAAGGGGGCAGAACTTTGCCAACGAAATTGGAATGCTTTTGAAGTGGAGTTTAAATTGAAAACAACTCATGCCATCAAAACCCTTAAATGTGTAGAACTTAAATCCCTTCAGCATTATAGAAAGAAAAATTAGGCAATCACTTGGAGTACCTGGGTCATGTTCAATAAATTTAAGCGTATGTAGCCAACTACAGCAATAATAGTACAGACCAATTTGCACACAAAAAATAAATATAAAGAGAAGAAAAAATCAATTAGAAGAACAAAGTAACAAACCTACTTCTTTTCTTTTTTTTAAGTAATAAACCTACTGAGAGAAATAAGTTTTTGTTGACATTTTTCCCTAAGAATAACTTTTATTTGATAAAGAGGTTGCAAACATTATCAATGAAGAAAATCCAAATGAAATCAGTGCATGCATACATGATTTAATCAAGAAGTTCTAACTGCAATAACTCCTTTCACATCTATTATAAATTTTAGTGTGATGGGATGAAACAGAAATTTGACATGCACTCCAAATATTAATGTCAAAAACTGAAAGCATTCCTTGCTCAAAAACATTAAGCTTCAAAAAGTCTCTAGTATACAGAGCCCCTAAAACAATAGGGGTAAAAAACAATTTTGGAGAGCATAATATATTCTTAGATCCTTTCATAAATTAAAATAATGACCAAAATAACATAAAAATCACAATAACAAACTACAAAATTTGGACTAAAATTATAAACTTTGACACTTTCAATGACATTAATAATAAATTATAAACTTACTATATATGGCTTGTAAATCTATGGACATCTTTTTTGTCTCTTCTCTTGTAAGTTGTAACCTATGATACACATAATAATTGGTCTAAAATAACATTAAATTTCTGTAGTGGGATGTACAAATACTGCCTAGAATCATGATTGGAACAAACAACCTCCAAACACTCCTACAGATACTAATGTAGGTTTAATGATTGTGTTGGTGCAGGGAGGTTTGTGTGCGAGAAAGCTGGGTCACTGTAAAGGAAGAAGCAAATTAAAAAATAATAAAATAGGAGGATCAATCCAAATGGGGATAGGTATAGTCAAGAAACCGTGCAATAATTTATTAGTTGTGATGTTAAGCAAACATGGCTTAAAATTCTGATCTGCATAAAGCAATAATCTTCTACAAAAAGATCTTCTCCACATATGTTAAGCAATAATTTACTATGGAGTGGTGTTTATGGGTTTCCTACCTTTCCTTGTGTTGACTGTTGATCAATACCTTCAAAGAGATATTTATCTTTATTTTCACCAGTCATGCTAGACTCATCCACCTTTAAAGAATGCCCTTCTAAGAATAACCCATCAGAGGGAACTTGATCACTAATCTTTAAGCACAACAACATCACTCACCGCTGACACAACCACCACCAAAAAAAACAGCAAGAATAATACTCTCACCATCATACCACCCATCTTCCTAGCCATGTTGCTTGATACCAAAGCCAAGAGAAAGTACAGCACATGCCAATAATATTAAAATAGCCATATCTTTAAATGCATCAAACATAAATCTTAGAAACCTTTTTGGTGGTGGTTTTTGGTATTTGTTGGCGCTAAAAAAGGTTTTTCTATGAATAAGATCAGCCTCACAGCTATTGATACCCTTTTTTACATCAGTTTCAAGAATTAAAGCAAGTTCTTTAACCCCTCCAAACTCACTCAAAGACTCAAAGTTTTTGTCCCTTACCGTATCACGAAGCTTCTTTGGATCCACAGTAAGCAAAGAAACTAACAAACCAAAACCAAATACAAATTTCCATAGAGCATAAATCAAAGAGAAGACTACCAAAGCCGCATTCAAAAAAAACAAAAACAAAAATTACCTCTCGAATTGCTGCCATAATTTCTGAATCCATGAAACAGAAAAATTATCCTCATCAAATACCTTGTCTGCATATTGATTTGCTGGGTTGAAAGCTAATGAAACGATCTATACTTGATCTGCAAAAAAAGGGAGAGAAAAGAGATCAAAGCCCTCTAATACGTGATTAGTTTCAGCCTTTGTGCATTTTAAGGTTTGAGAGAGGAGTAGAGGAGATATAGATGAGAGAAAAAAAGCCGCCATAGTTTCTCAGTTCATGAAACAGAGAAACTATCCTCACATATACCTTGCATATTGAATTGCTAGGTTGAAAGCTAATAAAACGACCTTGATCTACAAAAAAAAGGGAGAGAAAAGACTTGTAAGAGACTGGAGATATAGATGAGAGAAGTGGATGATAGATGGGTGAGGAAATACCATTTGATGTGAATGTCATAGGCAACAGAGAAGATTATAATTTTTATGTGTGCAAAAAAAAATGTAAACTTTCTTTAATTTCCAAGATTAGCATTCCTAAGATAAGTATTTGAATCTATTATTAGCAAAATTTTCCCATAATTTCTATCTCAAAGATGCTTCCACCATTACCATGTATTTCCAAATAAGTTCTCACGCAATTTGTAGGCTTACTAATCAGCAATTAGCTTGTATGTATTGGAAATAACAAAATCTGCATATATCATTGAATACTTCCAACCTAACAACTATGATAACACATAAATCGTAAGAAATCCTACCTAATTATGCTGCTATTTGAGGGAGTACAGATAGACATAGATCTTGTGTGACTTCCATGGAGATCTTCTCTGCTAGAGTGCTAGCATTCTTCATAATGGGCTTCCAAATTCTTAGATGTGTCTGTAACATGAACATTACTCTAAATAGGTGAGTCTACAAAGCATCATAAACAATAAACTATACGCAAAGTACGTACAATATAGAAAACTAACCATGGCATCGAGATTGACCTCAATCCTGAATTCGAATCTGCCACAAACATCACTACCAGTTATTTTTCACAACAAAAGTTTCAAATTGAAAGCTTTAAAGGTCCAATGGAAGAACAAATTTTTTCAATTTTTTTATTTATTATAAAAAAAGACGAAAGCGTTACCAATTTAACAGGATATAAATTTAAAATTTTCACCCTTGACCATAACACATGCTAACAAATTGATTTAAATTCCCAGATATAAATTGATTTATAACTCATTTATCCTAAAATTTTCAAACACATGCTAACAAATAGATATTGATATAAAATATTAACCTTGTAACATAACTTAATAAGTCTCAAACACACAGCTTTAATAGCTTTAAATGAATTTGTCACAGTTGTTTTTAAGCAATGGCTCAAGCAATAAGAGGCAGCAAATACTATTTAACCCATGGCTTAAAGCCCTTTTTTTTTTTAATATTGCTTAAGGCTTTTTTAAATTTCAAAGGTGGTGTTTCCCCAACTACCCAACACTATCATTACATTCCATGGGGAATTCCATTAAGTTAAAGACATATTTTTGCAATCCTACCAAGAAAATCAAAATGCTCCCTGTCAGCAGAACAATTAACAACAATAAGAATCCAAGTTTCAACCAACATAAACTTTAGGAAACTTGCGTCAAATACCAATAGGTGTATTATCCTAACAAAAAGTCACATATCCAAGTCAAAAAATTTATTACAGCCATCAATAGCAACCCAAAGATAAGAAAAGAGACACTTACTAAATTGGGCTATAAAAAAAAAAACAAACAACGCCCAATTTGAACAGCCATGTAGAGAATAAACATTTGATAATTGCTACAAAAAATCATGAGCTAAAGCTGAAAGTTCAATCCAAAAGTCCTCCATAAAACAGGAATAAAGTATGGAAAAAACAAATAGATGAAGTCTGACTTATCTCTACTTCCAACAATAATACAATGCCATACAAACATATTTTGCAGCAACTTTAAATGAGAATGAATTTCATTGCTACAATGCACGGGCTAGTTAAATATAAAGATAATTAACCAACCACATGGTAAGAAAGAAAAAAAAAAAAAAAATTTCAATTTCATTGAGACATTTTGTCAAACACTTAGGGTGATGGGGAGGATTTTAACAAAACAGACATTAAATTTTTACCAAACCTTTAATAGCCTTAATATTGTTCACATTTATTTCTTTTCCCGTACAATTCCAGCAACAAATGAAGCATCAAATTAATAACCTTTGCACACATTTTTTCCTATTTAGTTTCTAACAAAACCAAAAACTCAAACTTTGCTCATTCAATCAGTTCCCAATTGAACTAAAAATAAATTCCAATTTCCCTCATCATTCCCTCACTTAATCCTCCATTTTCTCAGCAAACAATCAAAAACCTCATCTTTCTAATTAGGCAAACTGAATAATCCCCTTGGGTTATACTCTTTAAAGAAAAATAACAAATAACAAAGTATATATAATCACAACTTTCTCAGGAAACAAATAGAGATGGAAAGCGAGAGAGAGAGAGAGGAGAGAGAGAGAGAGGAGAGAGAGAGAGAGAGAAAGTGAGTTAGGGCAAGAAGGAAAGGACCCTTGCATGCGGATTCAAGAAGAGGCGACACGTCAGCCCAGACCGAGTCGTCGCCGGAGGGAATGGTGGTGCGTTCGGGTACGGAGACCTCCACCGCCGCATCACCTGCCACTTTTTTGTTGATTGATGCTTTATGGGTTATTTCAGTGCTTCGGATTCTCTCTCTCACTGTGTCTCCGAGTCTTTGCTTTGCTTTGGGACTGTTGGTCTGCGCACGCAAAGTGCTTTTGCTTAACGAAGAAGACCCAAGTTTTTTGTTTAAAATCAAGCCTAAGATATCAAAAAATTAATATAAAAAAAGAAAAGATGAGGTTGTACAGGTTGGATGTCGGTGGTGGGTGGTCTGAGGAAGGAAATCGATTCCGAGGAAGAAGATGTCCGTTGGGTATGGTGCGTATGGTGCGAAATTTGCTGTTTGTTTGCCGTGGGTAGGAGCTAGTAGAGGAAGGGTCTGATCGAGGCAGAGCATCGGGAGGCAGAGCTGGTTGATTTAATTACGTTTTTTTTTTTTTTTTTGGTTTTATTGTTTTGAGTTTCGGGTTTATTATTATTATTATTATTATATTTTTAAATATTGTGTTGACGTGGAAAATTGTGAAAACTATAGAGTTTCGGTTTTATATATATATATATATATATATATAGATTAGATAGTAGTTTACTAGGGTCATGAATAAAGCTATGTTTTTTTTTATACAAGATAGAACTCTACTCTAACCTAATTTAAGTGTATATGTATATGAGTCTCTCCTTGGAGACTTGAACTTCGGCCCTTACTCCTCATACTTTACAAGCACTTATACTTTTGGAGTGACCATCGTACCAAAGGTGTGCGATGATCTTTGAAAATGTGTGTAACACCTAATGTAACTTTAATCAATATTACATCATCTAATAACTTATAACTTGTTATTAGGGACAGATCTAGGTGGGGACCCTGGTCCCCCTGGTCCCTTTTTCTTTCTTTCTTTTTTTTCTTTTTTTACTTATCATTTTTTTTTTAATATTTGGTCCCCTTCCAAAACCTTAGGCCCTCCCTCCTCTCCAATTAGCTTACCTAGCCTAGCTCAACTAGTAACTATCTAACCCAAAAACTTAACAAAAACAACAAAAGCATTTACAATGGTGTTTGTATTTTAGTAAATAAGTTATTTTACCACCAAAGAGCCAAAAAACCATGTGTTATTAGAGAAAGGTAAAGCTAAATTTTTTTTGCAACTAAAGTATATTGATATAAATACTAGTTGATTGTAGCAAATTGTTAAAAATAAAATAAAATAAAATATTTTATTAAGATTATCTCTCTACATTCAATTAAAAAAACTCAAATTCTATCTCTTCCTTTATTATTTTAATGAGTTTTTATATTATTTTAAATGAAGTGGTAAAAATAAAAATTAAAACATTTGATGTTAAATGCATTGTAAAGTGAGGTAGTAAAATAGATAAAATAGCTTTTTAAGCTGCTAAAAGTTAATATTTTAAGCACCACTACTGTGAATGCTCAACTTCAAAAAATATATAAATCCTAGCCAGCGTAGTATTAAAAAAAAAATTATTTATTTTTGTTAATGTATTAAGAAACAATGTGTATTTATAATTTGTTAATACTATAAGGATGCTTATTTGAAGTTTTTTTTTTTTTTGCTTACACTTTAGCCCCCTCTAGCTTGAAATCCTGAGCCTATCCCTACTTGTTATTGAATTTATATTTTGAAAATTCAATCGTTAAATTACATGTTCTATATGTTTTTAACATACTTGCCAATTTCCATAACAATCAGAAGCAACTTATCATTCAATCCATAATTTCATCTTTTATGCAAACTAAACTCTAACACAACAAAAAATTACAAACATTTGCTATTCATAACTTTTTTCTTATAGCATTAATATTGCTATACAAATAGTAGTTGGACAAACTTTTTTTTTTTTTTTGAGAAACTGGTTAGACAAACTATAACTGAGAATATCATAGATAACAATTTAACTGATTTTTTTTTTTTCATTTTTTTCAAATAAAAGTATATTTATTTTAAAAGTAGCTATTTTATATTTTTATATAAACAAAAATTACATATATTATATATAAACTTGGTAAAAATTTAATAAGTATTTAGTTATGCCTACTTGTAAATGTATCTCATGAATATGCATGAGGTTACAAGCTTGTATATTATTCAAGACAAGATTTAAGATTTTCAATCATAAATATATAAGCTTAAATATATCATACACCTAATTTACATTCCAAATTTTTTTTGTTTTTTTTTTGTTTTATGAGTTTGTCTTAATTAATTTATTAATACCATTCTAAGAAAAAAAT
The DNA here is from genome assembly GCA_014183005.1 of Castanea mollissima. NCBI lineage: Eukaryota > Viridiplantae > Streptophyta > Magnoliopsida > Fagales > Fagaceae > Castanea > Castanea mollissima. The sequence goes on along the minus strand of JACAVU010000007.1, from coordinate 38,260,439 downwards.
CCAAAATTTATAACATGTCAAACAGGAAGTCCAAACGTATAAGCCTTTTGGGAGGACAGCCTGATAAAACGGAATTCTATCATAGCTTATATATACGGACAAAGTTTAACTACAATCCTCTATGAGGGAATTCATCTAAACTGTTAGGTGGCAGCATAGAGCAACAAGTGTTCTCAGGTAACCAATTAACTTATATTTTCACGGTTAACCTTAAACAGACCTGTGAAATCAGCAAGACAAACAAAGCAACAAGCAATTTGAAGTTGGATAAGGGCAGTAGGTACCAACCTAATCTGTGCATAATGCATGTATTACGTTTGTAGAGCAAAACCATAATCTAGCATTTCCAGCTTCTGCTACTTTTATCAAATTCAAAACTATAGTCCCTCGTGAAGTGTTTGATAAATTACCAATTATTACAGAGTGGAGAACTGCTCAGTAACAAGTACTGACACAATTTTTTTTTTTCTTTTTTGGACAGCTTATTTTCATTCTCATTCAGCAAAAATACAATTGTACCAAAAAAGTGAGGTTTTAAAAATTGTACACTAGTTGAATAAGCTAAATTGGCCAAATAAAAAGCCAAACTAAACATCCCAATTTATTAATGAAAATAGTGAGCGAGTAAAGGACACAACTGCTCCCCACTGTATTGTCTTGTGTCAATGAAGTCAGAAGAAAATTGCTTGTAGGCATTGTAAGTTATATTTGTTTCTCTTCTTCTGTTGTGAGTGTGACTTCTCAAGTAGATGGTGGAATTTCCCACTTTTTTGGCACGGGGCCGATATCGTATATAATCTCTCTATGGCAAGACCAAACAAGCTTTATTGCTTCTGGGGTCCCAATTCCCGCGCCCCTGGGGTCTCCAGCTGGTCCAAACCTGTCACATACAGTTGTTAATGACAAAATCACATGGCAATCTTCTCATTAAGTAAAGAGACTATTTATTTCCTGCATACCAATGATTCTGTGGAGCTCCAGTTGTTCTTGCTCTTAATCCAGCATAAGTAGTCCCGTTTACTGTTTTTCCAATAACTTCCTGCACATTGATTTATGACATAAATACACTAAACTGAGATGATGGAGCTGAAAATCATCATTTAGAGAAGCACTTTCTTTTTTAGAAAAAGGATCCAGGAGACTGCTCCATACACACAAGTTTGCAGGATACCATGATGAGGCTGCAAAATTTTATGGAAGTGAAACTTATACCATCATGTCCGAGCCCCCCTCCCCCTCTTTCCCATAACAAAAGGAAAACAAAAAATAAAAGAACCAGAAGTAGTCGGTGACACCTTTATTAAACCATTTGAGCTCCTACATGACAATGAGCTATTGGTATTTAAAGCAACACCAAGGTCAACAGTTGGGACTTTGGGCCAGCCATTGCATTAGAACACTTACAAATTCACAAAGCATTTCATGAAACTAGAAATTGTCTCCTGTAACGCATTACTTACTCTATATTAACCATATCCCAATAAAGACAAAGAAAATAACAAACAAGGTAATCTAAATTATGGGGCATACTGAAGTTGAGCTTGGGGTTAAAAATTATAACTGCAATTTATCAGAGAGAGAGAGAATTGCCTGTAGGAACAGGGGATCATTTGAAACCACAGCAGCTGTTAAATGTGCATGCATCCTCTCAAGAGCATCCAACACCATTGGAAGTTGTTCTTTTTTGTAGTCGGTAATAATCTAGGGGCAAATACAAAATAACATTTAGTCAATATTAGTCTAGGACAAAAGATGTCAGTAACATTAACATCCAGCTATTATAATTCATTCCTTTGTGTAGAACACAATTTAAAAAATAAAAATAAATAAAGATGCACTTCCCATTTCCAACTTTCTCTTTCTCAATGAGTGTGCACACACAGTCATATGTTCATGTACAATCACAAACATAGAGACCCCAGAGAAGTAATGACATTCTTATTTCCTTATTTTTTTGTGATCCTTGTTTTTTAGGTTTCCAACAACTCTTAGATACTGAGAACACCTTTAAAGTTGCGAAAGTTGCTTTCTGGCTTCACTGCCCCCATATAACAGCTCAAAATACTAAACATGATCATCTGAAGATCAGACCATACACGTGTCACAAAAGCAAGCCTACCTACTTTGAAACTGTACAATCTTTTTCAGTTTGTATGTAACTACTGTAATATATTTGTGAAACTTCAAAGTTTAATCCATGTGCTTCTAAGCACTACTTAGTATCATAGTAGAAAAGGAGAGCAAACTATGGAACCAAAATAAGCCAGCTCCTTTATAGATGTCTACATTTTGAGATTTTACCCAATGAACCCAATTGTAAATCATTCAAAGTTCACTTAATAGAGGTTGAAGCAGAGAGCCATAGTGTAATTCAAACATTATTAGCTTTGTATAAACATTTAAATTCAAAGTATATCTGCACAGCATAAAATCCAACTATCAGGAATTTAAAATTCTCAGCAACTGAACAAGCCCTGACACCGAAAAAAGAGTGTACATATTATTTGGGATACATGGTCCCAATTCACAATGCAGCACAGAGATTTTAGTATCCAGGCTCAGCTTTAAGCTCCAGCAAAGTTAATATTTTTAAATAGTACTAAAATTTGAATAGCCAATGTAACTAAAAATGTTGTGATCCAATATACTCAGGACACTTGTATGTGATCACAAACAATTTGACATAAAATGTTGAATAAAACTTAGTAATACACCAAAAATTCAGAACCAAAAAATTACACTGAAAGAGTCCTTTCTTATTTACCTGGAATGGTCCAAAAATTTCTCTTGTTACAAGCTCATATGTGTTTTCTTTCATAATTTCTTCAAGTGGGACATAAACGGCCGTTGGTTTTATAGCACCATATATGGATGGAATTGAATGGTTCTTTAAAGGTTCGCCGCCAAAGAGTAGTTTTGAACCTGGTATCTGAAGCAATTTATTCAAGTGCTCTAGCATGGCTTCAGTTGTGAACTGCAACAACAAAAGAGAAAAGCAAAGTTAACAATCAGAATAGCTTTGCTCATGTGTAGGATGAAATGGATAATAGTACTAGGAAAAAAAATTCAACAGGTGGATCAAATAATTATGCCATACTTCATAGTGTCCTATATGCATGGAAAGATGTCTAGGTTGCCTAGGTTTTTTCTGATCAATACCGCAAAGGTTGGTCAAATCCCTAAAGGGTTAATTGCCTAAGCCCCCTGATCAACTGGCTTGACTGACCAACCGCTTTTGAGATTTAGCCCAGTATTCCAGAAGCCTATTTCCTCCACATCATGAACACATAAAGGTAAAACCATTAGAAGGCTTCTTCAAGGACATCTAATTTGCAATCCAAAAAATCTATCAGTTCAAATGTTGCTACTCCAAAATGCACTTTTTAAATCATCTAGGATAGTAGTAAGAAGAATGCTATTAATTGGATGCTTCGTGAGTGGTATTTTTGAAGATCATATAAATAAGATAATTAAAGATAGAAGCAAAAGTAGCACACTTACAGTAAGGACAGGGCCAATGGTTAAATCTTCTAATTTCCTTCTCTCAGCAAGGTTTTTAATTTTGGATAAAAGTGAAGTTCTAGACCAGTTCTGCAAAAGGACAACAATGAGATTATTAAGATTAATGAAAGGAAATTGGTTGGTCACAATCTACAAAGTCCTATTCACAATGTTGTGACTATGAGCAAATCTATGCAGATGAAATAAAAGACAAAACACAATCCAAGATAGAAATACAAGAAGTCATCTTCTCAGCCTTAATAATAGAACATTCTTAATAAGCATCAAATGCAAACAGCTAACCTCATGCATGAATAATATTGATTGTGCTGAGCACTTCTGACCACTACATGCATATGCATCCTGATCACAGACCCATGCAACATAATCTTCCTGCAATCCAAAAACCCATAAGACATACCACAAGACTATTATAAAATTACATAGCTGAAACTGTATAATCTAATATTGAAATTGTTGATAAGTAACCTCCTGAACATCAGGCCCTAGAACTTTCCAGTCAAATCCTGCATCTTCCAACTTAATGCGACCCTTAAGGTCAACAGCCAACTTGTCTGCCACTCTTGAGCTACCAGTAAAGAGGGTCATTCGTGGGTTTCCCTACAAGAGAAATATAAGTATGAAATTTGATTTTATATACACTTCTAACAAATTTACATGTTATAAAGCGCATTTATAAGAATTGTAAAATTCATGGCTGAGAGCTAATTCAGTAATAAGAAAAAATGGGCAAAGACATTAGACAATGAACTCCAAAATCAAAGGTACAATTCATTTTCTCTTAGAGGTAACTATAACTTTTCCAAGAAGAAAAGTTTTCTTGAGCCACTGTCAGGACCAACAGCACCTTATCTTTTTGTTTTTTGGCCTTTACAGTCCATTACCAACACTATCATCAAACCCATTCAAGCCTCCATCAAAGGGTCCAGTACCTCCGCAGCCCCACAATTGCCTCCACCACACTACCATCATATGTGTTAAGACTTCGTCTTTTCTAGATATCATATATGTAACCATATAACCGTGGGATAAGGAGCAGAACATAAGTTGATATTCTGACTGTTTTGAGTGTACAGATGTCCAGCTCACTGACTTAGTGTTATAACTGTTGAAAGAACACATATGGAATATAAGAAGATGGAAAATTCCAGGACTAGAAATATATCAAATCCATTACCAAAGTAAACCACTTATAGAATTGCAAGTTGGGCAAGTTGGGGAGAGAGGCCCAAAATATCCAAAGTATCTAGTAAATAAACTTCAACAAATTATAACCAAATATTCAACAATCCTACACCAGTGTTGTTGAATACACAAGAAGTACTAGTGATCAAGAGCAACTTTAATCACGTAGTAAACCATATAAGCAAGCAATTGAAAATCTGCAGGAATAAAGTAACTGGCTCTGATATAATTAAGAATCAGAAAGCAAAATTTGTCAATCTATTACTAACCTCCAATAATATCTTGTTCATTGTCTTCCCATCAGAATTTATGAAGTCAACATCCTCCGCAGGTAACCCACAATAATGAAGTAAGCGCATCATTTGCTCCATGACAATGCTCACCTATGAAACATTATCAGTCACTATTTTTATATAAGACAAATCTCAAAAAAAGAATAGTAGACTTTACTAGAAAGGAATGCCAGTATACAAAAGAATAATTTAGAAAATACTTCACAGTATTTTTAAAGTAGGTAATTGAGCATTATTCCACCAATTTCTGAAAAGACAAATTTTAGAGCATCATTCTGCTAGCCATGTGCATCATCCTCATTATTCACTCTCTTTTTCACTCTCCCATTGAACATCCATAGATGTTCTTTAATTAGAAATTTGTACATTCTCTTCTCAATTTTACCCACTGCAACAAGTTCTCACATCATATGCACTAATTAATATATTATCAATTAGAAAGTTCACACCAACCATAATACATAAAAGATTACAGGCATACCTTGCTATCAACTTTAAGAATAGGCTTGTTGCCCATATAAAGTGCACCCATCAACTGAAGTACAGGAATCTCCAAGGGAAAATTGAAAGGAGTAATTATTGCAACCTGCACAGACAGTCTTTTATATTAGCAAGGTATTAAGAGACTATATAAATTATTCATTATCTACTATTCAGATGAAACAAGGATTTCTGGAACACCCAAAACTTGAATAGAAACTAACGAAGAGACAGTCTGTATCCATCTTGACATGGGGAAAACATATTCAGAAAATGAAACCAAAATCCACATCAAGATGACAAGATAGTTTTTTTTAAAAAAATTTTATTGTTATTCTTTTTTTGATAAGTTGAGATGACAAAATAGTATGCCTAGTATAAAAAAAGTTGAACCAATTAGAGAAAGCATCTATCTCATAAAGATCAATGCCTTTTTCATATCGAAGGTCCATAATATCTTTTTAATCATCTTCTTGTTTCTTTTCTTTTTTAATAACCATTTCCCCTGTGCGGCATGTGCTTAATTAAAAAAACTAGACTTCTTTTTCCTGAGAGCACGGTAAAAGAGGACCTACTATGAAATTCTTATTAGATTCACTTACTACGCGGGAGAACTTCATGTCTATATTTCAAACAGTCAGGTCAGACTGCATCTTATTACTTAAGAAGATCTAACAAACTATTAAAGAGCTCTAATGAAGATATAAAAGATCCTAGTGACAAATCTTTATTACACTCTCAAGAATAATTCTAACACGTTCTTTTCCATGACAACTTTTCAACCATCATTGGTTGAAGTGCGAACAAGCTACTCTGAATTGAGTAAATTTTCCAACTTTTCCCTTTATTAAAAATTCGATGTTTAGCAATTATTGAGAAATTTGATGAAGGTCTTGAATCTACTAGTATCAATCATATTTACAGGGAACAACTTACAGGACCATAAGGCCAACGAAAACCATGACTTTGCTGTCCTAGATGATCTCCAGGTACTGCAAAAGATCTCGCAAGGAAACGAACCTGCCAAATTTGTAGACAGAAATTGCAAAAAAAACTTCTTTAGCAACTTTACTAGAGAGATTACAGCTGAATCATGAAACAATTTATTACACAAAAGTTTTATAATTATGTCTAGGGTATTTCTTGCAGTATATAAGACGGTTGTGATAAATGCAGCATATATTAACAGTAATTTTATCATTATTCCATCTATTTGGATGAGAAGAAACCAATTAACAGATTTTCAATAACAGATTTATCAATACGAAAGAAGCCCATTTTTCTTTGCAACACCAAAAAGGCTCCAAGTGATTTCATCTTGATGTACCTGATCACCAGAGAAATTCTCAAAGAACTTTTGTGTAACATAAACTTCTCCAAGAGCCTGCTTGTAACTCTTTGGAGCAACTCTCTGTATTAACCTAGTGAAGAAATCAGAAACCTGAAAGTTGTACAAAAATAAATAAAAATTAATGCAATACAAATTATCTATTATACCTTGGGTAAAACAACTAAAAAATTAATATATGTGACGTTGAATAATCTTATCGAATTAATTCATAATTCAAAGAAGAGAAAAAACTTAATAAAAAATTATTATCTCTTTCCTTACAGTACATTACCTTTGGAATGGAAAGCATGTGGGCTGCCTTTCCAGATATGTCTCCAAACAAAAGATACCTGCAAAAGATGGTTTGCTGTCAGTTGTTATAATTTGATTGAACATTGTTATTGAGGTCTTCTTTCAGAAAACAGGTAATAATTTATCACAGTATCCTCAGTGCAAAATATCCCAAATAGATATATATAAGCAAGGGGAAGAAAAAAGGACACAGAGACCAAATAAGCAATGCAAACCTCTCTGGTGCTTTAAAGGGATTGTGTAGACCATGTTTGGGACACTTGGACAAGCTCTCCACAAATGGCTGCATAATTCAATCGCAATTGGGGAAGAATTTAGATGCTAAATATGCAAACATAAGTAAGCATGTCAAAGATGGAGCCAAAAAAAAAAAGGCTAATCATTTCAAAGATAAAATCATTGAACTTGTGAGAGAAGGAAAATGGAAAGATGGCATGATGAAGCATAAGGACTTAAGTTCAGCTTCTATGTACAATCAATAATGAGGAAGATCTTTTAAAAAATAAAGCACTTGTAAACTACTCATGATACACACCTGAATGCCTGCTTCATCTACCTCAGCAACTTTAATGAATGGCTCTCCATTTAAAGGATCCAAAAGTGTATTCCAATTTGAAGATGTTTTCCATTTACCCTGCACTGAAAGTGACAACATTCTATGTTCATAATACTTGATCAATGTGGGTTTATAAAAAGGACAAGTTCAAGGCAACCTAATTCAGCTAAGATATGACAAAGAAAACAACATTATTCTAGTGGCTGAGTCTAAGCTTCAGCAGTAGAAGCAACAAAACTGTCCTTTCTTTTGGGGAAGGGAAAGTGGGGTTCAGGATAATATTTCATCCATTCGACTTTATATATATATATATATATATATATATATATAAACTAAAAACAGAGCAAAAAGCAACTAGAGAATCATTATAGAGAATTACACCTAGCTGATCCTTGTAAAGTAAACTTGTTTGTTTCTTTATTTTCAATTCTTGTTAGCTGTAGAGCATTATCTATAATAAACAGCGATTTTTGAGTTAAACATACTGCTGAAGTAGCAGTACCTACCCAAGTTGTGAACTTCAGCAGGTTGAGAACCCGATATCTCTTCAACGTCTACAGTAGCAAAGGGTATGGAATGAACAGATCTGCGATAAAAATGAAATTGTTATCAGGGAAACCACTAGAAATAAAACATACAGAGTGACAGGTAAATCAACTTCAGAGCCCATATATTTGGCACAAATAAGAATATAGTTAAACTAAACCTTCCACAGCACAAGCAAATCTTTTCAAATATTACAAAATCTTCCAAGTAAGAATCATCAAATCATCAGGAACAGATCCCATAATAACCTTATAAACTCGTTAGAGGTATGAATACATGACAGTTTTATCTTATGGATTGCCTTGAAAATTGTATAGGTAGAAAGGCCCGAAGCCGTCTAGGATTCTGACTCCAAATGCATTTCAGTTACAAAAAATAAATAGATGGGGAACTCATGACCAGTTTGACAAACATAATCATATTCCAATTTAATTTTCAGTCTATGACCTTGAATCTAAAATAAGCAATCTAAAAATTAAATAACGGCTACTAAAAGAACTTTTATGAATTAGCGTCAATGTGAATGTCTGCAGAATCAATGGGGGATATAGAATGCATTCTGCTTATTGGAATAGCACACAATCTAAGAGTCCAAACAGAATATATGTGCCCCAACACGACCCACTTCCAAGTTACAATGGACCACTGAGGTATCAGAAATCATCAAAATAGCAAACCTTACTATTTTATAAATGCCTCATACCAATTACTTGGGATCTGCTACAAGAGTCAGTCTGTAACAAGTAAGGTAAAAACTATAAAATACATCTGTAATAGTCTCCGACATAGCTACAAACAGATTACCTTCTCTTTTTTTTCTAAATAATTTTTTTTAAAACAATTAGATGAATGCAAATTGCAAAACCCATCAATTCACAGCACCAAAAACAAACCCAACAGTCTTTTCTTCTTCTTTTTTTGGAGAGAGAGAAGCAAACCCAATAGTCTGAATGACAAAAAACTCAAAAAGCAACACAAAGCAAGCAATGTTCCAACCATTTTCAACAAACCCAGAAACTGAAAATCATTAACATACCTTGAGAGATTGAAAGAATTGAAGAAACTGAGACCCTTTTGGGGAGCTTTGGCCCTCATAACTCCACAGTATAGAAACCTGTTCATGATGTTTGCTCTGTGATAGTGGACTGAACTGGAAAAAAAGTTTTGTTCTTCTCAACTCCAATAAACCTTGAACAACTGGAAGGCCAACCAAGCTGTCCTTTTCATGTACTTTTTTTGGATTTAACTTTTAGATTGTGTTGGCTTGACATTTTGCTCATCCCAATAATACCCTTTAAATCTCATCCTGAATGTTTGTGGGTCAGTTATCCCATGCCATGCGTGTAGGATTTCTTGCTCTCACAGTCAGTATTTTTTGCTCTGTTTGGACTTTTTTGACCATCAAAATTAATAACAATTTGGTTTACCGATTACACTTCAGACTTACGTGGACCCAACTCAAGGATAGTATCAAGCGATTGAATTTGTTTACTGAGATAAAGGAACATAGGAAACTGAACCCAGGTGATATATATATATATATTATATATATATATATATATATAAATACACACAGGTGAATTCCACACAATTTTTTGACTACTTTTTATGTAAAAATAAAAAAGTTGTCAAAAAAAAAATGATAACTTTTTTATTTTTATATATAAAATTTCTTAAAATAATTTGCTATAAAACTCTCTCTCTCTCTCTCTCTCTCTCTCTCTCTATATATATATATATATATATATATATATATATTTGGAGCAAATCCCAAGCAATATGTAATTGCTGAGATAAAGAACATTGGAGACTAAAACTCATTGATATATTATATATGGTAAAATGTAAAACTGAATCTTCAAGTTTTTTTAGATTTCATTCATTTCAGTTTTTTAATTTTGTTTTTGTTCATTTTAGTCCTTTAATTTTCAAAATTATTCAATTAAGGCTTTTCTATCAAATTTTGTTACATGTTGTGGTTAATTTTTCAATTTTATAAATTTTTCTTCAAATTTTTTTAATTTAAAAAAATTCAATTAATGATTGAAAAAAAAATTTTAGATTTTTTTTTTCAAAATTTTTTAACAAAAGTTAACGGAAATGCCTTAATTGAATAAATCTGAAACTTAAAGGATTGAAATGAATGAAAACAAAGTTAGAGTATTGAAATGAAATCTAAAGAAAGTTAGAGGGTCAGTTTTATATTTTAACATATTATATATAAGCCACATAGAGTAAAAAACAATAATTTTTTGGATGATTGTAATTTTTTATTTTTAAACGATGCATTATCAATAAATAAAAAATCATTTTTTAAAAAATATATTCAAAATATATTTATTTCATTATATTATTTAAATGGTTCGGATAAGTTTTCACAGTAAAATTTGTAAGATTTATAATTTTTTATTATTAGGTAAATGTTTGGTAATTTTTATAATTTATTTGTTACTGCATAGAATTTTCTTTTTGTAAAATTCCACTTTTAAAAATATAATTATATTTTAGTCAAATTTAAAATAAATAAATAAACTTTTAGTAAAAGTTATATCCAAATACACCAGGTTCATACGGATTATGAAAGTAAGTGTAGTTCTGACTCTTCTAATTGTGCAACTAAAATAAAAATTCTGGTGCAACACCCTAGTGCACAACTTTGCTCATAACTCGCCCATGTGATGAGTTGTAGTTGGTAGAGGGGTGTTGATGGGTCCATGTAGGGACACTTCTCCACCAACCACAACTCGCCACATAGGCGAGTGGTGGGAAAAGTTGTGCACTAGTGTGTGGCACCAAAACTTCTCCAACTAAAAATGATGATTGTTGTTGACTAAAAATTTTAAACTTAGGTTGTTGTTTTTAAATTTTGTCATATATTTTTTTTGACAAAAATGTGGCCTAAAAATTGGACAAATTAGATTTTCAGGTAAAGCCCATTTGTAAGGACTTACATTGTTGGAGTATTTTTTAAAATATACTATAATTTATTTTAAATATTGATTAAATGCCTACTTGTGTGAACTGATGAAATATACTTTTTATCTTTGATGGCAAAATCGGTTTCTTTGCTTAAAATGGAATTCAAATACAAAATAATAATAGCTCTTTACAGCTTCGTTTTCAATGTGTGAGTTATTTCCTATTATATACATTAACATTCAACTATAGTAATAATATATATTAAATAGTCATAAGTTATTGAACATTTGTCTTTTTTTTTTTTTTTTAATAAACAGTAATATTTATTAGAACATATGATTACGCAAAAATAGTAATATTAGGGTATATTTGATAACTATTTTTTTATTTTATTTTCTGTTTTCAAAATCAATTTTCTATTTTTGTGACTAAAAAACTTGTTTGACAACCTTTTTTATTTAGCAAGTTTTGTAAATGTTAGTGGTTGAATGGCTGTTAAACATTCAAACCTATCATCGATTGTCAAAATTTGAATTAATATTTAATTTTGTCCTAAATGTTGGCAAAAATTGTTTATGTGATTGAATCAATTATGACCACAATGCATTTTATGAACTTTCCCACTACTAATTTATATACATGATGTAGGTTCCAGTTAACTCAATTGGTAAAATCTCTGATAATTGAATAAGAGATTTGTGGTTCAATCCCCGCCTACACTAAAAATTGACAAATGTCTCGGTCTGATAATAAAAGAGTTATTATTAAGAGCGGATGCCATAAGTTGAAACTCTCTTAAAAAAAAATATGATATAATCAAAGGAAGTGTCTTAGAGCTATCAATATTCTTTTTGTAATATATGTTCTTAGCTTTCAAACTTTGTTAGCAAGCTTCAATTTTATCATTTTTTTTTGTAGAAGATAGAATTTCTACTCTAACTTAATCTAAATGTATATATGTGTGAAACTCTTTCCTAGAGACTTGAACTCCAGCCCTTACCCCCAACACCCCACAAACAATTATATTAGTAGAGTGACCATCACATCAAAGGAGAGCGGTGGTATGAATAAATTTTATCCCTAACAACTAGATATTGTTTTCTATAGAGTTTTTTATCCTACAAGTGGTGTATTTGTTAGGAACTAAGGATATACAACTTGGTGGTCTGGACTTATTGTATCTTGGGGTGGCATACAAAATTGTCTAGTTTATTACACCAAAAAGCTCTGTAGACTACGTGTATTGTCTCAAGAGAGCGACTGCCTTCATTTCACTACTTCAAACTCATAGAATTAATGGTATTTTATTTTAAACAGAAGCACAATATAAAAATTAAATCAGATTAAAATTTTACTTTAAATGGAGAAGGTGTAATTGGAAGCATCTATACATAAATGGAGAAGTGTAATTCGCTTTGATCTCTTGCATCATATATATAATATATTAAAGTGGAAGCACAATAAAAAATTATATAAATGGAGAAGGTGTAATTGCTTTTGATCTCTTGCATCATATATATATATATATATTTTAAAGTGGAAGCACAATAAAAAAAAAAGATTATAATTGTATGGCAGGTTTTTAATTGGAATATAATTTGATGTCAAATGTTCATCTAATTGAACTATAATTTGATACAACATATGGTCTATGCCCAATTTGCCGTATAAAGAAAGGCCTAGGCCCAACTAAACAGAGGTCTTGCAAGCCCAATTACAAACTGATAACTAGGTTCCTATAGTTATGGCCGAATAAGTGGTCGGTTTTGTGAGTAAGCTTTAAGCAAAACAATAATAATAATAATTATTATTATTATTATTTTTTAGAATCAACTGTAAGCAATTAAGATTGTAGTTTGCCAACTAATTTGCACAATAGTGCACCTCCCAAATAAGAATATTTATGGCCTAACTTTAGGCTTGTATCAAAGTTCCATATACTTCATTAAAAAATAATAATTAATTGGTGTCTTAGTTTGATGATAAAAAACTATCATCAGGAGCGGACGTCATAGGTTGAAACTCTCTCTAAAAAAAAATGATAATTTCAGAACCATTTTTAATCTCTACTTATATTATACCATGATTCCTCCAAGTCATTAATGTTCCATGATTCAACCGAAAACTTAGATATATATTTTTAGTAGACAATTATATTTAAATATGACTTCTTTTACTCTTTATTTTATTGATCAAAACAGGGAATATTATTTATTTATTTATGTATGAAAAGGAGTTTACAATGTATTTTTCTACATTTAGCAAAACAAAAAAAAAAACCCCAGAAGATACCTCAAGGGAGGTGTGAACAAAAAGGATAACCTATCATAAATGACTATGTTATCTTGCTGATGACCCCTTTGGTTGACCAAAGTAAAGGCCTGCTCCAGAATTGACTGCACTGGGCACAAGCAATTTGTGAGGTTAATTAATTACAATTAGTAAGGAATAAATTAACTTAGGACAGCTTTCTGAAAAACAGTGAAATAGAATATTATGCTCATTGTTAAGGGTCCAATCAATATAGGAAGCCAAGAATGAATGAATCCAAAATAAAAGAGGAGATTGCTGGAGTAGTCTCTAGCTAGGCCAAATTGATCAGAAAAGCTGTGTTATTTAGATTTATTTATTCAATAATCGAATTCTTAAGCTTCCGTAAGAATTCTCAATGAATTTGGCCACCTTAAAACACTCCAAAGTAGGAATCAAAGAACCCAGGAGCGAAAAAGAAGAAGTAGGAATTAAAGAAGTTTGACTTAGATGTATCATGGTACTCCTAACTGTTTGGTTGTTAATGTCAAAGGAAAAACCCACCTAGGATTGGTCTGGTTCAATACAATTTGAGGACTACATAAGGTGATAAATTTAAAAATAAAAATATAATTTGAGGAACCATAATTTTAAATATCTGTTAAGTAAAATATATTTAAATTTTAATATTATAGGTTTTATTTAAAAAAATATTTTTCTTGCATGTTGTATTTAGATTTTAATAACATCTCTTTTTTAATTTACAATATCTAATTCGCTTAGTCTTTTTAATATAATAGATCTGAAGTACTATTCAATATTATTGTAATTAACAATTTATAATTTCAATTGGATTCAATTTTTATCAGTTCAATATTTTAAGAATTTTTTTTTAAAAGTGGGTAAAAAATGTTCACATTCTACTTTTTTTTTTTAATAGGTCTAGAGATGCAAAATTTAAATAATTTATTTTCACAACTAACAAGGTGACATACTATGATTAAAGTTGATAAAAGTAATATTAATAGTGGATCAATGATTATGAAAAATTTGTGTCCCTTGCATCTTTTTTTTTTCTTTATATATATATATATATAATCAATTATCTTTTCACAATTTTGGAACCTTTTTAAAATCGGGAAGCCTTTAAAGTCTAGGCATAAACCCAACCCTGAACCCATCCATACCAATGCCATCCAAATTCAACATATAAGGTTTGGATTCAGATCTTCTAGAGTTCCTAGGGTACTCTACCAAGTAGATTTCATTAAATCCTAACCACTCTTAAATGATTTAATGGTCTAGATTCTGTCATGTCAGCATTTCATTAACAATAATCTTAATTGTTTTGTTTTCAACATTATTTTATTATTTCAAGAATATTATTAATGAAATGCTGACATGGCAGAATTTAAACCATTAAATCATTAGAGAACGGTTAGAATTTAATGAAATTTACTAGTAGAGTACCCTAGGAATTCTAGAAGATATGAATCCATAAGGTTTAGTTTTAAGATTTTTGTTCCTTCTTTTTTTGACCAAGGTCAAGTGCCCTAGTACATTAATTGTCAACGAACCAATCAATGGTACTCTCTGAGGACACTATTATTATATAAGGTGAAAGCTAGTAATTTATTTATTTATTTATAATTAAATATTTTTGGAAAGTTTTGTTTTGTTTTGTTTTCTTTTTCCTTCTTCATTTTTCGGCGGATATAGTATTGTTGACTTAGTACAATAAACTGATAAAGTCCATAATTTATCACGTATAAAATTAAAATGTCGACGGCCATTGACAATTGAGAGCGTGCATCACCTACTATATTATTATCTAAATCTTACTATTATTTTACTCCAATATGTACAAATAAAACAACAATATCATTGGGAAGCTCTTGTAGAAATTGACTTCTTTACAATTCCATATCGGTGCACGATATTAATCTCTTCCTGTTTTCTATTGAATTAATGCAACGACCAATTTGTTGAAGTAAGTTTCCTTATTGTGCACTACATAATGTGTACAATTGAAGTTTAGAATTAGTCAGAATATTCTTTCTACTTGTCGTCTACCTAATTTAGAGCTGGTATATATTAATATATATATATATATATATATATATATATATATTATTTGGTGTGCAATAAAATATTGAGTACAAGAAGAATGGCATATTGCAAAACTTGCATTAGAAAAAACTGGAAGTTATTCAAATTGGTAATAAAAAAAATGTGTGTGTGTGTTTTAACTTTTAATTTTAGTTCCAAATTCAGCAAGCTGTTACAATTATTTTTCCTTCTTCTTCTCTTCGGCTTGCCGATTTGAGATTGGGATGATAGGAGAATGTAAATTTGTGATGTCCATGCCAAGCATTTCTGAAAGTCTTCATAAATTATTTAATAAATGTTAATTGTTCAGCCAAACAATCAATATATAAATAATCCTAAATTATTTAATAAAGATTAATTAATCAACCAAATAATCCTATATATTTCACCAATTATTCAACCAAATTGGTGACATAGTCTCATCCTTATCCTATCTAGCTAGTCAATTTTCAACCAATGGGTCCTTATCTAACCCAGAAAAAACCAATCCCTTGCGCCTTTATGTATTAGTTTTGTGGAGATTGATGTTACGTAATTAATACCATTCTATGAGCCAAGCAGAAAAATGTATAGAATTTATACAATTTTGTCTAAAAATAACTTACATCAGTTCATATATGTGTAAAAAAATTTACATTAACATTATTCATTTTGTATTTAGTTGTTTATTCTTTTTTTTCTTTTTCTTTTTTTCGAATCTTGAGTATGAAGGAAAAGAGTTGATGGTGGTTGTTGTGTGTGAAGAAATATAAACAATTAAAAAAATAAAGAAAAATTGATATTTTAATGAAATGAAATGTAAAATAGATAATCTGATGTAGGGTTTTTTGAAAAGTGAGTATGTAAAATAGAAAAATAAATTCTTATGCTAAAATAGACATATATATTTGCACAAACTGATGCAAATGCCCTTATGTATTTCAAGTTTGGAAAGTTAACCCCGAGTGATTGGTTTAGTAGTTTCTAATATCTCATGATATCTATAAGATCCTGGATTTAAAACCTCTTGCCAACATCTTGAAGACACCTCCATTAAATTTTTCTTTATAATAACCTAGTGCATGTACATTTTTTGACAAACTTTTATATTTCTTATAAAACTAGCATCAAAACTTTCTTATAATAGTCTATGCCCTGGGGGGACTCTTTCAAGTTTTGGACGGAAGGATGAACTAGCAGATTGCCTGCTAGGTTTTGGGGCACATACAACCGGAATTGGTAGCAAATCAAGTAAATAGGCCTAGGTACAGAGCATTCGTTCATGGGTTGAAAAGGCTATATATAATTAAAGCTCAATTTTACTTGAAAGTTGAAATAATTGGTTAATGCATGCACAAGCCAAGAAATCCAAATCCTAATGATTAACAATTTAATATTGCTAAAAGAAATGCCTGGAGCTAGTCCAGTAGAATAACCCTAATGTAGCCAAAAGTCTCAAGGTTGTGAGAATTTTAAATTGAAAATTCCTCCATAATCTACTACATTGTGGCTGCTATACTTTTTGGTTGAGTTGTTTTTCCAATTTTTTTTTTTAATGAAGCTTGTATGACTGGTCGGAAACCAAGTTTCTTACTTGTAACCTTTAAAAATAACTTTGTCCAGATCAAAGTTTTAAAAATACTAATCAAAATATTAAAATATCTAAACGGAAGACTAAGATAATGCTTATAACTTCTCACAAGTCACAAGTAAGAATGAAGTATAAGCCATTGACCTAATATGGATTTCTCTTTTTGTCTCTCTCGAAACTATAAAATGACTTAGGGGTGGCATTTTAAATTAGGTATATCAATGAATTCATACGTGTGTACGCACACATATAATATACTTAACTTTGTGTAATCCCTTACATATGCATGAGCATATCTAATATTATAACCACAATTATATAGAACATTATTCACACACAATTTATTATTACTTAGATTTTCATTTAAGAATCTTATTCTCGAAATTTGAAAGAGTTTGCAAATTGTACATTTATGATCAATTTTAGTAAGAAAGAAAAGGATAATTTATTGACATACTTATATAGTAAGTTTTTATTAATTAAAATCAATTTTGATATTATGATACAATATATTTTGTTAATGTTTATCATTTTTTTCATATAGGTCTCTGATTTTTTTTCAGCATAAAATGGTTTTTAAAATGATTTCAGTTGAAAATGTTTTTAGAAAAATTGCTTATTTTTTGGGGTACTTTTTTTTTTTTAATTTATAAATTTTCTTGCATTTGGCTCGTACTAAAAATAACGCTTTTTCTCTCTATATTATATATATTTAAATACTTTAATTTACCTCTTTAATATATCAATACATAAAAATCAAAATAAATCTAAAAAATAGGAAAAACAAAAACAATATTTTTAAAAATTACTCTAATAAGCACAAACAAAATCAGACTGCCAAAAAAAAAAAAAAAAAAAAACTAAACTTACTAAATCCTTGGCGGGACCCATCCCACTCATTTATCTAATTGGAAATTCACGTGCATAATTACCACTAATTCAAACCTCTAAAAGGACACTTCTAACTTAAAAGTCTTTTTTTATTATTATTATTTTTTAACTTTTTAAGAGTGTGGGGGTGATTCGCAAAATTTTAAGGCATATCACAATCAAACCATTTCGATAGTCATGAGAGTAATTTTGTCATTTTGTTGGTATTATAATCATATTAGAGCTTTTGAATATATTTTTGTCATTTTATTAGTTGGGAGATATTTTTGGTCATTTTGAACATTTTGAAGGTATTTTGGTCCTTTTGAATATTGTATGAATATCTTTGTTATTTGATTAGAGCTGTAAATAAATCAAATTGTTTATAGATAATTTGAGTTTGACTTGGGAAAAGGCTTGTTTATGTTCCATTGTTTAGCCAACAAGCTAAGCTTAAGCCCAAGTTTAGACTCGATTATTAAATAAACTAAGCTTAAGTATAATAATGTGTTCATGAATAAGTTTATGAACATGAGGATCAATTTAACTCTCTCTCTCTCTCTCTCTCTCTCTCTCTCTCTCTCTCTCTCTATATATATATATATATATATATATATATATATATATATATATATTGTAAGGTCACAATTCGTACCCGAACCCAACAGTATGAAGGGAACAGGCCCAAAAAATCCAATACAATGAAATTTGTAGAGAATGACTTGAAAACTAGGTTCTATGGATGTTGGATAACAAAAATGATGGGCTAGATCCCCAATTCACATGCAACGAACTGTTTACATAAAAGAACTTCTCCTCGAACGTATGCCGAGGACAGTTTGTATTGCTTTTCCTCATTTTAAAAATAGATTACAATTGAGGGTGATGTGTATAGTGTTTCTCTCTTTCTTTTTCGACCCCCCTCCTTGAATGCCTTTTTTTTTTTTCCTTTTATATCATCCTCCTTCCCTCCATCCTCCACGTATGGATCAGATCCTTAATCAAGATACTTGTCCCATCCACTGCTCTCTTGAAATTTTCAAACAATAGCTTAAGGTTGATTGCCACTGTTCAAATGTTATTTCCTCATTAATGCGGCCAGAGAGGTAGGTGCAGAGTTTTGAATGCGGTGGTAGCAGTTTTCTCTAAGATATTTCTCATTCGTTCTTCCCCTCCGTGCCCTTGTGGAACACATCTTCATCCACCAGACCTACCAGAATCTCCTTCTAAACATCATGGCGTATCATATGATCTTCATTTCATCTAGTCGAGGAGATGTCCCTCCTTAGACTACTTCCATCAGCCTCTTTCACAACAGTTCACTTGTGGGCTTTTAAGTCCGGTGTTGTTACTACCATTAAACCTTCCTCCGAAAAGTTAATACCCTCGAATCAGACCTAAGGCCCAAAAATGTGCCCTGGACCTTTTGTCCTCACAATAGCCCCTAAAACTTCATTTTTCTCTTCTATCAGAGGAGAAAATTGAGGTTTTGACCCCACGTGCCAACCTTCGCACATTTCTTAAACTGCTACACATGAAAACATCATTTCCTTCTTTAAAAACTGCTTCTGACGCCTTGAAGTCCACAACGCTCCTATTAATTGCTCCAAGCGACGCATTGTCACCCACATCTAATGGTGAGATGTAAATCTAACGGTCTGGATTTTTTGTTTGAATTTTGAGCGGGATAACTACCATTCGGTTCCGCCTCTCATATAAAACACCTGGGAAGTTGCAATTTTTCAATCTACTCCAGAAATTGACTGGCTCTAAAGAGTTCCTCATCTTTTCTACTCCCAAGAAGTTCCTGAAGAGTCATCTACTTCTTCTCTCGTAAGCTTTTACACTTTTAAGTTCTTTTTCTCCTCGGCTATAGTCCTTGGCCATTAATTGTACCCCCTTTTCTTTCTAAACCTTCATCTTTACTCCAACCAAATGGGTAAATTCAAATGTTTAGTAGATACTGACGTAGGTATGGAGGGTTTCCGAGCCAAATACCACATTCCTTTAGAAGTGGATTTGAGGTACTGCCCTCTAAAAGCCATAGCTAACGATAGAGAAGAAGGAGAAGTTGTCATTCCCATAATCGCATTTTTAGAGGGCGGAATGACACTTCCCATGAAGAACGTAACTAGTGAATATTTGTGTAACCATAGATTATGCCCAGGCCAATGTACACCTAACATGTTTAGAATCTTAGATTGTGTCGACGCTCTCAATGAGCAAATGGGTTTGAATCTCATATAGCACGATGTTGTCCATATATATGAGTGTCATAAACTTAAAGACGTAGGATATTACCTCAAGTCTCGGTTTAACATTGTTAGACTCATATCATGTCTTCCCAAATCTAACAAAGGCATGAAGGACGACTACTTAATCGCCTCTGGGAAGTAGTATGACGGTCCTTATTGTCCAGTCAAAGAGGGAAAACTAGGTGTGATTCCATAGGGTTTAGGTCCTTTGGCTTGGAGTTTAGTTCTTCTAATCTTATCACTTAGATTCACATTGCATTTTACTTTCTCCTTGTTTCAAATCTGTTGTTGTTCTAACCATGTTTGGCTTCTTGGATGTCTTCTGAGCTTATCCAGCATCACGATCTTCAACAGAGTTTTGAGATCCGAGGTATTCGTGAGTGAAGACAGGTAGGTGAGAGTAGGCCATCTTATCCTTGGGTACGAACCGCTATCGACTACCTTCCAAGATATTAGCAACGCAATCATCGCGGGTGACAGGAGACATAAAAGGATAGACATCTCAAAAACGGGGTTTCTCGCCTCACGTGATCTGCCAGACAATCCCTCTGTCATTATATACGTACGTCCAATAACAGCAGTCCCTTCGCCTGTGCAATCTAAAGCAGCAGCCGACCGAGAAGAATCCACATCTTCTTACTTATCCCTCGAGGAGGAAATAGACCAATTCCGACTTGAGGAAGCAGAGAAACCTTCACAGGGCCATGTTGTTAACCTCTCAGACGAAGAAAACGAATCCACCGAGAGCTCTGGTATAAAAAGTTTCATAGTTGCCTGTGTAGACAGCAGCTCTGAGGAGGAAGAAGAAGAAATGTCTCGACAACTAGGGACAAGTTTGAAGAATCTTTTTGCCAAGAGGGGTAAGTAAGCTACCGTGAAGGGCACTTCGGGATCTCAACCTCCTGCCAATCTCCCACCCCTCCCCCTCCTCTAGGCTCCCTTCTTCCTATACCCAACCTCAAAAAGAAGAAAAGAGCGGATGAGGTTGAAGAAAAGGAGTTGGCCTAGAAGAAAAAGTAGAAGCAGCAAAAGGCGGCAAAGAGCCAACTCAAGCTTCCTCCGTGGAGAGCAGGGATAGCCATGAATTGGCCGAGGTTCACCATGAGGCAACTAGATCTTTTCCTATCCCTAAAAAGGGACCTAACTTTAGTATGTGCTACTATTAACAACATTAATTGTTAATTCTTTTATTTTTTTATTGCATTTGATTTTCTTTCTATCCTTTCAATCATACACACACTTTTGTATTATTCTCATCACAATGAACTTGTTCATCACTTTTGCGCAAGCTATCCAAGAGGTTTTTGTGGCTAAAAAGTGGATAAAAGATGCTCGGAATGAGGCTAAGGCTGAAGCCAGTATCAGGATCAAGATTGAGAAAGCCTTTGGATTGGCCGAGCAGGAGAAACAAGAGCTGGCCAACAAATTGGTGGAAAAGGGAAAAAAGAGGAGAATGCCGAGGTTGGACTTAAGACAGCCGAGACGCAGGCAGAGGAGCAACACAAATAGCTTCTCGACAAAGGACAAGAGCTAGCCACTGCTCAACAAGACATTTTGTGCTTGAAGGGTGAGTTAGCTCAAGCCAA
Source organism: Castanea mollissima (assembly GCA_014183005.1). Lineage (NCBI taxonomy): Eukaryota > Viridiplantae > Streptophyta > Magnoliopsida > Fagales > Fagaceae > Castanea > Castanea mollissima. The sequence continues at coordinate 38,238,656 of JACAVU010000007.1, read as the reverse complement.
GGAAGCGACTCAAGCCACGTGGATGCTGCATCACTTGCCTCTTTCAACAAGGGGGTTGAGGAAAAGGAGATCTGATTGGCCAAAGAGCTAGTTGAAGTATGTAGGGATTACTGTCAACAAGTATGGGCAGAAGCCCTTAATGTGGCAGGGGTCCCTGCTACCTTAGAGTGGAGGAAGACCGAAAACATGTGGCTCCCTCCAGACATCCGTGCGATTGAAGCCCTTCCACCTCCTTCAACTACCTCCGAGACAGTGCCTCTTACACAACCATTCCAAGTCCAAGAACCTATCCCACCTCCTAAAGCATCTATAGGCTCTAATAAAGTGGCGGAGCAAAGTGAGAAGACTGAGAAGAATTTGAGTGAGAAAGTTGGACAAGGTAACCCTCCACTGGGGTGAAGGACAAAGGAAAACAAATTAAGACCCCGTCTGAAACCAAACCTTCAAATGCTCCCCTCATCATTAAAGAAGTGGCTCCTAAATCCAAAGAGACTGGACCCAAGCAAAAAGGGGAGGAGGACAAAACAAAGGAAGTTGAAACAAAGTCTACAGAAGACCTTCTATCGAAAACCAAGACATAAGCAACCTAGGATTCTCTCTCAACTTTTTGCCTAACTTCAAGATAGCTTTTTCTTATCATAATTTTACTACCGTCGTTTTATCCTGTGTTTTTGTTTTCCTTGACAGCCTTGGAATGCTCTCTAGATGAGGGCCGAGGTGGTTGCTTCCTCTGCACCACAGCCGGATTGACATTCAAATGATGGCAAATGAAGCTCGGATTAACCCTTGGGGCCTCATAAGCATTCCATGCAAATACATTTACATTTCATTTCAAGAACATAACCAGCTTCGTCTTCTCCTAAGGCGACAACTGAACTCCCACTTGAAAGAACTTTTCAAGATTATCATCTACAAGAACTTTTTCTAATTCTTCAAATGCATGATCTTCCCTCACTGCTGCCCTGGGCACAACTAGAGACATTAATTGCTATGAGCCCCTCTCAGCCAAGGCCGAGGACTCTGGTCTAGGCTGTTGTAGAATTGCAGCCACCATACACTGTCTAGCTACAGATTGACTCCCAATTAGCTCTTCGACTTGATCCCCAGATGGGAACTTGACTTTGAGATGTAGAGTTGAGGATACGGCCCCCAAAGCATGTAACTATGGTCTTGCCATAATGGCCGTGTCGGGAGAATAGGCATCAACCACAATGAAATCCATCTCCACCACTTTTGAGCCGGATTGCACAGGTAACCTAATTTGTCCCTTTGGTATGACAGCCTTCCCCACAAAACTTATTAGTGGTGAGTCATATGCCATAAGATCCTCAAGTCTTAAGTTTAGCCCCTTGAACAAATCAGGGTACATAATATCTGCCCCATTACCTTGGTCAACCATCACTCTCTTTACGTCGTAACCCCCTATTTTCAGTGTAACCACCAAAGCATCATTATGGGGTTGGATAGTTTCGATCTTGTCTTCTTCCGAAAAACCCAAAATAGGTGGGGCATTCCCCTTAATCCTCTTCGACTCAAAGCTAGACTCTTCGGCAAGGGTTCGTGCCACAGACATTACCTTGGAAGGACGAGAACCAGTCCTACCCGGGGTAGCAAAGATAACATTGATCATACCTAAAGGAGGCCTTAAAGCATTGTTACCTTGATTTATTGAGCCTGAATGACCTTCTTGCCTATTAGGCCAATATAGAAACTGCTTTAACCTTCCTTTCTTAACCAATTGCTCTAAATGATTCCATAGAGTCCTACAATCTTCAGTGGTATGACCCTTCTCGCGATGACAGAGGCAAAGGAGATTTTGATTACACCTCATGGGATCCCTGGCCATCTTGTTAGGACATTTGAAGTATGCTTCATTTTGGATTTTTTACCAACAACTGATGCACTGGTTCTTGAAATACAGTATTAACCACTTGAGGAGTGTTAGGATTGGATTGCCTAGCAAAATCTCTTCGAGGCCTGTTATTGTTGTATCTGTCTGACCTGAAATCCCCTCTCTCTTGGGGGATAACCTTTGCCTTTCCTTTACCTTACTGTTAATCTTCCTCAACCTGTTTGTACTTATTAATGCGATCCATGAGCCGACATACACTCTTTACAGGCTTTTAAGTCAGAGATTTCCTTAAGTCGTGCTAAGTAGGGAGGCCAACTTTGAAAGTCCTTATTGTCACATCGTCAAAATCACCATTGATCTCATTGAACATCTCTCAGTACCTGTCAGAGTATGTTTTCAGGGTCTCCCCTTCCCTCATGGCCATGGACAGTAATGAATCCAGAGGCCGAGAAATTCTACTACAGGTGATGAAGCAAGACTTAAATGCCCTAATGAGTTCCATGAAGAAATCGATGGAACCTGCCCTCAGGCCATTAAACCACCTCATCGCAACAGGTCCCAAGCTAGAAAGGAAGACTTTGCACATTAAAGTTTCATTTTTAGAGTGTATCACCATTCTATGATTGAAATGGCTCACATGCTCTATAGGATCCGTTCGGCCGTTATAAATGGTGAAATTTAGTTGGGCAAAGCGCCGTGGAAGCTTCCCCTTCTCCACCTTACGTGTGAAAGGTGACTTAGAAATTTAGTGCAACGCCCTACTCATACCATCATTTCCCAAGCCCCCGGAGGAAGACTTCTTGTCCTTATGACCATAAAGATAGTCCTCCTTATAGGAGAAATACTCACTAGGGGGAGTTTGTGACCTGAGCCTATAACTGTTACCTCGAGAATCTTCAGAAGAAGGGTAAAAAAGAGAGGGAGTATGCCTTCATCTTTCATGACGCAGCTTCTTCTTCAGGTGGTCAATCTCCTTCTGCATGGCCTTAGTATTTTCCTCATGAGGAATTTTGCTTCCCCCTCGTGAACGACTTCTGCCGGTGTCTCCTGTATACACATGACCCTCTCGATCTCTTTCCTACTCAAGATGCAGGAAGTGATCTTCATGTTGGGACCCCATAGACTCTGCATGGTGTGGACCTAAACTTGTCATAATGTCCAATTCCTAAAACACAAGATTTCCCACAAACGACGCCAATTATAAGGTCACAATTTGCACCCGAACCTAATAGTATGGAGGAAACATGCCCAAAAAGCCCAATACAATGAAATTTGTAGAGAGTGAGCTTGAAACTTAGGTTCTATAGATGTTGGATAACAAAAATGATGGGCTAAATCCCCAATTCACATGCAAAGAACTGTTTACATAACAAAACTTCTCCTCGGACGTATGCCGATGACGGTTTGTATTGTTTTTCCTTGTTCTAAAGATAGATTACAATTGAGGGTGGTGTATACATGCTTCTCTCTTTCTTTTCCGATCCCCCTCCTTGAATGCCTTTCTTTTCCTTTTATATCATCCTCTTTCTTCCCTCTATCATCCACGTATGGATCAGATCCCCGATCAAGATATTTGTCCCATCCACCACTCTCTTGAAGTCTTCAAACAATATCTGTAAGATTGATCGCCACTGTTCAGATGTCATTTCCTCATTAATGCGGTCAGAAAGGTAGGTGCAGAGTCTTTAATGCGGTGGTAATAGCTTTCTCTAAAATATTTCTCATTCGTTCTTCCCCTCTGTGCCCTTGTGGAGCACATCTTCATCCACCAAACCTACTAGAATCTTCTTCTAACATTAGCGTATCATATGATCTTTACTTTATCTAGCCGAGGAGATGTCCCTTCTCGGACTACTTCCATCAGCCTCTTTCACAACAATTCACTTGTGGGCTTTTAAGTTCGATGTTGTTACTACCATTAAACCTTCCTCCGACAAGTTAATACCCTCGGATCAGGTCCAAGGCCCAAAAACATGCCCTGGACCTTTTGTCCTCACATATATAATTTTTATATTTTTAATATATATTTGTCTAAAAATATACTTAAATAGACTTGAGAATGGACTGTGTAAAATTGTTTAATGAACGAATAAAAATTTTTAGTCATGCTTTTACTATATATAGGAAAATAAATAAATTAATTAATTAGCTCATGAACAAGTTTGCAAAAAAAAAAAAAGAACAAAGTTTAAACATGTAATCTTGTTTAGTGATAAAATTAAGTTCTACTTGAGTTCAAATTAAATAAAATTAAGTGAACAAGCTTGATTTTCAAGGCTAAGCTTGCTTACAACCCTACATTTAATAGGATTGCAAGGTACTTCGGTCATTTTAAAGGTTCTAGGAGGCGTTTAGAGGTTTGGTACATACATGTTTTGGTCATTTAGGTAATTAAAAGGGTTTATTTCTATCATTTGGAAGGTTTTTTTTTTTTTTGGGAAGGTGGGGTGGGGAGGTTCCTCTATATATATATATATATATATATATATATAGTTTTGGGTTTCTAAGGGGCATTTACGTCACTTAAAAGGTTTTGAGGTTATTTTAGTCACACGAGAGGTTTTAAGAGTATTTTGGTCATCTTGAAGATGTGAAAAGTAGTCTTTCATCATTTTGGAGGTTTCATGATATTTTTGTCATTTTTAAGATTCAAAATGCATGTTTTCTAGTGTTTCTATTCTCTTAAGAGAGAAAGGATTTTAGATTCACATGAGAGAGAGAGAGAGAGAGAGAGAGAGGGAGTTTTGTTTGAAAATGAGCAAATAAATGTTTTAAGTTGAAATAAACATGGCCTAAGCTACAAAATTTAGCCATTATGAAAATTCTGTAAAAAGGGTGCACAACCAATTTTTTAGAATATGACAATTTTGTATGAAAATATACGCTTGAATATGTTTTGGGAAACTAGGTTGAAAATGGATTTAAATGGGTTTGGACTGGGTACATTTTTCTTTTTAAATATATAGATTATTTTAGATTTGTAGGTGTGGGAAGTAAAAGGACCCAAGCAGGTATTTGGGCCTTTGGGCTCTAGTAAGGAGGGCCGATCTGTTCTTGAGCTAAGGATTTGTTAGTACTGCGAATCGGCCCATACGCCGAGGGTCTGAGGACACATTCGAGGGTGAGTTTCTCCTCGGACAAACCCAAGAGAACTCGGAGATTCACTATGAAGGTCAAGGTAGAACTCTGGAAAGACTGTTGGCTAAGAGGGGAAACCCTGAACCTTCTAGATACATCGGTGTTAGAAAAATATCATGAGCAAAGGTTGTCACTTCCACATTAAAGACTCTGCACCTACCTCCCTGGTTGCATTAATAGGGAAGTGACCCCTGAACAGTAGAACTGAAACTTCTGGTTACTATTCAAAGGCATTAAGGGAAGAAATATCTAGGGGAGAGGGAATTTGAGTAACACGTGGATAAAGCATTAGGAAAAGAAGTATTTAAAGGGGGGGGTGGAGGCCAAAAGAAGGGGGATCAGAAAGGAACCAAGAAAGAAATTAAGAATTGTAATCTTTAAGAAAGAAAGAGAAATAATAAAGAATAGTCCTCGGCTCACGTCCGAGGAGGTCTATTTGCAATTATCACTTATTATTTACAAGTGTTTGCACACCTTAGCCTGTTATCAAGTTCTCAGTACCTCTAACCTAGATTTCAAACCCACATTCTACAAATTTCATTGTTTAAGGCTCATTGGGCCTGAGCCCATAATTGTCTTTGGGTTCAGGTGCAATTGTGCACTTACAATTGGCGTCGTCTGTGGGAATCTAGTTTGAAAGGAGTTGGGATACTATGGCAGGCTTAGGCTCACACCATGTAGAGTCTCAAGGATCACAACCTGAGGATCTTTTCGAGCGTCTTGAGCGTTGAAGGGATCGTGAGGGAAGTGTTCATATAGAATACCCTAGGGCGAGCCATACTCATGGCGGGGATAGCACCACCCACGAGGATGGTGCTAAGGCCATGCAGAAGGAGATTAATCGTTTGAAAAGGAAACTGCGCCGCGTCAGACGCAGACACTCACTGTCCTCATCCAATCCTTCTTCAGTGGAGGTCCGGGGAAGTGGTTACAGCTCGAGGTCTTGGTCGCCCCCTAGCGCAACGTCCTCTTGTGGGGAGGACGACCTGCCAGCTCGCAAGCACAGGAAGCTCCCTTCCAGGGGCTTGGGGAACAATGCCATGAGTCGGGCGTTGCACCAACTCTCTAAATCGCCATTCTCACGGAGGATTGAGAAGGGGAGGCTCCCCAGGAGGTTCACCTAGCCCACCTTTACCATTTACAACGGCCGGACTGATCCAGTTGAGCACGTGAGTCACTTCAACCAGAGGATGGCAGTGCACTCTTATAATGAGACCCTGATGTGTAAAGTTTTCCCCTCTAGCCTGGGACCTGTGGCTATGAGGTGGTTCAACGGCCTTAAATCGGGATCTGTAGATTCGTTTGGGGAACTTACTACAGTATTCGCGTAGCGGTTTATTACGTGTAGCAGAGTGCCTCGGCCATTGGACTCACTGTTATCCATGGCCATGAGGGAAGGGGAGACGTTGAAAGCATACTTCGACCGGTACTGGGAGATGTTTAACGAGATAGATGGTGATTTTGATGGGGTGGTGCTCAATACCTTTAAGGCCGGCCTTCCTACTGACCACGACTTGAGGAAGTCCTTGACAAAAAAGCCCGTTCGCAGCGTACGTCGCCTCATGGATCGCATTGATGAATACAAAAGGGTAGAAGAAGACCAGCAGCAAGGAAAGGGTAAGGAGAAGGTTATCCCGCAAGAGAGAAGGGATTTCAGGTCGGACAGATACCACAACAACAAGTCGAGGAGAGACTACATCGGGCAGTCCGGCTCGGCACCACCTCAGACTGTGAATACTATGTTCCGAGAACCAGTACACCAGTTACTGGAGAAAGTTCGTAAGGAGCCTTTTTTCAGGTGGCCTATTAAAATGGCGAGAGATCCCGCGAAAAGGAATCAGAACCTCTTTTGTCAGTACCACCAGGACGTGGGCCACACCACCGAGAACTGTCGGACCCTTTGGAACCACTTGAAGCAGCTTGTCAGTGAAGGAAAACTGAAGCAGCATCTTTATCAACCTAACGGGCAGGGCCATCAATCCGGCTCAAACAATCAGAAAAATAATTCATCTCGGCCGGCGACAGGAACAATTAACGTTATCTTTGCTGCACCTGGCAGGACCGGCTCAGGTCCCACCAGGGTGATGGCAGTTTCACATTCTCAGACCGAAGAGTCAGGTTGCAGGCCGAAGAGGTTGAAGTTGAATTTGCCCGTCTTGAGATTTTCCGAGGAGGCTAAGGTTGGGACCATCCAACCCCATGACGATGCTTTTGTAGTTACTCTTAGGATAGGGAATTATGATGTAAAGAGGGTGATGATTGATCAGGGCAGCGGTGCAGATATCATGTACCCTGATTAATTTAAGGGGCTAAGATTGAAGCTGGAGGATCTCACTCCTTATGATTCGCCACTCATAAGCTTTGAAGGAAAAACCGTTGTGCCGAAAGGACAAATTCGTTTGCCCGTTCAATCTGGCTCAGAAACGGTTGAGGTGGATTTCGTTGTGGTTGACGCGTACTCCCCATATACAGCTATCCTCGCCAGGCCATGGCTGCACGCTCTGGGAGCAGTCTCCTCTACCTTACATGTTAAGATCAAGTTCCCCTCGGGGGAATATGTTGAAGAGATCCTCGGCAGTCAATCGGTGGCCAGGCAATGCATATCGGCTGCAGTGCTGCACCAGACAGAAGCCGAGTCTTCGGCTTTGATCACCAAAGACTTATAGCAATTAACAGCTCCGGGTACGCCCGACGCGGTGACAGGAGAGGAGGCTCTTTGTGAGGACTTAGAGAAGTTTTTGATAGCCGATGACCCTGAGAGGTTCTTCCAAGTTGGCATACGCTTGCCACACCAGGAGAAGATGGATTTGTTGGAGTTTCTAAAAGACAACATTGATGTTTTTGCGTGGGACCCCTATGAGGCTTCGGGCGTGGACCCAAGCTTCATTTGTCATCATTTGAATGTCAACCCCGCCATTGTTCTGAGGAGGCAGCCACCTCGGTGTTCTTTTCAGAAACATTCCGAGGCTATCAAGGAGGAAGTGCTCAAACTCAAGAGGGCTGGGGCTATTAAAGAAGTTTTCTACCCAAAATGGTTGGCGCATACAGTTGTGGTCAAAAGGAAGAATGGAACGTGGAGGGTATGTGTGGACTTCACAGATTTGAACAAAGCCTGCCCCAAGGATTCGTTCCCAATGCCACGTATTGATCAGCTTGTAGACGCCACTGTCGGACATCCTCGTATGAGTTTTTTGGATGCCTTCCAGGGTTACCACCAGATTCCATTAGCAGTGGAGGATCAAGAGAAGACGGCTTTCATTACTTCAACAGGGAACTACCACTATAAGGTCATGCCGTTTGGGTTGAAGAATGTTGGGACTACCTTCCGAAGAATGCTGATGACCAGAATGTTCGAACAGCAACTAGGGAAGACCATTGAGGTATACGTGGATGATATGGTGGTGAAGAGCAAAGCAATACCTTCGCACGTTAAAGATTTGGCTGACACCTTCCAGGTACTTAGGAGGCACAAGTTGCGTCTTAACGCCTTAAAGTGCTCTTTTGGCGTGGGTTTAGGAAAGTTCTTGGCTTATATGATTACTCATAGAGGCATAGAGGTGAACCTAGCGCAGGTCAAGGCTATTCAGGATTTGCAGCCACCTCGGAACCCAAAAGAAATCCAGAGATTGACCGGAATGATTGCCACGCTGAGCAGATTTATCTCTTAGTCCGCTGACTGGTGCCGTCCTTTCTTCTAATTGTTGAATAAATGGAAAGGGTTTCAATGGACCGAGGACTGCGTGTTAGCTTTTCAACAGCTTAAGCAATATCTTTCTCGGCCACCCATTTTGTCTCGCCCCGAGGCGGACGAGGTCCTGTTTGCGTATTTGGCAGTGGCCGTCCACGCGGTCAGCCTGGTCCTTATAAGGGATGAAAACGAGGTGCAAAGACCGGTCTACTACGTTAGTAAGTCTTTGAATGAGGCCGAGGTAAGCTATCTACTCTTGGAGAAGGCGCTTCTGGCCATAGTTTATGCCACGCGGAAGCTTCCTCATTATTTTCAGTCCCACACTGTGGTGGTTCTGACCCAATTGCCCCTCAAGGCGGTGTTACGTAGTGCCGATTACTCAGGCAGGGTGGTAAAGTGGGGAACCATTTTAGGAGCCTTTGACGTTAAATACATGCCTCGCACCTCGGTGAAGGGCCAGGTCCTTGCTGACTTTGTGGCAGAGTTTACCGAACCATGGCTAGAAGAAACTCTGAAGGAAACACACATGGATGGAAAATCAGGTGGTGTGATCACAGCCGTAGCACCTTCGACTTGGAAAGTGTACGTGGATGGGGCAGCTAATCAGAGAGGGTCTGGTGTCGGACTTGTCCTGATATCCCTTGAGGGAATTGTCTTCGAAAAATCTTTGAGGCTAGCGTTCTTGGCTACTAATAATGAGGCCGAGTACGAAGCAGTCTTGGTGGGCATGAACATGGTACATAGGATGGGTGGAAAGGATATCCATGCATTCTCGGACTCTCAGTTAGTGGTCGGCCAGGTCACGGGGACCATGGAGGCTAGGGACCCAAGAATGCAAGAATATTTGGCCCAGGTCAAATGTCAGCAAGCTAAATTTGACTCCTTTGTCTTATCTCACGTCTCTAGGAGTGGAAACACCCATGCAGACTCCTTGGCCACGTTAGCAACGTCTTCGGCTCAGGGTTTGCTCAGGACTATCCTTGTACAGGATTTGCTGGAGCCAACTCTTACCGCTGTCAACGCAACTCGCATCCATTTGATAAGGCCTGGACCTAGTTGGATTGACCCGGTCATATCTTTTCTTAAGAACGACGTCCTTCCTAAAGACAAGTCTGAAGCAGATAAGATACGCCAGAAGGCGCCACGTTTCTGGTTGTCCGATGATCAGAAACTGTATAAACGATCTTTCTCAGGTCCCTACTTGTTATGTGTACATCCTGAATCAACGGAATCGCTTCTGGAAGAACTGCATGAAGGGATTTGTGGGAGCCACACCGGGGGAAGGTCCTTAGCCCATAGAGCCCTGACTCAGGGTTATTGGTGGCCCAATATGCAAAGGGAGGCTCAGGACTATGCCAAAAAATGTGATCAATGCCAGAGGTTCGCCCCTAATATTCATCAACCTGGAGGGGTCCTCAACCCTCTTTCCAGTCCTTGGCCTTTCGCACAATGGGGATTGGACATAGTAGGACCATTTTCGAGGGCTACAGGAAACAAAAGATGGTTGCTCGTGGGGACAGACTACTTCACTAAATGGGTCGAGGCTGAACCCTTAGCAAATATCAAAGACGTTGATTCCAAGAAGTTTGTTTGGAAAAACATCGTCACTAGATTCGAAATACCACATACGCTTATTTCAGACAATGACGTTCAATTCGACAGCAAGGCTTTTAGGAAATATTGTGGTGATATGGGCATCATAAATAGATACTCCACCCCAGCTTATCCTCAGGGAAATGGGCAAACTGAGGCCGTCAACAAGGTCATAGTCAGTGGACTCAAGAAAATGTTGGACGATGCGAAAGGCAGATGGGTAGAAGAACTACCACACGTCCTGTGGACATATCGGACTACACCGCGCAGGTCTACTGGAGAAACGCCATTCTCTATGACTTATGGAGCCGAGGCGGTGATACCTTTGGAATCTGGTTTTCCCACCCTAAAGACAAGTTCTTTTAGCCCGGAGAATAACCATGGCCTCCTAGAGAAAGGCTTGGATTTAGTTGAGGAACGGCGCGAAGCAGCTATGGTCCAAATGGCTTATTATCAACAGAAGCTTAAGCGGGGATATGATGCCCACGTGAAGCTAAGACCACTTGCACCTGGGGATCTTGTACTAAGAAAAGTCGTGGGCACTGCTAAGAACCCGGCTTGGGGTAAGCTAGGACCAAACTGGAAGGGTCCCTATCGCATTGTTTCAGTAGCAGGCATAGGGTCGTATCGGCTAGCTGACCTAGATGAGAGAGTTGTGCAACGCCCGTGAAATGTAAATAACCTTCGAAGGTATTATTATTAATAAAATGTGCTTTTGTTAGTTAACAGTTCAAAGTTATAAATACCTTGGAGGCTTACAGTTACTATTCTTAAGTGTCAAACAGAAACTTGGTCAAGTATGGTCCTCGGACCACAAACCTTGTGGAAATTGATATCTTGTCATTTGTTAAACAGAACCTTAGTTATGCCGGGTCCTCGGACCTCCTACTTTGGGGAAATTAACATTTGAAGTTACTATTCTTAAGTGTCAAACAGAAACTTGGTTAAGTATGGTCTTCGGACCACAAACCTTGTGGAAATTGATATCTTGTCATTTGTTAAACAGAACCTTAGTTATGTCGGGTCCTCGGACCTCTTACTTTGGGGAAATTAACATTTGAAGTTACTATTCTTAAGTGTCAAACAAAAACTTGGTTAAGTATGGTCCTCGGACCACAAACCTTGTAGAAATTGATATCTTGTCATTTGTTAAACGGAACCTTAGTTATGCTGGGTCCTCGGACCTCCTATTTTGGGGAAATTAACATTTGAAGTTACTATTCTTAAGTATCAAACAGAAACTTGGTTAAGTATGGGCCTCGGACCACAAACCTTGTGGAAATTGATATCTTGTCATTTGTTAAACAGAACCTTAGTTATGCCAGGTCCTCGGACCTCCTACTTTGGGAAAATTAACATTTGAAGTTACTATTCTTAAGTTTTAAACAGAAACTTGGTTAAGTATGGTCCTCGGACCACAAACCTTGTGGAAATTGATATCTTGTCATTTGTTAAACAGTACCTTAGTCACTGTTCTTATTCTTATCATACGCTTTGTGGAAATCAGTATCTTACCATTCATTAACTTGGATATTAAGTTCCATATCTTTAAGTGTTAAACAAATTTTTGTAAGGAATGGTCCTCGGACCTTACATCCTACTAAAAGTGATACCTCAGATTACAAAAGTTTAACCATCATATGAGTTTTCTAACTAAGGCATTGTTTAATATCCAAACTAAGTTGGTCTCTGTCAGGTTCTTAAGTATTTTACTTTGCAAAGCAAATACGCGCATGGCTGTTTGAAGATTATAATTGTTCAACTCCTGAAGTTAGATTTGTTTTTTCTGATTTTGTCTTTAGCTATGTGTTAGAAATAAATACACCATCAGTACACAAGTATAAAAAGGATAAGGTGAAATAAATACAACACAGATGGAAATAGAGTAAAATTGTTCTTCATTAATAATATACATCATCAAAAGAAGGGGAGTACAGGAAAGTCCTATGCTAGGCCCTAAGCTTGGGGAGGGGGGTCTTGGAGGGAGCTGCTGCCAGCCTCAGTACTCTTTAGTTCCACTCAAAGGTAGACAAGACTTGCTTCCCTTTGTCTGTCGAAGGAACGAGGGGCTCCACGTTTTGAATTTGCTCCTTCTCGGCACCACCACACCCGTCCTTCTCTTTATGGGAACCTTCAGGTTCTGTAGGATCAGGAACGAGTTCTTGCACCACGGGAGGAAGGACAGGAGAGGCAACTGCAGGAGGGTCTTCTTTCTCCTGTATGTCCAGGGGGAGCCAAACGCTCTCGGGCTTCCTCAGCTCGGAAGCTTGAGGAACCCCTGCTGCATTCAGGGCCTCTCCCCAGACCTGTTGATAGTACTCTCGGCACAAGGCCGCAAAGGCTTCTGTCAACAGTTCTTGCGTTGCAGTTACTCCCTCCTGATAGTTGGCCTTCTTTGTGGCCTCTAGTGCGTGCTTGTGGGTGCGAGCCTCCTCCTTCATCCGCGTAAGCTCCTTCTCCAAGTCAGAGCGTGCCCGTATGGCTTGGGAGAGCTCGTCGTCCTTTTGGCGAAGAAGCTTATGTTGCCCCTCCACTTGGTTCTCCATCGTCTTTAAGCTAGCCTCGGCACCATCCCTTTCTCTTTTTAGATCGGCCAGCTGCGATGTGATCCTCCCATTCTTTGCTAGGGCCTGGCCTAGGGACCTTTCTGCCTCTTGCTGTAGCTCCTGCTCCATTCCAACTCGCTTCCGAGAATCCTCCACGAACTTCTCGGCCGTGAAAACTTCTTGGATGGCTTGCGAAAAATGTCAGGGGGTTAAATGTGTTAAAGTGTTTACAAATGAACCTAAAGTATAAGTGTGAGGTGGAACTTACCAGAGCTAAATCCCTTTTCAATGAAAGGAACAACTGAGGCTGGCCCATCTTCTCCAAGGCTTCTATGTCCTTGGGCAGCAGAAGAGGACGCTCCAACACCTCGGCCAGGTGGAGGGCATGGCCTTGTTGGAACGACCTGATGTTGGACTGGAGGGGAATTGGTGCTCCGTCCAGTCTCAGCTCGGGAGACCACATAGCTGGTGCTCGGCGCACCTCGGCCATGTCTCTGATCTCCCCGCTTTCAACTGAACGGGTGTGCCCTTTGCCCTTGTCCAGTTTCTACTGCTGGGCTGGCGGTGGCTGATGCTTCAGCTTCTTCTGCTTCTCGCCACCAGCCCTCTCGACCTCCATCTTCCTTTTCTTTTTCGGATCTTCGGCAGAAGGCTTGGGGTCGGCTGGAGGAGGGGGTGGTGGCAAGGCAGGGGGAACTTGGGATCCCCTCGCCCCCTTTTTGGCAACTTTCTCCCCTCTCGTGGTCAGGAGGTCCTTAAGCACGTCCATGTCCTTTTCAACAGAGTTGTCGTCTGGACGTGCTATCACTAGACCGGGTATTTCAGAGGTTTCGGCGGCTTTCTCTTCCTCATCGGAGAGTATGACAAATGGGCTTCCACGAGGCCTTTGGACGTCCTCAAGTTGAAACTTGTTTATCTCCTTGTCCAACGTGTTCGACGAAGACACTTGTTCCTCTGGGATGATAGTTGCCTGAGAGTGCGCGGCGAGAGGGATTGCCACAATGGGCTGTGTGTACAGTATGGTGTGGAGGTCGTCAGGAAGGTCGTGGTCGGCTAGGAAGTGTGGTCTGGCTACGTGAATCCTCCTACGCCGCCGGTCACCGGCAATGATGGCGTTCTCGATCTCCTGGAAGTCCGAGGAGATAGGGTCATACCCTAATATCAAATGAGCCGCCCTAAGTTGTAAGTCCACACTCACGAACACCTCTGAGCGAAGCACTCGGTTCAAATCTGCAACGTTGCAGTGACTCAAGCGGGAGCGCACGTGTTGTTTATCTGCAAAGAAAGACACCAAGGACAGACGAACATGATCAGACTTTTAAGACATGTGGTAAATCAAAGTCAAACAGTTTGTAAATGCAAATGACATTCTAAGATGTTTAGATAGAGTTATGGGGCGGGAAGTTAGATCCTAAGGTGTCGCACCTGGATCTCCCCACTCAACTGGGCAGTGGGGGCCGTCGTGCTAGTTGCCTGAGACGATGAGGTAGTCGTCCTTCATGCCTTTATTGGACTTGGGCAGACAGGAGATTAACCTAACTACACTAGAGCGGGATTTGATATAATAACCTACTCTAGTGAGTTTGTGGCATTCGTACATAAAAGCGACATCATGCCAGGTGAGGTTCAGACCCATCTGCTTGTTTAGAGCGTCTACGCTTCCTAAGACTCTAAAAATGTTGGGAGCGCACTGATCGGGAAACAACCAGTGGTTGCGGAGGTACTCCCTGGTTACGCTTTTCATTGGGAGGGTCATCCCACCTTCTACGAAGGCAACCATCGGGATGATGACCTCTCCGATTTTTCCTAGAATCGGCCACGGCTTCCGCTGGGCAGTATCTTAAACCTATGTCGCTGGGAATGTGATACTTAGCTCTAAACCCTTCCATCCCAGCGGCGGTGTCAACTAGACACTTAAATTTTCCCATTAGAAATGAACGAAAGACTAAGTTTTAAGAGGGAGAACGGTTAAAATGGGAGCTGAGGACAGGATCAGAGGAGAATGGGTTAAAGAAAAAGAATAGGAACTTACAAATTTGAAGTTGGGCGAATTTCCACGGATTTCTGAAAACAAAAGGTGATTACTGATGTTTTGATGGGATTAGCCTTTGAAGAAATAAATGAAGGCGCAGGTTCCCAAAGCGTCACAACGTGCGGGAAGCGGCATCGAAATCGCATTCGTCCCGCCCAAATTTTCAGGGGGTAACAAGGGCCGTTAGATGCTCATCTCACCGTTGAACGTAGGGAATAAGGTGTAACTTACGGTAATAAATGCGCGTGTTTTTGAAATTAAAACCGCCAAGTGGCATCCTCTGGAACACGAAACGATCTCCACACGCGCAGTTATTTACAAAACGTGTGGGGTAAGTTCTCGTTGGATCAAAACCCTATTTTTCTCCTCGGATGCTGAAAAATAGAGTTTTAAGGGGCTATTGTGGGGAGTAAAAGGACCCAAGCAGGCATTTGGGCTCTAGTAAGGATGGCTGATTTGTTCTTGAGCTAAGGATTTGTTAGTACTGTGAATCGGCCCATACGCCGAGGGTTCGAGGACACATCCGAGGGTGAGTTTCTCCTCGGACAAACCCAAGAGAACTCGGAGATTTACTATGAAGGTCAAGGCAGAACTTTGGAAAGACTGTTGGCTAAGAGGGAAAACCCTGAACCTTCTAGATACACCGGTGTTAGAAATATATCATGAGCAAAGGCTGCCACTTCTACATTAAAGACTCTGCACCTATCTCCCTGGCCGCATTAATGGGGAAGTGACCCCTGAACAGTAGAACTGAAACTTCTGGTTACTATTCAAAGACACTAAGGGAAGAAATATCTAGGGGAGAGGGAATTTGAGCAACACGTAGATAAAGTATTAGGAAAAGAAGTATTTAAAGGGGGGTGAAAGCCAAAAGAAGGGGGATCAGAGAGGAACCAAGAAAGAAATTAAGAATTGTAATCTTTAAGAAAGAAAGAGAAATACTAAAGAAGTAGTCCTCGACTCACGTCCGAGGAGGTCTATTTGCAATTATCACTTATTATTTACAAGTGTTTGCACACCTTAGCCTGTTATCAAGTTCTCAGTACCTCTAACCTAGATTTCAAACCCACACTCTACAAATTTCATTGTTTAAGGCTTATTGGGTCTGAGCCCATAATTGTCTTTGGGTTAGGTGCAATCGTGCACTTACAGTAGGAATGGTTGATTGGTTCGATCTTAACTATGAATATGTAGGTACCTACAAATATGTACATGTGTCATACGTACATGCATGAAACTATTCCCAGATAACTTCAAAGGTTGGTGTATTTAATGAATGCATACAAGGTCAATATGTACAACTATATATTAATTTATAAACTCCCCTAAGAGGGAGTCCAATATATGTAAAATAGAATCTTAAAAAAAAAAAATTGTATAATAAGAATATTAGGTCAGAAATAATCTTATGATGATGAGTACCTCGTTCGCCAAGTGGTTCTCAGACTTTCATATTTGACAAAAACGCTGAAAATTGAAAGCTCACCTGTTGGCTCTGTCACTGGAAGAAAATTTCTGTATATATATGGAGACCCTGCTGACTCGTTCACCGTGTATTTGGTTAGATCGATCTGGACTCTTTCATAATTGTTTTAATTCTTCTTATCTTTCTACATTCCGAATTGCTAGTACTGATAAGTCAGTTATGTTTTTTCAATCAAGTGGACTGTCTATTTTACAAAAAAAGAAAAGAAAAAAAAAGTGGACAGTCTAGACCCATGATGAATGTTAAATGTTTAGACAAAAGAAGAGGTTAAATACAAATTGGTCATTACACCCTTTTAATTAAAATGGTTTTTAAAATAGTAAAGTTTTTGATGGTTGTATAAGAGATCTAATGTTTAATTCTCACTTACACAAAAATAAAAATTAATTGATATCTTGATCTGGTGATAAAGAGCTGTTATTAAGAATAAACGTTATAGGTTGAAACTCTCTTTAAAAAAAAAAAAGTTACAAGCTTTAACTTTTTTGAAAAAAAAAATCAAAAAGAAAATTATAGGCTCCACATTATTAAAGTAATCTTGGTTTCATAAATTTTATTTGTCACTCCAATATTTTCTACCAATTAAATTAGATAATGACATTTTTGAAATATTTGTTTGACAAGTTTTAAGTGGAAAAATAGGAGATTTGAATCTTGCATGTCTCCATTAAAAACATACCAAGAAATGTGAATTAACCTAAGAATTCATGATCATTTTTTAAATATTTTGAAAATATTGTATCTAAAGTGAAACAAATGTCAAAAAGTTAAAAATCAAACATATAATATAACCCAAAAAATAAAGTGTTTGGCATTGGAAAAATTATGTTAAAATTTAAAATCATTTTAACAGGAGAATTTTAGCCCCAAAGTATCTTGAATATGGTTTAGACTTCCTCTTGTAAAATCAGTTTCACTGTTCTTCCAATACAATTATGCGCCATATGTATTTGAACAACTATGGCAGTTGCTAATTGGAATCTATTATGAATGTGTTTGCATATATAGAACTATATATTCTCACATTTTTTTTTTGACATGATTATATTTGTATTTGGATTATATATTCTATTATACTAATTATAGAAAATATGATATGTCAAGTTTTTAATAGAAGGTTTAATTACTATTTTGGTTTTATATAGATTATAAATTACTTGTCAAGAGCCATTAGCTCAATTGACACTAGTTATTTGCAACCAAAACGTCTATTATTTAATTGTAATTATTGAATTATATTTAATTTTTAAATAAATATAAAATACTCATTATTTAATTCCACTACAACAAAATGTAACTACAGTGACGAATTTTAGTGAGGAAAATTTTTTCGTCGCAAAAAGTACCATATAGCGACGAATTTATATTTCGTCGCTATTTATAAAAAAATGGGTGATCTTTAGCGACGAAATATTATTTCGTCGCTATAGGGATGCTGAATTAGTGGCGCGTACCAAGTGAGCTGGCGCGAAACCAAAAGGGATCTACAGCGACGACTTTGTTCGTCGCTAAAAGTTATAGTCTTTTGCGACGAAACAGTTTCGTCGCTAAAGGTGCTGAAAATTATGCTTTTAGTGACGAAACATCTTTCGTCGCTGAAGGTGACAATTAGCGACGAAATATTTTCGTCGCTAAAAAGAAAATCATAAAATTTGTGTGGAGCAATAGCGACGAAACAAAATTCGTCACTAAAGGCTATGAATAGCGACGAAACATAAATTTCGTCGCTATAGAGGTTACTGAATTGGGGGCGCCAATTGAAAGGGTAGGCGCGAAATCATGGAGCTTCAGCGACGAATATATTTCGTCGCTAAAAGTTGTATTTTTGCGACGAAAAAATTTCGTCGCTAAAGGTGCTACTGTCATGCTTTTAGTGACGAAATAATTTTCGTCGCTAAAGGAGACAATTAGCGACGAAAAGCGATCGTCGCTGAAAAAAAACACATGATTTAGTGATGCAAATCTGCGAGGAAATTAAAATCGTCGCTAAAGCTAATATATAGTGACGAAATAGAATTCGTCGCTATAGCTATCATATATATACTTCCTTAACTCTTTTTTTTTTTTCACTCATTCAGAAACTCCCTCACTGATTCAGCAACTCCCTCACTCTTTTTTTTTTTTCCTTTCACTGATACCCATTCCCTCACACACCCAAATCAGAAACTCCCTCACTCATTCAGCAACGCCCAAATCGCACTTCGGCGACGCTTCGGCACCGGCGACCTTCGGCGACGCTCCTGCACCGGTGACCTTCATTGACGGTTGACATCGCGTCGCGACGCTTCGCCGCAACCCATCGCTCTGCGACGCTTCGCCGCGACGCTTCAACGCGACCCATCGCGCCGCGACGCTTCGCCGCGACGCTTCAGCCGCGACCCATCGCGCCGCGACGCAGCCGCGACCCATCGCGACGCTTCAGCCGCGACCCATCGCGCCGCGACGCAGCCGCGACCCATCGCGACGCTTCAGCCGCGACCCATCGCGCCGCGACGCAGCCGCGACCCATCGCGACGCTTCAGCCGCGACCCATCGCGACGCTTCGCCGCGACGCTTCGCCGCGACGCTTCAGCGTCTCACCGGCGACGCTCTGCAACTCATCGGCGACGCTCCGCAACCCATCGGCGACGTTCCGGCGACGCTCCGGCGATCCTTCGGCTTCCGTCTCCGTAGGTAATATTCTTTTCTTTTTTATTTCTTTTTTAGATTTTTGTCATTTTTTTTTCTTTTCTTTTCTGGGTTTCTTTTTTTTTTTTCCTTTTCTACTTTTTTTTATTATTTTAGTTGCAGGTACTTACTGTTAAGTCTGGCCTTTTATTCTACTTAGACTGAGCTTACCTGAATCTTTACATGCTATGCAGGAAAATCAATAAATTGTGTTGTTTATTACAGTTTTAAATTGTGTATATGGGGCTGCCTGGGTTTAATTTAATAGATCTTTACATTCTCTTATGACACGTAAACTCCAGATGATTTAAATGCTGAACAATTTTTCAATATAGCCACTGAACAATTTTTCAATGTATTTGTTTCACTCTAAAGTTTTCGTTTGTTTCAAGTGGTTACATACTTACATTCATGTTTCAACCATGTTCTCAATATATAAGAACACCTTGGATGCTCTGCACTTTCTGGGGTTTCTCATCATCAATAAATATATATATATATATATATATATATATATATATATATATATATATAATATATATATATATGAACACCTTAGATTCTAGCCGAAGTGAATTTCTAACGAATTTTATTATTTTATCTAATGATTTGCTTTACTCAATTATGCATATCATTGTTACTTGTTAAAAAAAAAAAAAATCTGACTGAGATGTATATATGGGTTTCTCAAATTGCTTAGTTATTGTTATATTTAATCATTGTGAAGAACTCATTGTGTTTTTTTCCGGTCTACCACAAAAAAAAGAAAGAAAGTGGAAACTCATAAAAGAGCATTTATCTAAGGCAGAATGTCAAGTGTTTCAATAGTTTCAATTTATGTACGTATCAGGTTCCATAGTGCTTGCATTTTATCTTTTTGTTAATTGTGCAGAGTGCAGAAAGAACAACTGAGCAACCCTGAAGTCCCATCCTCCGTGTTCTCGAGGCTCAGGGTGCATTTTTTTTCCTTCTATTTTTGGTGTAATATTTGAGTTGTCTTGAGAAAATTTCATTTGGTTTAGGTGAGAAATTTGATTGAGAAATGATAGATAGACAGTTGTCATTGTGAAGAAGAGGAGAAATTATATGGGTTCTGAGAAAAAAATTGTTTGCTATTATGCTTGTGTTAGAATTGTGATAAAATTTTGTTTGGTTTAGAAGAGAAAATGTAGTGTGACACCATTGTTGAAATGAGAATATTTTTCATGACTTGTTGAAATTTGTAACTTAGTTTTAAGTAGTTTAGCTTATTTAATTACTTTTTGCACCTATGGTTTCAATCAACTGAGCTACTTCTCATTCTTTTCCTTCAATCTTACTATTTAACTCTAAAAGTTGGATGACAATTTTGTTCAAACTTTGGTGGAAATATGTTTTATTTTGACCTTTCATGGTACCATGAAGATTTTGCATAAATGCGAAGAGATTTGTTAAGTTTGGGTTCTAATCATTGTAAAAGACGTGCTATGCATCATGAGTTCATTTATTGTTTTCACCAAAGAGAAGTTATCATTAGGGACTCAATTTTGTTATGTCTTCTAGTTATAACGTTATTTATTTATTTATTTATTTTATTTCTCCTTTGCAGGCTAAATATACATTGTTTGCAATAATTTGGATTTTTTCTGAAAGTTGTAAGCTTAGCTTGAGCAAAGTAAGTAAATTTTAGTTACAAACTTATAAAACTCTATACTTATGATGTTGGAAATTGATTTGTGGTGGGTTGTTGTGTTGGAGCAAGCGGGTGGCTTGCATGGTGTGATAAGGTGGTTTAAATACATATTGGGAGTGTTTTTTCATTTTTGCAAATGTGAATGAGTATGTTAATTAGATGTGATGAATATTACTTTATTAGATTTCAATACTTGTAAACTCTATACTTGTGATGTTGAAAATTGGATTTGTGGTGGGTTGTTGTGTTGGAGCAAGCGGGTGGCTTGCATGGTGTGATAAGGTGGTTTAAATACATATTGGGAGTGTTTTTTCAATTTTTGCAAATGTGAATGAGTATTGTTAATTAGATGTGATGAATATTACTTTATTAGATTTCAATACTTGTAAACTCTATACTTGTGATGTTGAAAATTGGATTTGTGGTGGGTTGTTGTGTTGGAGCAAGCGGGTGGCTTGTATGGTGTGATAAGGTGGTTTAAATACATATGGGAGTGTTTTTTCAATTTTTGCAAATGTGAATGAGTATTGTTAATTAGATGTGATGAATATTACTTTATTAGATTTCAATACTTGTAAACTCTATACTTGTGATGTTGGAAATTGAATTTGTGGTGGGTTGTTGTGTTGGAGCAAGCGGGTGGCTTGCATGGTGTGATAAGGTGGTTTAAATACATATTGGGAGTATTTTTTCAATTTTTGCAAATGTGAATGAGTATTGTTAATTAGATGTGATGAATATTACTTATTAGATTTCAATACTTGTAAACTCTATACTTGTGATGTTGAAAATTGGATTTGTGGTGGGTTGT
The DNA here is from genome assembly GCA_014183005.1 of Castanea mollissima. NCBI lineage: Eukaryota > Viridiplantae > Streptophyta > Magnoliopsida > Fagales > Fagaceae > Castanea > Castanea mollissima. The sequence goes on along the minus strand of JACAVU010000007.1, from coordinate 38,217,171 downwards.
TGTGTTGGAGCAAGCGGGTGGCTTGCATGGTGTTATAAGGTGGTTTGAACTAATATGGGAGTGTTTTAGTATTAATATAGATTTATGCATTCATAAATGAGATAGAATTTTATCTAAGTAGCTTATAGACTTAGATGTTAGAATACATTATGAATGAGTTGTCCTTATTTTACTAAAGTAGCATTCACTTTGCAATTGTAGTTGAACATGGATAAAAGTTGGATGACAATTGGTAAGACACCGGATGGTAGATTAAGTCGTCCATATATTGAAGGGGAGCAAGAGGCACGAGCTAAGCAAGAAGAGGTCCAACAGAATATTCTTAACTTTTTGAGGAGTAAGGGTTATGATGATGCTCTTACCTATGGGGGTGGTTCATCTTCAAGTTAAAACACTTATTGGTTAGTACTTTATATTACATTTGAAAATCTATATTTGCTTTCTACAACTTATAAATTAGGAGTTATGATTTTAATTCATTAGTGTGGCTACTCTTAATGCATTGTTAGAAATGTTTCTTATAACATAGTTTATGTTTTTACTTTATGATTTTAATGTAGTATTGTTTTTATATTGTGCAGATTTCTTATTGGTGGCTTTTAGGAGATTTACTTTTGGCATTACTTGAAGACATATGAGGACATCTTTCATTAGTTCTAATTATATTATGCTACACTTTTTGTATTGTTATAAAACATCTTGAGTTATTGTATGTATTGCAAACTTTATTGTATGGAAGTTGTTTGAATTGGATGCTTCTTTTATTTTTTACTTGTGGAATGTATAGATCTTTTTTTATAAATGTGTTTTTAAATTTGAGGTTTTAATAATGTAATGACAGGTTACAGGTTAATATCAAAGCTAGAAAAAAAAAAAACAAAAAATAAGTTTTAGCGACGAATTTTTCGTCACAATTATTGCAACAAAAATTGTTTTAGTGACGAAATATTTCGTCGCTAAATGTAGCAAAATTTTGTAAGAAATGGTTTTAGTGACGAAAATTTTCGTCACTATATGTCCTTGAATTTTCTTAAAAATAGTTTTAGTGACGAATTTTTCGTCGCTATATGTACCCGAAATAGTTTTAGTGACGAAATTATTCGTCACTAAATATGATTTAATAAACTGAAGTGTTTTTAGTGACGAAATTTTTTCGTCACTGAATAGTGTTTTTAGCGAGGAAAACATTTAGCGACGAAATATTTTCGTCACTAAAAGTTTTTTCTTTTTAAAACAAATCAGACTTTTAGTGACGAAAATTTTCGTCGCTAGGACTTTCAGCGACGGGGTTTCAGCGACGAAATGAGTTTCGTCACTAAAAGTCCGATTTCGTCGCTAAAGGTTCTTAGTGACGAAAAACTGGATTTTTAGTGACGAATTTTTTCCTCACTAAAAATACATTTTGTTGTAGTGTTCTTTAGTTGTTATTAGAGTGTGGAAATTGAAACGATACTTTATTAACTATGAGGTTTTTTTTTTTTTTTTTAGAGATACTTACAATATGCGGTTAATCCCGCAATTCGAACCCTTTCCCTCCAACATATAAGGTTTGGATTCAGATCTTCTAGAGTTCCTAGGGTACTCTACCAAGTAGATTTCATTAAATCCTAACCACTCTTAAATGATTTAATGGTCTAGATTCTGCCATGTCAGCATTTCATTAACAATAATCTTAATTGTTTTGTTTTCAACATTATTTTATTATTTCAAGAATATTATTAATGAAATACTGACATGGCAGAATTTAAACCATTAAATCATTAAAGAACGGTTAGGATTTAATGAAATCTACTGGTAGAGTACCCTAGGAACTCTAGAGGATCTGAATCCGTATTTTTTCCCCCCGAAGGCTTTAACTAAAAGCACGGGAAATTAATGTTTTTGCTTTGAAAAGAACTAATGATAATATGCTCGGGAAGTTTCAAAGCTTAATTGTGTCGGCATTGTACTTTTCTGCATGTTCTCTTATCCCTTTCATGGAGAAACGTCTTTCAGTGAATTTCTTTGTCAATATTGGAATGCTGATCCCTACCTGGATCGGAAAATAGCAATGACTTTACTTCATTTGGTCAATCAAAAACAATATATGTACTTAAATAATTTTCAAATAACTTCTTATATAATTTCGTTCCTTTACTTTAAATCGTGTGCTATATATATGATACATCATTGATTACTTCGTATTTTTCAACTTCAGAATTTGTTGTCAACACCTAACTCGAAGATGTGACAATATTATTGATAATATATATAAATAAATAAATTCAATCGAGTTTTTTATCTGACTGGAATTATTGATTTGGACATCCTTGGTTATTACTACTTATGATAATAAATTATTATTACTACCGAAGTTACTATTATTACAATTCTATTATTACAGCCATAAAGGTATGTATATAAAGATTTACAAGGGCATTATTGGCTCCATATTGTGTTTATGTTTGGACGAAGAATTTGAAATATTATTAGAAGTCTTAAAATTAAAATACTTTAATTAATTTTAAAAAATTCCAAGAATTTTGAAAAAAAAATTGTGGGGGTTATAGGCCCAAGAGTACATATCTATGTATCTATTAGGCCAGAGACCCAATCCGAGAACGTTAAATAGTCTGATCAAGATCATCAGAGAAGGTGGTCCGAGAAGAAATACTTCCTCGGCTGAGCAAAGCCGAGGTCAGAAGGTGCGGTCTGCCACCTAAAAACAACGTTCTAGGAGATCTTGTACATAAGGATATATCTCGTAAGAACACAAGACAAGGAAATACTATGAAATATCTAAGAGAAAGCTGTTATCACCATATATTGAATGCACTGTAGCTAACTATCTGGCCGTATTGATGAGGAAGTGATGCTTGAGTATCAGTGTTCAGTCTTACAGCTATTTCCAAAGGTTTCAGGAAGGTGCTGATGAGACAAGTATCCAAACCAACAATCTGATCCATAAGTGGAAGCTAGGGAGAGGATGAAGGATAGTATAAAAAAGGAAAGGAGACACTCAGGATAGGAGGATCGAGAAGAAGGGGGAAAAACACTATGGACTAAGGAACAATATTTGTAATATGTTATTAAATGAGGGAGACATATAAAGAAGAGCTACCCTCCTCGGATTGAGTCCGAGGACAATTTACCTTATATAAACTTGTTTCTATTGTGATCTTGGCCCATTATAATTGGTATACAAACTCGTTAGAACCTAGATTTCAAACTCGCTCTCTACAAATTCATTGTATTAGGCTCTTTAGGCCTATTCCTTCCCTATTTTAGGCTTAGGTACAAATTGTGTTCTTACAGAAATTATTCAATTGATGGGATTTTTAACCATATCAGCGGTTTAAATTTTTACTATTTAGATAAATACATCTAAAATTCATAATAGAATATATTGTTAATAGTTTTTGATTGTGGTTGTACAATCTGGCTTTTTTTTTTTTTTTTTTTTTGAGAAGGAAGTCAACTTAATTATTCCGATAAAGTGATTAAATCAATTTGAACACAATTAAAAATTGATGGTGAAATATCCCCCATCCATATAATGGTATTTGACAAGCTAATTAAGAGCTAATCTCGCCAAGCCGTGGGCAACTTTATTACTTTCGCTCTTTGTATGAGAATAGGATAATTCAGAGAAATTCCCCTCTACTAATTTTGCATCTTGAATGAGTAAATCATACGATGCCAAACCAGCCTTTTTAGACCTCAAGGCTTTTGTAACAACACTTGAATCCCCTTCAATCATAACTCTGTCCACGCCAATTTCTACAGCAAACTCAATGGCTTCGAGTTGCTACCATGGCTTCAATCTCCACTAGTTTATATGCTTGATTTAGATTTTGAGCAAGTGATGCAATAACTAGCCCTTCATGATCTCTAATCACAATGCCTATACTTGAACAATTTGAGCTCGAGGATAAAGCCCCATCATAATTAATTTTAATGTAAAAGGGTGGGGGACGTTTCCATTGTATGAGTCTGGATTGTGCAGTTCGTGTCTGAGTTATTGGATGGGCAGCATTGAACTCGGCAAGCCATTCTGCAGTAACCTGAGGCAAATGATCAATGGAATGATGAGGTTGTTGGTTACGCACCTGGTTCCGTTGCTGTCATATACACCACGCTGTCATTGAAAAAAGTGCAGCCCTTTTGCCATTCTCAAAAATCCAAGCCAGCAACTCTCCAAAACTTTGGACATCCAACACAGACTAAAAATCCCACTTTGCTGCAATCCACACCCCATCCAATTTTTTTGGGAAATCCAAATTCCAAGCTTAATTTTTTTCATCAAATTCCAAGCTCAATTCGAACAACAAAACAAGAGGCAATATAAACCAAACATACAATAAATCTACAAACCAATATATGAGCAAGTGTCATATAACCCTAGGGAAAAGTTGGTAACTTTACCTTGGGATGGCATTTCGTTCTCCACGACCTATCAAGAGTGGCCAAGAAAGCAGATCAAAAAATCAAATTAGTTAATATCACATTTATTACCCTTAACCACACACTTAATTAACAAGATGTTTGCACTTTTCTTTTAGCAGGAATCTCAACCATTTAGGAAGGGCGTCCAAACCAATGAAACAGGCATATGCGTGTCACATTTGCCGAAAGTAGTAAAGTGAGGTTATGATGGTTTCTACCAATCCAGCATGTTAGAAATACTGAATTGGTAGAAACCATCATAAGCAGCAGCACGGCACCGCGCATGGACTCATACTCTCTCTCACATGTCCCTTGGTCAGCAACTCCTCAACTTGCCTTTGAAGTTCCTTTGTCTCCACCGGATTACTCCTATAGGCTGGTCGGTTGGGAATTGTTGCACCTGGCACAAAATCGATTTGATGCTCTATTCCTCTAATAGGTGGCAATCCACTAGGAACATCATTAGGAAACACGTCCTCATATTCCTGCAACAAAGAGACAACAACACTAGGCAAAGATTCGTCAAGTTCGTTAGTATTAAAACACACCTCTTTGTACAAGAGTACAAATATAGGCTGTTTTGTATAAAAAGCACTCTTGACATCACTCGCCTTAGCATAAAAACTCCCTGTTTTTTTGTTTTTCTCTCATTTTTTCCACCCTCAACTGTCTTTTCACTCTTTTTATGGTTTCACTCTCTTTTTTCTGTTCACACTCTTTTACTCTTTCACTCTCTTTCTCATCATCTTTTTTTGCATTCTCAATCTCACAATTTTTCAAGTCATTTTCTCTTTTCAGTTTCACTTGATCTTCATACACTTGTCTCGGAGTCAACGGTACAAGAGTAATGGTTTTATTATCTTTAACAAAAGAATACCTATTCTTGAACCCATCATGATTGACTCTCCTGTCAAACTGCCATGGCCTGCCCAATAAAATGTGACCCGCTTGCATTGGAACAACATCACAAAGTACTTCATCCTTGTACCTCCCAATTGAAAAAGAAACCAGTACTTGCTTATTTACCTTAACTTCTCCACAATCATTCAACCACTGCAACTTATATGGTCTAGGATGTTTCAAGGTAGGTAAATTCAGTTTTTCAACTAAAGTAGTACTAGCCACATTAGTACAGCTCCCCCATCTATAATCATACTACATACCTTGTTGTTGACGTGGATCTAGTGTGAAAAATGTTCCCTTTGTTGTTCCATGTCATCCTCTTTGACTTGGGCACTTAAAGCACGCCTAGCCACAAGTGACTCGCCCTCCACTGGATACTCCACTTCCTCATCACAAGCATCCTCAAGTGATGGAATTTGGTCATCATCTTCCTCGCTTTCAGTTTCCACCTCTCCATCAATACGTGCGATCATGGTCCTCTTATTTGGGCATTGTGAAGCAATATGACCTACTCCCAAACAACGAAAACACTTAATATCACGGTTACGAGTTTGAGATTCAGTTTTACCTTGTTGATACTAGGAGCTTCATCTCTCTCTTTTGTGGTTCAGATTTGGACTTGAAAACAGCCCCTTCCTCTTTCTCCCATTTGACCTCCATGAAGTAGAGGAGCCCGGATTTTGAAATGACCGAGTTCCTTTCCTTTTAAGTTGTCGTTCCACCTTTATTGCCATGTGCACCATGTCCTCCAACTCCACGTAGTGCTGCAACTCCACCACGTTAGCAATGTCACGATTCAGCCCATTCAGAAACCTTGCCTTGGTAGCTTCTCTATCCTCCTCTACATTTGCCCGAATCATGGCAATCTCCATCTCCTTGTGGTAGTCATCCACGCTCCTATAGCCTTGAGTAAGACTCTGTAATTTTTGATACAGGTCCCTATAGTAGTGACTAGGAACAAACCGCCTCCTCATGATGGCCTTCATTTCCTCCCAACTCTCAATAGGCCTCTCACGGTTTCTCCTTCTGTTCATCACAAGTTGATCCCACCATATAATAGCATAGTCAGTAAACTCAATGGCAGCGAGTTTTACCTTTTTCTCCTCGGAGTAGTTGTGGCACTCAAAGATTAACTCCACCTTCTTCTCCCACTCCAAGTATGCTTCTGGATCATTTTCCCTGGAATGCTGGTATCTTCATTTTTATGTTCCTAGGTTCCTGTCAGTCCCATCTTGCCATCTTGGATCTCTTCGGAAACCTCTACCATGCCTTCTCTCCTTGGCACAAACCTGCCTTCATTGTTCAATGAAGCTTGATCTTCTTCCTTTTCAAACTCATCCTCGTGGTAGTCATCAGAATCATTCATGTGAGAACGCCTTTCTTGCCTTCTAGCATTTGGGCCTTTTTGGGGATGCTCCTCACGCAAAGTAGCAATAACGTGTCTTGCCTATCCATCCGATCTCGAATCTCATTAAACATCACGTTCATGCATTCAAATTGTTGTTGCATAGCCTGCAAAATGATGGACGACTCCTCCCCTCCTTCCCTATTTGATGTTTCACACCTGAAAGACATACTTTTGAAACAACAAAGAATTGTTAGAAATAATTCTCACAACACTCCTCACGTGTTTTCACTCAAATTATGTCACTCCCACTCATGTTTCACTCTTAAATTGGCTTTTCCCGATATTAGTCTCACACTCTCTTGCCTTTTTCCACTCGTAGCTTCGCCTTTTCAGTTCTGCAATGAACTAATAAACTTGATCAAGAAATTCAACTTGTAGTGTTAAAACAAATACCAATGGCAAGAAAATATGATAGAAATACCAAATCAATGGAAGAAGACAAAAGAAAAAAATATTTGGTCTGAGAGAACCGAAACTACAAACAATTTTTTTTTTTTTTTTTTTGCTATTCCTTTCAGATGTCTTTTTTTTCACGTTTTTTTTTTTTTTTTTTTTTTTTTTTGGAGCTGGTTGCACGATTTTAACCTAGTGCACTTCAACAAGACAAAAAAAAAAAAAAAACGATGAATGAAGACACAAAAGAAATAAGAAAGGATGATAACAAGAAACAAAAGATAAAGGGATAGGAAATGATTTTAGAACCTGTGCTCTGATACCAAATGTTTCCCATGGACAACCTTCGTCTTCCACAAGATGATAACGGATAAAATGACAATCGATCTCGATGTGTTTAGTCCGTTCATGGAAGACATCATTATGGGCAATATGAATGGCACTTTTGTTGTCACAATAAAGAGGAGTAGCAGAGGATGTCGACACACCAAGTCTTGAGAAGCCATCGTAGCCAAAGAAGCTCAGATGTGGTATCAGCAAGAGCACGATATTCTGCTTCAGTACTAGAACGGGCCACATGAGTTTGTTTCTTGCTTCGCCAGAAATCAGAGAAGAACCAAGAAGAAAACAATAACCAGTGGTGGACCTGCGATCAGTGGGATCTCCTGCCCAATCAGCATCAGAAAATGCACGGAGAACAAGAGGAGACCGAGCAGAGTAGAAAAGACCATGGAAGAGAGTGCCCTTTAGGTACCGAAGAATGCGCAGAACAGCAGCATAATGAGTCGATCGTGGAGCAGACAGATATTGGCTCACCTGGTGAACAGCATAGGAAATGTCTGGACGAGTAACAGTGAGATAAACTAGGCTGCCAACTAAGCGTCTGTAAAGAGAGGGATTAGACAATGGTTTCCCTCTGAGGGAGTCAGATGCGCATTAAGCTCAACTGGAGTGTCAACAGTCTTGCTATCAGTGAGTCCAGCTCTAGACAAGAGTTCAGAGGCATACTTGGCTTGAGTATGTAGAGTCCATCTATAGAATGAGTGATTTCAAGACCCAAGAAGTAGCTGAGATGTCCAAGATCTTTCATCTCAAACTGCTGACTGAGAAAATCTTGAGTTCTTGAATGCCACTGAGGTCATCACCAGTTATGATCATATCATCCACATACAGGAGAAGTAAAATAGTGCCTTTGTCAGTGCGACGAAGAAATAAGGCAGAATCATAATGATGGCCATGTAACCCAAACGAGAGATGGTAGAGCTGAACTTGGCAAACCAAGCACGTGGAGCTTGTTTAAGGCCATAAGTGCACGTCGAAGGTGACAAACCTTGTTTGATTCAACAGAGAGACCAGGAGGAGGTTGCATATAAACTTCTTCACTCAAATCCCCATTAAGGAATGCATTTTTGACATCCATCTGGAAAAGATTCCATTTACTGGCAGCAGCAACAGCTAAGAGGGCACGAACAGATGAGATACGAGCAACGGAGCAAAGGTCTCTCATAATCAATCCATACTCCTGTGTAAAACCTTTTGCAACAAGACGAGCTTTGTAGCGCTCAATGGACCCATCAGAGCGAGTCTTAATCTTGTAGATCCACTTACAACCAACCACAGATTTCCCAGGGGGGAGAGTGACCAAGTCCCAAGTATGGTTTTTAGATAATGCATCAAGTTCCTCTTTCATTGCAATCTGCCATAAAGGGTCAGTGGAAGCCTCACGATAGGTGTGAGGCTCGTGCAATGTAGCAAGGGTAGTGTAACAATGATAGTCAAGTAAATGTGTAGGAATGGACTTACCGAGTTGAGTGACGAGGTGGAATGTCTTGTACATGATCTTCAGGCGGAGCAGGAGCAGGGGAACCAGGATCAAGGTTGGGTAGCTCATCTTCGACCTGTTCATCTTCCACCTGTTCATTAAAAGGGGAACTAGGAAAGGGATCAAGGATTTCTGGTGGTTGGACAGAGAAGTTAATAGGAGAATCAGGAGCAGCTACAGGAGGATCAGGATCAGCTATAGGAGGGTCAGGAGCAGCTACAGAAGGAATTTGCGTCTTCTGGAAATAGATCTAAGACAGAAGAGGAAGATAAAGAAGCACGGAAGTGAGAGAGCTCGACAAAGAGGCGATGTCCCAAAAGACAACATTGCGGGAGACACGAAGACGATGAGAAATAGGATCATAACACCGATACCCTTTTGAGTTTCGCCATAACCAAGAAAACAACAAAGTCTTGACCTAGGCTCAAGTTTGTTATGCTCATGTGGCTGAAGAAGAACGAAACAAGCAGAGCCGAATGAGCGTAGGTGTGATATTCTGGAGGTGACCCAAATAGGCGCTCATATGGAGTTTGATTTTGGATGACAGGACTGGGAATGCGATTAATAGTATGAACAGCATGAAGAGCAGCTTCGCCCCAAAAAGGAGTAGGAACTTTGGCAGAGAGAAGAAGAGCACGAACAGTGTCAAGAATATGACGAAGTTTTCGTTCGGCTCTACATTTTGCTGAGAGGTACCTGGACAAGTTAGTGATGAAACAGTGCCATAGGAATGCAAAACAGCTTGGAAAGCATATTGAGTGTACTCAAGAGCATTATCAGATCGAAAAATTTTGATACGTTTAGAAAATTGAGTTTCAACCATTTTTGCAAAATTAGAATACACTTGCAATAATTCAGAACGATGTTTCATATTAAAGATCCAGCTATAGCGAGAGTAATCATCAACAAAGACAACAAAATATCGAGATCCACCAATACTAGAGACAGAAGAAGGTCCCCAAACATCAGAATGAATAAGATCAAAGATATCAGTGGATATAGATTCACTAGAATTGAAAGGCAAAGCTGGTTGTTTTCCTAATTGACATGAAACACAATCAAAATTTTCTGTAGACACTGAACCTAGCAAACCTCTAAGATGCATTACCAACATACGAATGACATTGGCGATGATGTTTTTAAGGTCATCTGTGGTCATGGTGAAAGTGCGACCTGAAGACTTAGACTGTGCAAAGACAGGAGTCATTGGTTGGACACTCTCAATGTTAGCAATAGTGGCAGAAGAACCTGAAACAGCTGATTTATTGCGCTGAAAGTAAGTCTCAATATTATGGCCAAAACGTTTGCAAAAATTGCAAAAGCGTTTGCTAGATCGTCGGCGACGATTGTTGCAAAAGGAAGAAGACCTGTCCTTATTCGTCATTTAGAAGCAAAATATGCAAAAATGGATTGCAAAAATGAAATCTACGCGAAAAACTGAGTAAGGAGAACCTGGCCCCGAAAAAGTCAACTCCAGAAAGTCAACGGTCAAAGTCAACGGTCAACGGTCAGTGCTGACGTGGCAGATGACGTGGCAGTGCTGACGTGGCTAGGGCTGACGTGGCAGGCCAAAGCTGGCGCGTGGAGGCGCGTGTCGGCGCGTGGCGGCTCAGGTAGGCGCGTGGCAGCGCGTGGGCGCGTGATTTTCTAGGCAGAAACTTCTGGCGGCGGGTGAGGGCGCGTGGAGACTCTGATGACTGCAAGGTTTTCACGGAAAGATAGATCGGAGCAAGACGATCTTCGTGGTACCTTCGGAAAATTTTTCGGAGCAATATTCACGGCGGTGTCAAAAAAGGCAGTGGTCTTTGCAGTGTTCGGACTCCTCAACGGCGGCTGCTGCAGGTCCGGAACCTGAGGACGATGTCTGGAAGACTCGAAGGTTCAACGGCGAAGGCTGCGGCAGTTGTCGTGACAGCAGAAGCAATATTGAGAACGGAGTTACACCAATAAAGACAAGACTGCGAAGAAAAGGTCAGAGCAGTGGCTCTGATACCATGTTAGAAATACTGAATTGAATAGTATTGTATTTCTCACTGAAAGAAATACATGAGTGCCTTTATATAGGAGGCATATGAGTGCAGTACAAGTAAATATGAGTGTAGTACAAGTAAGAGTGCTATACAAGTAAGAGTGCTAAACAAGTAAACTAGTTGGGCCTAAAGCCCACAACACTATATATGTTAACACAGCACATGCAAATGAAGGATATAAATGCCCCCATACCAATACACCTTTGGAGTTGCATCCCTGAACAAAAACTTTACTCACTCATTTTCTACTATTTTACTAACTTAATCTTTGGAGTGCTCATCGAATATCACCACTCCAATGATAGTGTCGTGCTCTTCGTGTGTATGGATCCTAAATTTCCGACCTCCCATGAGAGTTTCCCTCCATCATTCATTAATTTAAAAATAACTTTACACCCAGATTATCCCAACTACGTACACAGTATACGAGCCTTGAATTTGTATGAAATTACTTGTTAAGACAAAATGAGTCATGATCAGACGTTAAAGTTACACCCATTGTTCCAGCCACAACGGAATGGAATTGACATTTTTTGTACAATCAATTGTCATTCATGCTCAAAATAATTGACATTTTTTGTACAATCAATTATTTTGAGCATGAGTAACAATTGACAATTGAATGAGTGATATAGGGTCCAAAAGCTAAGGCCTAAGAGTAGCACACGGGATTCTCACTCCAATTGACCCTCTGATGGTACGTTACTAAAGTTGAATGCATGGACAAAGGAGCAACCATTCCTAAACCCCATGGGCCATGCTTGACCTTAATCATCTTTTGTCTTCTTTGGTAATTAATTTACTTGACCTAAATCTTTCTTCCTATAAAAACAATACCCTACCCCACCTGAGAAAAACCCAGGCCACCGGTGGCAACACGTTGGTAGCAAAACTTTGACGAAGAACCAATTCCCATGTGACTTTTGTAATGTACGAAACTTCAACGAAGATAGCGGTATTACGTGGGGTCCGAGCGTTGCGGCTTAAAGAGCTCTCTCTCTCTCTCTGACATGTTATCTCAAACGTTGAAGTTGAATTCTTCCATATTTGGTTAAGAATACATAAACTAATGAATATAAATATAAGTACTAATATTATTAAAATGCAATTGGATTGGGCTGTTGACCTTTTGTGTCTTTGTTGGATTGTAAAGCTGTGAGTTTGAACATTTTTGCCTTTTCTTTCTAAACGGAGTCAAATACTTCGTGCTGTCTATAAAAGAAGAGGAGCAATTTGAGACCCAGAGAATCAAGTTCGAAGAAAAAACATAAGATAGGATAAAGAGCTATATACATGGAGGCTGCTAATAAGGAGAGATCTAGTCATGGAGGTGGAGTTAACGAGGAGAAAAGAAATGAATCTAGTGCTCATGAAGAAGGATGTAAAGAAGAGAGTATTGTAATCAAGGTGAAGCCTTCTTCTTCTTCTTTTCATGTTTTCTGGACTATCTAATTATCGATTTGATTTTAGATATTTTTGGCTCAAACACTTATGAGAATCTATTTGAAATTTTCTATCCCTGTGTGTGTTTTTTTTTTTATCTCTAATTTTTTCAATCCAATATTAGTAAGATTTTTCAAAGTTGAAAACCATCACTTTGGTCTGCAAAGGGAAAATTATTCTCTTATACAATTGTTCATGAACCTTATAAATAGTATGATCTCCCAAACAAGTTCAAATCTGTGTTTAAACCTTAATCTTTAAGAAAAAACTCCTGAGTTCTTTTATGGTATCAAGATTTTTCTAAAGAATCAGCAACTACAACTTTATGGGTGAAATAATACTCAGTTAATTCATATATCTAGTCTTTTATATTTTATGTTGATCATGAGCTTTTTGATTTCTTATATTTGTGAAAATTGACAGTTTAAAGGTCATGATTGTTACTTTCATGAAATCCTCTCATGCATATTCCAACCCGTGAAAATTTCTTGTAAAAATAAAAAATCGATTAATATTTTTGATGGGCTCCTTTTAATGTAATTCAAATTGGAAATAGAAGACCATGCATGCCGTGAAAATCATATGAAGCTAGCTACACCTATAAACAAGAGGGTAGCTGAAGCAAGCAGGAATACAGAAGTTTTCTATAAAATCAAGCATAAATCAACCTTTTACCCTTTAGCTAATTATTCCAATTTTATCGGAAGTAAAGGTTGAATTTGTGTTTTTTACAAAAAAGAAAAAAGAAAAAAATAGAGTGATATAATTTCAAATAACAATTTGCTTGTTTCTCAAAAAAATAAATTCCTTGAATCATCAATGCATGATCGGTCCTATATCTCTAATCAAGAGAGACAAACCATCAGTCAACTTCTATAGATGGTTTTCGTGGGACTGAAAAGAAAATGATGGTTGGAAGAAATGATGGTTGGGACCGCCACAATTATATCTTGCCAATTAGTCACCCTAATTGACTTACTGTTCTTCTCAAAAAAAAAACTTACTGTCTTTTTAACGGTTGATGCTTAGTCTCAACTTTTGATTAGTAAGAATTTGACCATGACCATGTGCGACACATGATTACTTTTCGAACTTAATTTCCTCCACACGACCACAAATTTGTACTGGTTTTTCCTCAACTATTATACTGCCATAGATACGCTGATCATCATGTGTTAAATCTTATCAGTAGTTGGACTACTTATCATTTACATATCTCTGTGTAGATGTATGCCTATAATTTCAATTATATGTATTCTAATTCACCTACATGTATAATTGCTTCGTATGGGTTTGTTCTAACTATGATAATTCAGCAGGTGCCACCCATGGGAGGATCCTTGAAGGAACCTGACTCAACATCTTCTACGAGCCGAAAGGAACAGGTTAATTAAAATTCATCGTCTTATACACACACACACATACATTGATGAATATATGAATGTGTACACATATACTTAAAAATTATAAACACATGTTATAATTTGTGTTTGGCATTGCATGCTAACTCAAAGTAACAATGCAAGTGATATAGTTTAATCTTCCATATGTAACATGCATATTAAAATGATTCAATTGGGTTTACTTCAATTTGTGTATCAGTTTGGCTTTAATGTTTAAATATGTTCACATAGCTAGGATCCTCACAAAAAATAGACTTTCATTTCAAATCTTATGTCATGCAAGTGAAGCCTAATCAAATCCTATATAGCATTCCACTATCTTTAAAGTTTAATTACAAATTTTATAGTTTTTTTCTCTCTCCATGAGAAGTGGGTGTAAGAAGGATATATAACATCTTTCTTACATGGAGTGAGTTTCACACTTGTGGGATCTATCCTCATGTGAAAGGAATGTAATGTATGCCGGTTTACAAAATATAAAAATGCCTCCATGATAATATGATTGATAATAAATGATCAGTTTCTAATTATATATGTGGATGTATGTAGGATGATCAGCTTCAATCTGCTAGAGCAGAAATGGGTGAGATGAGGGAAGAAAATCAAAGGCTAAAGAAGTATTTAGATCGAATGATGAAGGATTACCAGACCCTTCAAATGAAATTCCATGACATTGTTCAACAAGAAGGGAGAAAATCTGTGGATACAACTAACAATCATCAAGAAATTGAAGAACCCGAGTTTGTTTCCCTTAGGCTTGGAAGAACTTTAAGTGATACAAAAAAGGAAGAAAAGATTAATGTGGTCTCTACCCAATGGAAAGAAGCTGAGGAAACTAAGGAAGGCCTAAGTCTTGGACTGGACTGCAAATTGGAATTGTCTAAACCAATAGAAAAACAAAGTCCCGTTAATAGTTCTGAAGAAGTAAAGGAAGAAGCTGGAGAGACTTGGGCACCCAGTAAAGCTCTCAAGAGAAGTGGAGATGATGAAGCTCCACAACAAAACCCTGTAAAGAAAGCTAGGGTTTGTGTGAGGGCCAGATGTGATACCCCAACTGTAAGTATCTAATCATGCACCTCATGGACATTTTTGGAAAAAGATCCTCTCCCATTGATTTTAAACTTCTCTCTAATTTTTATTTAGATGTAAAAGATGTGAAATTTAAAACATTGAAACCTTCAATTCTCTCCCATTTTTAGCCAGAAGTAAGACATATGAAATTTATTTGATTTAAAAAAAATGCCACATCTAAATTAAAATTGGAGAGAATCAAAGAATTTAGTGGGAGAGAATTTTATCCCAACATTTTATACATTAAGTTTTGAGTCTTAAGTAGTAATGCTTTAAGCTAAGTTGCATTGATACATTAATGTAAAAAATAGGTAATAGCCAAGATAAAAAGTCTCAACTTATATAATGGGTTCTAATTAACTTAACTAAGAACTCTTATCGAATAAGAAATATGAAGTTTAAACCTGGCTACATCATAAACCAATTGATATCTTGGCCTAATAATAAATAATAATTATCATGGAACAAATGTTATCACTTGAAATTCTATAATAATAATAATAATAATAATTGACTTGTATGAAGTCTGGGAGAGGTGATTGGTATTAAAAGCTATATCTATATTATCCATTGAGATTGAACTACATATTTTTTTTAATTTTATATACAGATGAATGATGGGTGCCAATGGAGGAAATACGGACAAAAAATTGCAAAAGGAAACCCATGCCCTCGAGCATATTATCGATGCACAATTGCACCATCATGCCCAGTAAGAAAACAGGTACGTCATAATTTGTTATCACCATTTAAATTAGTACATACATTATTACTAATTCATTCCAATTAAAATTGAAGAACTTTTAGTGTTAAATTAAATGATTAAATTCACAATTTTTTAAAATTTTAAGTTAAGAAATATTACATTTAATCTAACAACTATAAACAATTTTATTTCATCTTATTAATAGACTTCAAAAGCCATTACATTGATAATTATTTTTAAAATTTTAGCACTCCCTTTAACAATTAGCTTGTTTGAAATTTCAGGTGCAAAGATGTGCCCAAGATATGACCATCTTGATCACCACCTACGAAGGAACACACAACCATCCACTTTCTATGTCAGCCACTGCTATGGCTTCCACCACTTCAGCCGCGGCTT
This sequence comes from Castanea mollissima, assembly GCA_014183005.1. NCBI lineage: Eukaryota > Viridiplantae > Streptophyta > Magnoliopsida > Fagales > Fagaceae > Castanea > Castanea mollissima. The sequence continues at coordinate 38,201,168 of JACAVU010000007.1, read as the reverse complement.
CAATGCTTTTGTCCGGCTCATCATCAAGCTCCCAATTTCCTGGCCACAACTCATTAGCCACCAGTGGCTTAAACTATTATCTATCAGATGATATAAAATCAAAGCAATTCTACTTACCCAATAATTCGTCTTTCTCATCATCTGTACCTTCATGCCCAACAATCACTCTTGATCTCACTTCTGCTCCATCCTCTTCTTCTTCAACTCATTTTAATAGGCTTTCTTCAAACTACCCTCCAAGATATTCTTCCACAAGTCTCAACTTTAGTTCTTCTGAGTCCAATGCAGTGTCTTGGGCCAATGGGTTCCATAGTTATGGCAGTACTCAACCCTACTACAATAGGAACCAAATTGGAAACTTGCCTATTGGAAGACAAATAGAAAACAATATATATCAGTCCTACATGCAAAAGACCAACCCAAGTCCTCCTCAACACTCTCAACAAGATAATAGTGCCATTGCTGCTGCAACCAAAGCAATCACAGCTGACCCAAGTTTCCAATCTGCTTTAGTAGCTGCACTCTCTTCAATCATGGGCACTGGAGGTACTGCTACAAGTGGTGGTGCCCTAGGAAATCATGGTGGAGGAGATAATAATTTTGGCCAGAAATCACGATGGGGTAGTGAGCTATTTCAAGCGCCTTCTACTACCTTCCCGGCATCTCCACCTACAGGGAACGGATGTGCCTCAAGCTTCTTAAACGAAACGCAGTCAACGACAAATTCACAGCCCGGAAGTTTGATGTTTCTACCACCTTCATTGCCGTTATCTACTTCCAAGAGTGCATCTGCATCTCCTAGTGACAATAGAGACCATACAAATTAATGGGTTTGAATTATACTCAATTAGAATGTTGTTTATTTTGTCTTAATTGGCCTGTAATGATGTATGATAAAGAAATTTGTGCATGAAGATGGATGGTGACAGCAAGCAAGAGAATTTGAATAAGTTTTTTCCTTATTTTCCTAACAGATATGTATGTTTTGGGGACTATATTATGATGATTCAGCAAGCATGTGAATACATATTTTACAGATTGTGGATAAAGCTTACCTCACATAAAGATTGGAAAATTATTCTTTGTTTGACCTAATATATGGTTTTACTCTTTATCTCATTGCAATTGCGTTCACGACAACAACACTGTATATATATTTCTTATATTCATATCCAAAAGGAAAAATGACTGTTCATTTGTCCAAATGTGAAATAGAACATCTACTAAACCCTACTTACTATAATGGTTTATTCAACATTGTTATATATATATATTTATTTATTTATTGTTAATACAGTTCATACACCAATTAGAAGGGGTTCCTTGAAGTGTCTTTGGAGATTAAGCAAGTAACGTCGTTGACAGGAATATGTTACATGCATATGACATTCTAAGACCTCATGATAATGTTAAATAGCTCTAGTTGAGTAACAATGTAACATATTAATTAATAAGCATTTTTATATGGTTTACTAGTGAAGAAGATGACAATTGAGACTTAAACTCATTGATGTTATTTGGATTTTTTGTTGATCTTTTCGTCCACTTGACATCTTTGACAGCTCTTTTTCAGCTTGAACGTGTGACAGAAACTTTATAGCATATATGCTTTCCACATGTTTTCTAGTGCAACTTAATAGGGTTTGTCTTGATCTTCCATCTTATCTAGTCCCAATTCTAGCGTACGCAGATTTTCACTCATCGTAATTTAAGAGATAACGACCACTTAAGTTTCTTCAACTGGTAAATCCTTGGATTTCAATGAGAGATGATGATTGATGAACCACCTAATCACTTTCTCCCGTCAAATCAGAAGTGGAAAAGTATTGCTGGCCTTGCAATACTGTACACCCTATTTTGTGACTGGTCAAAGATTCAAGTTTGAGGGTGAAAAAAATGTAGTTATATATTATTATTATTATTATTTTTTTGCAACTTCGTATTCAAAAGGTCAAAGGTTCTTGATTACTAATCTTTTCATATAATTTTCCTTTTGTCATGTTGTAACTAGGACCCGAAGTAAGGTCACTTATTTGCTCGATCTATAATTGAGTTGTAACTATTTTCAAAGCATAACTCAATATTTATAATATTGGAAAAGCCTCGGATGCACTACATTTACTGAACTTTGTATTTTTACTTGCATGATATGATGTCTTGTTTTTTGTCTTTTTGTTTGATATATAGAAAATGTGAACTAGTGGAATATTGCATGGTGGAATGATATACCACATTACATAATGAAATATATATAGTAAATGTACAAAATGCATTATGATGTACATAGTGAGATGTAATATTTTGTAGAATGCATTATGATGCATTATATATATTGGTACCAAGAGGGATATCCATACATTTTTGGTACCAAGTTATGGTTCTCACCATGGTGACCCTACAAGGGTTGTTGGGACTAGAATCCAATTAAGATTTAATGGCTAAAATTGTCATCTTGTGATGTAGAATAGACCATCATGGCATTTCTGGACTCTCATGCATGTTTGAAATGATTGCACAAGGTAAAAATGCACTAGTAAAAATCACGAGCCTCGAAGTCAGAATTGCATGAAATTTGGCAAGCTGAAGCAAAACGGCCTTTTGAGCAATAATTGTAGCTTTGCCATGAGGTTCCCCCTTTAATTGGCAAATTACTCCGTTTAGGCCCTGAAAACTGCGATTTTGCTGTTTACAGTAATTTTTGTTTTTTTAATAACTTTTTACTCAAAAATCAGATAAGTTCCCACTTGTTTTAAGACGACCCTTAAGGTTAGTAGTTTATAATTTTGCATTTAACTTAATTTTTCAATTTTTGGTTAATTTTGGTATTTTGTCACCTAATCATATAATTAGTGCGAATTAGGGTTTCAGATGTTTCCTAATCATCTTAAGGTTTTACTTTCTCAGTATTTATATGTTTTGTAGCTGTCAATGGCAAGAGAGATTCTTATCAATAAAATTGTAGAGCTTTTCTCAAACTTTTCTTTAGTGGATTCCAGTTTATCACCTTGTTGATTCAAGGAACCCCTCGTGGATTCGAGTTTACTACCCATAAACTAATATTTTAATTTCTGTACATCAAAAAGAGTATCGTGTGTGCTTTCTTCAGGCTTCTGCGACATTAGTTGGTATCAGATCCTTGACATAACCTTGATCTAATGGCTAATGGGTGAGACGGTGACCGCCGCAACAATGACAGTGATGACAACCTCAACAATCCAATCCTCACTAGGATTGAGTTCTATGAGTTTTGTGAAGAGACTCAACAATTTCGTGAAAACAATCAATAGTTTCATGAATTGACCCAACAAGAACTGTGTGGGATTTGGGAAGCACTTGTTGCGCTTCTTGCCTGAAACCCTAATTGTGATGACAAAGAGCAACGTGATAACTGAGCGCGTGGCCCTCCCCATCGTGGTCCCATTCAGAACAGGCAGCAAGACTATAACGATGAGAACAGTGAGGACGAAGAGTATGCAGAAGGAGTCATTGGGTATCGCCGTGGTCCTACGAGAGATAATGGTAGAGATTATTAGGAATAAAGGGATTATATTGTATGGAGGTAGAATTACCATCCTTTAAGGGTAATGTCTCCATTGAAGAGTATCTGGATTTGCTCAATGAGGTTGAGAAGTTTTTCGATTATATGGATACTCTAGATGACAAGTAGGTGTGTTTAGTGGCATACAAATTGAAGGGTGGAGCATCTGTCTAGTGGATCATGTTCAGTTAAACCGTACATGTGAGAGAAAGCTTTAGATATGATCATGGAGGAGGATGAAGAGGCTAATGGCAGAAAAGTTTTTGTCTCCAGATTACCAACAAGTGTTGTTCAGACAGTACCAGGATTGTAGGCAGAGTATCGGATAGTTAATGAGTACATGAAGGAGTTTGACCGGTTAGCAAATCACAATGATCTGAAAGAAACTGAAGATCAACAAATATCCAAATTTGTACACTACAGGTATCCATCTGAGATCGGGTATCCTTACAAACTCTGTATTCCTTAAATGAGGATGTAACCCTAATAAAGAAAATAGAATATCAGCATTTCATGGCAAGTTCAAAGTTTTCCAAATGCATTTTAGAGTCATCCAGTTCCACAGCCAATAAAGGAAATAGCCTATGTTTACACCACGATCATAACTCGTGGTTAGGAAGAATAGTGGTGTCAACCAATCCAAGGTGGCGGTAGCAGGATCCATAGTAAAACTTAAAGGAAACACCAATCCCTATGCAAAGCCATCTGGGAATAAGTGCTACAAGTGTGGAGAACTAAGGTAGCTGTCTAGTACTTGCCCTAAGAGAGTCACATGAATCTAGTAGTAGCAAAAAAGGGCGAGGCAGAGGATGAACAAGAGGGTGAAGAAGAGTATAATGATGTTGATCCATATGTTTATGATCCCAATGAGGTCCAAGAAGTTGAGGAAGGCGTGCCATTAGGGAGGTCTTTAGTGATTCAGAGGTTGTTGCTCATACCAAGGGTAGATTAAAGTGATCAGCAGAATCAGATCTTCTGAGCATGTTGCACCATCAATAAGAGGGTCTGTGATTTAATCATTAACAATGGCAGTGTAGAGCATGTTCCACTCATAAGACTCTATTCTAGAGTCTTCTTTGAAATTTCCATCTGAAATTCACAACACCGTTCAAGCTGAAATTTCCATATTTTCTTCTCTGAAATCTCCTCTCTCTCGGCGCTGATCTGAAACTCTATTCAAGCTGAAATTTCCATCTGAAATTCAAACGCCGATCTAAAATTTCCATCCAAATGCCGATATGAAATTTTCATCTGAAACTCCAATCCAAGCACGACGAGAAGAACTCTGATCCAAGCACGGTGAGAAGGACGCCGATCCAAGCACGTCGATCTGAAACTCCGATCCAAGCACACCGATCTACCACAAGTGCTGGTCCACTCTCTCTGTATCCGTTGGGGTGTCCGTGTGTGGGTGTGTTTGGTTTTGTGGTGTCTGTGGTTGATTTTTTATTTTTGTGGTTGATTTTTTATTTTGTCTGTGGGAGTGTGTGTATCAGAGGAAGAAGCAGATGATGAGGGCATTGGTTTTGCAGATGGAGAAGAGACAGAAAAAAAAGGGAGTGAAATTAGAAATTACTAAAATAATGTATAGAAGAGCTACAGTAACTGTGTATATATGTACGGCTACTATAGCTCTTGTATATTTATGTACAATTTTGCACAATTTTACACCGACTGATATGAGTGTTTTTTTTTTTTTTTGTCAAAATGTGTAAAAAGAGCTGTTTTTTTTTTTGGTATTTTGCAAGACTATCCATAGACTGATATGGTTGCTTTAACATATAGTTAAGGTAGTACCAACAATGCGACAAAATATGGGGTTTGCATTTTGGGCCTTAAGGTCGTGGTTAACCTTGGGGTTATGGAAGTTTTATGGAGATCCTACTTTGATAATCTAGATACAACGTTGGACATAGATTTGCACTTGAGCATATTCTCTGCCCAAGATTAAAACGTTTGCATGGAGAGCAAGCCTCGATATTCATCCTAGAAACCAGATCCCCACATGTAAGCACATCCTCTATGATGACCTTAATTAATTTACCCTATCTACCATCAAGAACTAGAGACCATCGCCCAAGCACTTTTGGGATTGCATGGCTTATGGCTACTAATATATAGCGTGTGGATGGCAAGCAATTAAAAAGTGAAAAAAAAAGAGAGCAACAAATCGATTTGTTAATTGGCATCATTATCCAAGACCGCGCAGGGCAGCCTATAGGCTATATAGCAGCTTTGTTGTGCACATTGAGTCATTGACTTATTGACAGGAAAGATACAAATCGATTTGTTGAAGTTCAGCGCTTTTCATTGTATGGATTCAAGACATTATAGAGGTCGAACATTGATACTTCTTGGATGGTCGAAAATCAGAGAAATGTTTATCTTCGGCAGGGCACTTAATTGACAAAGTTATGCATCTTATTTATTTCTTCCGCTCATATATATACCATGCAGGGCTGGCCTAAGCATTTCGAAGGTTTAAGGCGAAATCTTTAAATGGAACCTTTATGTTATCACTTAAATAATATTTAATTAGCATTTTATATAATAATTTTTTTAAATCCATTCTCTTTAATTTTTTATATGATTTTTTTTATAGAAAATGCTAAAATTATAACAAATTTTACTATAAACTAGTGTTGTAATGAATGTGATCAATGACATGAAGCTAACAAAAGTACTAGAAATATTATAAAATTTACAATATGAGAATTACAAAGATATATCACCAATCACAAATATTTATTCAAAAAAACATTCAATAGTTTGTTGAAATCTACTTATCATATTCATTATCACATCAAATTATAAAAGCTATGAAGACCACATACTTATGGAGTGTGGAAGGCAATGGCCAAGATTTAAGTTTCTAGAAGAGAGTTTCGCACACATACACTTAAATTAGGCTAGAGTAGAATTTTTATCTTGTATAAAAATAATTAAATAAATAAAAGCTATGTAATAAAATTTATAGTATTTTTAACATTTTCCTATTTGAATTACTTGTGATTAGTAACACGTCTATTTGTAAGACCTGTTTATTTAAATTTGTTTTATCTATATCTTTAGCATTACTCAATTCTTTGAGCCTTCTTAATAGTGAAAAAAATTGTAAACTAAAATGTTTCAATATCTTCCAAAAATATTTATATATAAAAAATAAATAAATAAAATTTGCCCCCAAATTTGGGGCCTTTTCTAGTAAGGGGGCCCCTAGGCAATGGCCTAATTGGCCTAAGCCTAGGGCTGGCCCTGATGCCATGCATCCACATACTTTTACCGATAGGGCTGCACTTGAGCTAGACAAGTTGGTATTAGCAATTAGTATAGAGATGAGAGAGTTTGAAATGAAGAAACTAGGGCTACAAATGAAATGTCGGGCTTGACTTGAAAAAAAAAAAAATCATTTATGTTCCTTTATATGGAAATCGAACCAAACTAAAGTTCAAATTAAGCTCAATTGTTAAATGATCCAAGTTCAACTGTAATAATGTGTTCATGAATGACTCACAAATATGAGCATTAATTTAATATATAGGTATGTGTGAAATAAATAAATAACCCATTTTGTATTATAAATTATATATAATTCTTAATATACAAGGTTGATAAAATAATAATATTTATATTGTATGGATGGAGGGCCCAGATAGAGGTATTGTGTAGTGGGCTGTGCCCGAGGATATCAGATAGCTCGAGGATAGGTAAATACTAATGAAGGTATATAGGTTAATGGACCGTGAAAGAAGTCTAGTCATAAGGAGTTGGAAATGTTGTCCAAAGAGAAGTACCTCCTTGGCTAAACAGAGTAGGGGTCAAAGGTCCAACCCTTCATCAAGAACAAGGCAATAGACAATCGTGTTGGCAAGGATAAATATCAAATGGGGATAGGACAAAAGAGATTTGGAAAATATTTGAAAAGAAAGTTGCTACCACCACCACTGCATTGAATGCTCTGCAGCCAATCCCCTGGCCTCATTAATGTGGAGGTGATATCTAAACAGTAACATTCAGCCTTACAGCTACCCACAAAGACTTTAAGAAGGTGTTGATGGGACAAGTATCAAAACTAACAATCTGATTTACACGTGGAGGGCTGAGATGAAGGAAGGTAGGAGAATATAAAGGAGAAAAACCCCATTATAGAGGGGATGATTAGAAAATCTAAGAAAAAATCACTGTAGACTCAAGAACTGTAATTTTGTATAAGTTTAAGAGAAATATATAAGAATAAATCATTCTCAAACTTGGCCGAGAAGAGCTTTTCTTACTTAAAACTGTTTGTTTTAACCTACTATGACTATTATCCACTTAACTCATTGAAAGTTCATCTTTAAGCACATTCTCTAATAAATTCATTATTTTGAGCTCTTTGGACCATTGACCCTTCATTTGGGTTTTGAGAGCAAATTGTGTTCTTACATATATGTTTATAAACGAATATCACTCTAACTAATCAACTAAAATAATATAATTATAATTATAATTTAATTATTAAAAATTAAAATAGCTATTTGAAGGAGCAAAATTTTTTATTCATGGTATTTAATATATATATATTATTAAATTCAATAGTTATAATGAAAAAATTTGAATTTTAAACATTTTTATTGGAAACACCTAAATGTGCTAAATGAGATCCAAGGTTCATGGCCGTGGTATTTATTATTTATAGGAAAGAATAAGTTAATTTAATAATTTGCAATAAGCTCTCATTCAAACAAAAAAACTAAAAACTAAAAACTAAAATTGGACATATAATTTAGTTTTTTATTTTTTTTATTTTATTTTTATTTTATAAACTAAACTTTGGTTTGTATTCAAAATAAAAATCATAAATTTTAACAATTTTTTTGGCTTAATTTTTTAATAATCCATTCAGTCAAATTCAACTATAACTTTAGAATAAACTTTTTCAATGTATGCCAAAATGATGCAATACACTCAACAATTTAATAATAATATATGGAAAAAAAATATCTGTTGTAAATTCATTATCATGAATAGAACATCACATCTCTATTTTCTTTCTTCTAACAAATTTCTCTCTCTCTCTCTCTCTCTCTCTTCGATTCTCTCTCTCTCTTTCTTTTAGGCTTTTGCGATATCAGTTGGTATCAGAGTCTTGACATACTTTGGTCTGATGGCTAACGAGCGAGACAATGACCACCATAACAACAACAGCAATGACAATGTCAACAACCCAGTCCTTATTAGGACTAGGTTCTATGAGTTTCGTGAAAAGACTCAACAATTTCATGAAAAGACTCAACAATTTTGTGAAAACAATCAACAGTTTTGTGAACAGACCCAACAAGAACTGCGTGGGATTTAGGAAGCACTCGTTGCCCTTCTTGTCCAAAACCCTAATTGTAATGATGAAGAGTGATGTGATAACCAAGTGTATGGCCCTCCTTATCACGGTCCCAATCGAAATAGGCAGCAAGACTATAACGATGAGAAGTGTGAGTACGAAGAGTATGTAGAAGGAGTCCTTGAGAAGCATTGTGGTCTTGTGAGGATAATGGTTGAGATTATAAGGAGTAGAGGGACTATCGTATGAAGGTAGGATAACCATCCTTTAATGGTAATGTCTCCATTGAAGAGTATCTAGGTTGGGTTAGTGAGGTTAAGAAGTTTTTCGATTATATGAATACTCCAAATGACAAGCAGTTGTGTTAATGGCATACAAATTGAAGGGTGGAGCATTTGCCTAGTGGAATTGTGTTCAATTAAATCGTACCCGTGAGAGGAAGCTTAAGATATAATCATGGAGGAGGATGAAGGGGCTAATGGCAGAACGGTTCTTACAGCCAGATTACTAGCAAGTGTTGTTTAGACAGTACCACGATTGTAGGTAGAGTACCCGGACAATTAATGAGTACATGGAGGAGTTTAACCGGTTGCAAATCGCAATGATCTAGAAGAGACTAAAGATCAACGAATATCTAGATTTGTACATGGGCTACGAGTGTCCATCTGAGATCAAGTATTCTTACAAACTCTATATTCTTTAAATGAGGTTGTAACCCTAGCAAAGAAAATAGAACATCAACATCTTAGGGCTAAATTTGAATTTTAAACATCTTTATTGGAAACACCTAAATGTGCTAGATGAGATCCAAAGTTCTTGGCTGTGGTATTTATTATTTATAAAAAAGAATAAGTTAATTTAATAATTTGTCACAAGCTCTCATTCAAACAAAAAAAAAAAAAAAACCTAAAATTGGACATATAATATAGTTTTTTTTTAATATCTAAACTTTGGTTCGTATTCAAAATAAAATAAAATAAAAATCATAAATTTTTAATAATCCATTTAGTCAAATTCATTTATAACTTTAGAATAAACTTTTTGGATGTATGCCAAAATGATGCAATTTAACAATATAATAATATATGAAAAAAAAAAATATCTATTGTAAATGTCATTATCATGAATAGCACAGCACGTAAGTGGGTAATAGTGAGACACACACAAACACAAATACAAACACAAGCACAAACACAGACACACTACACAAATGTGCCGTATTTTCGATATATCTCTATTTAAAAAGGTAGGATAAATTAAGAGCTATTCTAGCCTAATAGTTAATAATTTATTTTATGAAAATTTTAACATAATTTTTATAAAAAATAAAAAAAATAATTTTTTTTTTTAAAACTTTCTATAAATAAATTAATAACTAATTTTTTAAAAATATTTATTAACATTTTTCATAAATTAATTATTACTAATAAATAAAGTATAGATTGATAAATACGTCGGCCATAAATAAACAAAAGAAAAAAGGAGAGTTGCCAAGTGGGGACAACCCCAATAACATCTCTAATTTCTTTCCTCTTAACAAATCTCTCTCTCTTAGATTCTCTCTCTCTCTCTCTCTTTCTTCCTTTGTTTCTTTCTTTTGTGGCTTCGATTCGATCTGATCGAGTTACGAAAAATCCTAACGATTTCCCACTACTGCATGCTCTTTCTCCTCCACACACGGATCGCAAACCCTAGCTTTTTTTAGTTTCTCCAAACTTCTCTTTCCATTCGATTTCCAGGTCTGACTTTTCAATTTCTTTCGCATATAATTTCTCATGTACTCGTTTTTCATTTGCTTGCTTTATTATACGATGATTATAGAGAGAAAGAAACACACAAAATGATCTAATTTTTGTGTTTATTGAACGTAATTTTCAAAAAAAAAAAACCCTAATTTACCTGAGTAGTAGTAGGGTTATATTTTTTTGTTGAATTTTTTAAATATATTTAATTAATAGGGTTAATAGTAAAGAATTTTCATGAATCCAGCCGAAAAATCCGATTTTGGAGCTCCTTTTGTACAATCAAATCGTGGTTTTGTACTGGGTTTCTTGTTTGTGCAGCTTAATTTCAATTCTATTGTCATGGTCAAATTGGGAATTTTGTGACTGGGAAAATTTTTATATGTAAATGTAATTACTGTATGGATCCGGTTAGCTGAGTGCTGAGGAAATGCATTGGTTAAGGTTAAGATTTTCATTCAAATCGATAAGCCTTTTTAAGGAACTCACGTGGGTATTTTTTTTTTAATTAATTTTTGCACTTCAGCACCCATTAACGAAAGCCTTACTTTATTACTCTTTTGCGTTGCTGTCAAATTGAGATGCACTGTTGTGTAGTTTTCATAGTCATCTACTTGAGTCATTTTTGTAAATGTGGCTAATACAAAAAATTATTGTTTGGGTCACTTATTCTAAACTGGGTTTTGTTTGTTTATTGTTTCTCTGCTTGGTGGGATTTTAGGTGTTAACGATGTCGACTCCATCTAGGAAGCGGCTGATGAGAGATTTTAAGAGATTGCAACAAGACCCACCTGCAGGAATCAGCGGGGCACCCCAAGATAACAATATAATGCTTTGGAATGCTGTAATTTTTGGGTAAGCTGGGGATAATGTGCATAAAATCTCTTCCTGTGCTCTTCCTAAGTTGTTTAACTATTTCTTTTCATTTTTCAAGTATGTTTAAGTACGGTTGGATAAACCATTTCTGGTTTCTTGTCTGGTTTGGATTGCAGTCCTGATGATACACCGTGGGATGGAGGTGAGTAAATCCTTGCGCCGAAGTTTTTTGTTGAAAAGATTACAGTACATTTGTGAAATGGGTTACATTTGTGTTATTTTATTTGATACGTTTCCTAAATGTTTCAACATCCTGTGGAAATCTACACTGCTGATGTACAGTTTAAATGATTACTACTTTTCACTATAATCCATATTATTCAGCCAATGTTTTACACATTCGAATAATTCATATTTGAGAGAATGCTAAATGCCCTTAAATATATATAGCCTGTCACTGAGCAGCATATGCTATATGTTTGTGTGTCTGTAGTCTGATTTTAAATTAATGATGGTTCTTTTTAGTAAGTCATGTGCTAATTTCATTGTTTATGGAATTTTATCTATAATTTTTTTTTTGATAATTTGAATTTTATCTATAATTGAATTTTATCTAATCTAATGGATTTTGGAATAATTATTTTTAAGTATATATGACGCATGAACAGCAGTATGTGAGTGCTAGTTTTTCCAATTCGTGAGGTGCACAGTTGCATAATTATGTGGCAATATGGTCATGTGACCAAAAAATAAAAGTATCACTTGACCGACATTCTTGTGTTGCTAGAGCCATATCCCTGTATATTTGATGCTAAAAATAGAGTGCATAATTATGTGGCAATATGGTCATATGACCAAAAAAAGTAAAAGTATCACTTGACCAACATTCTTGTGTTGCTAGTGCCATCCCTGTATATTGGATGCTAAAAATAGAGTGCAGATAAGTGCACATATAAAGTTGAATGGAATATTACTAAATTTTTATTGCTTGTTAGGTAGCTCATTGTAGATAATTTAATTGTAGGCCAGTTGCTTTCTGTTCTTGAATCATTTGTATTATCCATCTGTTTAATATAGAACAAGAATAATCTGCTGGTTGGTTTTCCCTGTTTTTGGGGGGAGGTGGGGGAGGGTTATTTTGGTTAGTGTGTATCTGTCCTCCTCCCTCTGTGAAAGCGGGAGCTATGCTGATTTCTGTTAAAATTATCTTAAAGCCATCTAAATCTACATAAAAGAATTTTCGTTTGAGTTATTCAGGCACGTTCAAGTTGACTCTGCAGTTCACAGAGGACTACCCAAACAAACCACCTACAGTGCGATTTGTTTCTCGAATGTTTCATCCAAATAGTAAGTTGGATAAGGAACTGTCTTACATATTATATCTTACGTAAGTTAGGGTTTCTAACTTCAATTTTTTCTTTTGAAAATTTGGCCAGTCTATGCCGATGGAAGTATTTGTTTGGACATTTTACAAAACCAGTGGAGTCCTATATATGATGTGGCAGCTATACTCACATCTATCCAGGTATGGTATAATGTTTAATATTGTGGTTGTAGTATTGCTTCCCATTTGATATTTTTTTTATTAATAAGCAAAAGAGTAATGCTATAGGCACAACATTTCACAATAGTTGAGCTGCAGATTTTTATTGGTTCTCATTTGGGCTCACCATTGAGACCACTTTATCGTCTACCATTCATGATTTTTAATCTTGGTAGTTGTGAATTGATTTATGAAATCTGACTCTAAGCTTATTGATAAGCAAAGCAGATGCACTTCATACATAAATCATGAAGTTTGGTTTAATTTTAAAAGATGCCATTCAGTAGTTAGCTTCTATGCCATTGTTGAGTGAGCAAGACTTGTAGGTTTCTTTCTGTTTCAATGTATGTGGACACGGGCATGCTTAGAAAACATGCATAGGTACATTGTAATTTGTTGAAGACTTGAAGTTTAGAACCATTTGCAAATCACCTCTCCTGAGACCCTTCTGTTTTAGGATCAGCACTGGGATTGTTCTTCACTCCACACAATTGCTGCTGCCTTCCTCAACTGACCTTTTTTCTTATAAAATTCCTCTATTGACTTTATTGTCAAGTGAAAAGTATTCCATACCATGTGCTTTGTGCATTTATTGCATGTCCATCTGTGCCATTAATATGTATTCTGACATTTCAACCTGATCACCATTTCGTTTATCCTTCTTCCATGTGGAGCATTATCAAAAAGTGAAGTAAAGGGGCTTTGTTAAGTGTGTGTGTATATATATATAAATTTTTTTGCATTTAAAGGGTTTGTTGATCCTTCTTAAATATGGTGTTTTGTTGATATCTTGACAACTATGGGCTTTTTTCACATATTTTTCTGTTTTTTTGGTTGACCAATGTCACGGTACAGCATTCATCAGGCCCATGTATAGAGTTTTTTAGATTCTTTTCTCACCTCACCCATTTTTGTTCAGGAAGATTTAAATCTGACCTGTCATCAGTGTATATATATACCTTCACAATTTTGTTAGTGTTTTTCTGACCATCTCCCCCTCCCCCCCCCCCCCCCCCCCCCATCCCATATTAAAAAAGAAAAAGAAAAAAAAAAGCAGTACCTTAACAGAATGCTTGACTGTGTAAGATTTAAATTAGTACTTCAGTTAAACTCTGGGCACTCTAGAGGTAAAAAGTTGAAGTAATTCAATGTTTAAAAGTAAAATAGTTGTAGGACTGATACATGAGTCATACAAGTTAGCCTGCTAGCCATTGCCCTCTTATGTGTCATTACCTTTGGGAGTTGCTTCAAATTTGAAAGACATGGGTAGGAGGGGCAAGCATTCAGTTTCAGAATAGGAGTCATATATTGGAAGGGACCTCTATGAAGGACATGTTCCTCCATTTGTGACCATATTTACAATTACGACCCCATTGTTAGAAATATAGCATTGCTGGGACCATGTAATAAATGCAAGCAGCAATGATGGATATGACATTGAATTTTAGACCCCACTAATCACAATCTATGCCTGCTGTCATGCAATGCATACATTTCAAAGTCTTTTTTTTTTTGGGGGGGGGGGGGGGGGGGAGGATGGGGTGGGGGCATGGGGCGGTAGTTGAGGAACAATGTCATTTAAAATTTAAAATGAGTAGGCAATTCCAGTTGAAATATTAAAATGGTAATTAGAAATCATGAAGCTGCTAACACAAACATTTTATAGAGAACTATTGAGTTATTAGCCCCAACAATATGATAGAACTTTAAAGGCTTTCATAATCTCATTGCAGTCGCTGCTGTGTGACCCCAACCCCAACTCTCCTGCAAATTCAGAAGCTGCTCGGATGTTTAGCGAGAACAAACGTGAGTACAACCGAAGAGTGAGGGAAATTGTGGAGCAGAGCTGGACAGCAGACTAACTCCATAATCGGGCGCTAGTCGGGGCACTCATGGGTCCGTTTGATGGCATGTTTAAAATGACATTGCTCTCTAAGAAAACATTGTGCAAACTTATCAACTGTTGTCTTGTATGTCACATGTCATCCTATCACAAACTTAGCAAATGTTTTATTTGAATATGAATTGCTGCATTGCGTGTTGTTGATCCTCATGTAAAATAGAATTTACTTGTCACATTACATTGAATTGTTATGAATTTGATTCAACATAAAAGTTGTAGTTGCTGGCTGATTTCATTATAGATACGTGAAATTCTGACGCGTGGGTAGTCATTTAAATAAATAAATTAGTAGATAAATTAGAGCAGCTTAGCAAGTGAATGGTTGTTGGGGCATAGACTTTTCTAAGATTAATTAGCATTTTTTTTCCTCACTGACATAAGTGAATTTCACGTCTGTGGGGTTCGAAAAATAGAATCAGGATTTCTTATTTATTTATATTTTTTGAGAATCAGAATCAGTTTCTTGTCTCTAAAATTTTGGCTGGGTGAGTAACTTCTCATTTTGGTCAAAAGCAATAAAATAATGAGACAATTAACTCATGTAAACACTTATAAAAAAAATTGTGTTTAGCTTATCTTCAGTACTTTTTATTTATTATTATTTTTTTTATAATGAAAAACTGCCACATTACCCACTATTGAGGACTTTTTTTTTTGCCCCACATGGCACTATTTTATTGGCAACTCATGTCACATTAACGTATTATTGATTTTTTGGATAAATCTATTTAAAACCCAAAATAAGCTCATATTTCATTCAACTATATGGATTGGGCTCACATTGCTCGTGAGATCCTTATTTCAAAAGGTAGATTTATGGTCTATATTTTCTTTTCATCAATTGGAATCATAACCCATGATATCATCACCGCCAGCATATGGATCAGGTTCATACAATGAATCAAAGCTCATGACCTATATTACCTCTCATATTCATGGAATGTGGCTTCTTCAACAATAGCCCATATTCACTCAAAATGACAACAAAACCCGAGATACGTCATCTCTTCTTCGACTTATGATCCAAGTTCATGAGTTTCTTTGGGGAAACTTTGCGAGTCGTGGTTTGAAGGGCCAAGAGATATATTCAGTAAAACTTCAGCGATTTAAAGTTGATAAAAGAAACATGTTGTTTGGCGTGTCTTCTTCAACTCTCTAAATTCTGACGAGTTCGTGTGTAACGGGTAACATATGGTAAACATCTCTCATCACATAGCACTGAAAATGATAAAATTTCTCATTACTCTTTTTCTAAAACTTAATATTCATCATATGACAAATACTCAATATCCCCAGCCATCTAAATGCTGAACAAATAATTATTCATTCAATCCTCAGCTGTTCCTATACAAATTTAGAAACTTCATTATATTATTCTATATAAATCTTATTACTACTTTCAACTAAAATCCAACTCAAACACATGGCTTAATTTGATTGACTATCTTTAATCTTCAACTATATACAAAATATTCATGATATCTCTAATATCCAGCTGCTGTCTGCCACAATCAAATCAAATATTTCTCTGCCAGCTGTCAAAGCAAAGCATTAAATACTCCTTTTGCTCACCAAGATTATGTCACAACATAATGAGATCTTAACTAGATCTCTTAAATTTCATTAACTTTTAACCAATCCTTCTATTGCTTACTAGAAATGCGTTCCTTGCACCAAAAACACAAACACCCGAAAAATGAAACATTTTCAACAGAAGCCTAGTAGTGTATTCAGCACTTGACACCTGGCTAGAAGTGATACACCAGTCATTTAATCCTGAAATCCCATCAGACAGCTGCTATACCCAAAATAGCAAGATACCCTTGAAAAAGATCTTACCATTTTTAGCCAAATCCATAAAATAAATGCTGAATGTCCTCTCCAGTAGTCTGAAATCACCCGGCTGACCTCATCTGTTTCTGCCCAAAGCAACAGCTGTCTTACGACAACTGTCTCATGATAGCTATCATAGTTTTTCCTAATAGTTGTGACAACTTTTTCAGAACAGATGTAACAGCTAACCCAGCAGCCTTAGCATTACTGATTTTCCACATTTGGCTAAAACCAAAACCAACTAAAGTAACTATATTTTTCTTGCCAAAATACCTTCATTTTCTGCTGCTCTTTCCCCAACAGCTCTTACCCAAAACAGCAAAAATACCTTAAACCTAAACATACTATTTTTGGCCAAATCTTAGGATGGATTCTTTGAACATTCATTGCTAATTGAGACAGATTTTGGCTGAGATTATTTACTAAAATGCCCCCTTAAACACAGCTAAATAGAACCCTAGATCAACATCTCAAGGGGGGACACAAAGGGAGAAGAACAACTCTCTCATAAAACTTCTTTATCCCTCTAATGATCTTCTTAAAGTTCTTAATGAAGTTTTGAGCTTTTGAGTTTTTTAGTTTTTAAATTAGGAACTAAACTTTTTAGCCCTTAGCTCATAAATGCCCTTCATAAGCCTTCATACATCCTCTAGCAGAAGATCCCAGCAATAAATCTTAGCAACATTACTAAACACACTACAGCCCTATTATCTCTCTTACACTTATTCTCTCACTCTCTATATTTAGAAATACACGTATTTTACTGCTCCTATCTCCAAATACCCAAACACATCTCTATACTCTTCTCTTACAAAATCTTTCTTCTTGGAAAACAATCTTCACAAATTCTCCAGTGGTTATAATCTCATATTTTTACTATCTTTAAGTTTCATATCACTCATTCTTCCATATGTCGTACATATTACAAATACTACATCGTACAAAGTATCTATATCTTTTACCATCTCCACACTTCTCAAGAGATATTAAACACTCATACTAAAAGCCTTTCTCATGGAAGACATAAACTTCTAATGCTAAAGCCCTTCTCCTAAAAGACACCAAGATCTCATATCAAAACCCTTCTCGTGGAAGGCACAAAACCATCTTACATAAAGCCCTTCTCTTAGAAGGCACAAATACTCCATACAAAAGCCCTTCTCATGGAAGGCAACATTATTCATAACTTTACAACAACTAAAAGAATATTGTCAAGGGAAAAACTCATCTAAGTGCATGATAAGAGGGGCAAACTTAACCAGCCTCTACACATAGGTGAACATACTCTCTTTCCCTCCAGTTGCACTCATTTTCCCCATCAATCTCGAAGTTATCATGGCAAACTACCTCTCTACCGTTGGGGTCACTCTGCTGGGATATTATCAACTCACAGAAACTGTACAACTGGGCTACAAACCATACAAAGATAAGTGACTTTGCTTTCATATCTTCAAATTTACATCATCAATCTTGAAGTTATTATGGCAAACTGCCTCTCTACCGCTGGGGTCACTCTGCTGGGATATTATCAACTTACAGAAACTGTACAGCTAGGCTACAAACCATACAAAGATAAGTGACTTTGCTTCCATATCTTCAAATTTACATCATTTAGTACATGATTACTTCACATTTAAATACATATTACTTTATTCCAACTGCTATTACAACTATTAACCAAAGCTTAAACTTATTTAAATGCATGATAAAAGGGGCAAGCTTAACTAGCCTCTACAGCTAGCATTCTGCTAGAATCCTATAAGCTCACTGATGCTACACAGCTGGAGTTATAAACCGTACAAAGATAAGTGACTTGCTTCTATATCTTTAAATTTACGCCATTGAGGACATAATTACTTTACTTTTAAATAAATACTATTTTATTTCAACTGTTATTACAACTACTAATCAAAGCTATCATATCAAATGCATATTGTATATTTATTCGACCATTATCATGATTCTTAGACTTTGGCTTTAATGGTTTTGTAGGCTTAAAAATATGCCAGTAGCCATTGGACCATGTGGCCCAGTGTTGAGTTCCAAACGCAACTCCCCAAACCGATCCCAAGGCCTAGTAAGGTGATCCCTCCAACGAACGAACCACATGTGGCTGAGCAACCAAAAAAGGCCCTCGAACACCCACTAACTAAATAAAAAAGTAGAGATTAAAATTCACTTCTACTTGACATTATATATTTAAATCAACTGGAGATGTTTAGTTAAAAAAAATGTTTGAGGTAAGTCAAACTCAATAAAATTAACTCATGTAAATGAGACACTAATAGACAAAAAATAAACTCAAGATTTAAGAGAAAAACTATTTCCGTGGCTAAAGAAATAATAATAATAAAACAGGCATGGAGATGGAAGCGTGCACTTAAAAATATAAAGCGAGATTTGAGTATAATATTTAGGTGTCATTCCTAAGGTTTCTTTTAAGATTTTGTCACGTGGCTTTTTTCTCATGGATGGAAGCGTATTTTTAAAGTTTAGTAGTCACATGGCAAAATCCTTAGGTTCCGCTCTTAAGATTTTGTCATGTGGCTTTTTTCTTATGAATAGAAGTGTATTTTTTAAGTTAAGTACCACTTAACAGAACCTTAAGAAAGAGAATCTAAAAACAAGGTACTATACATAAGTTTTGTTCAAAAATATATATATTTAGAGGTATGGACAATTGGTTGTCAGCATTTTAACATAATCCAAATGCAACTTTCTTTCCTGAATGGGATCGTTTGTTTATTTTTACTTTTCTATTTTTACACGAGCAACCGTAAGCTTATTTTTACTTTTCTATTTTTACATAAGCAACTGTTGTTGAATTGAATTATTTTTTTTCTTTCCAATTTGAACTTTCCAAAAAACGTGAGCTTTCATTTGAAACCATGCTTTAAAATATAAATTATTCCCATATATATATGTTTCTTTACTTTCTTTTAGGGGAAATTTAGTTGTGAGTTGGACTGTTGGAGACTTTATGCAAGCAGGGAATGCATGATAACAGAACGAAATGCTTCTCAAATCGAATGAGAATCTCAAGTATTAAGATTTATTGAAGACAATTACGTCAAGATATGCCACAGAATACAACATTCATCGCCATTCTACATAGAAATATAGAATCCGTTTGAAATGATACCAGATGGTTTATGACAACCAATATGTTTTTTTTTTTTTTTTTTTTTTCTTCTTTTTACTGAGCATGTCAACCAAAATTTATGGCTGCAAAAATTACATAATATTGGACCAATATTAAATAAATTTAAGGAGTCAAAATACACTTTGGTTTCACCAGAAACTATATAGTACTACACAAACAATCCAAGATTAAACCACCAATAAAAGAAATATAATATCATCCTCCACACCAGACTGAAACACTTCCACCTTAAACCCTTTCTATACAAAGGAAAAGCCCCCACTTAAAAACTCTGAAGACAAACCCAAGAGATGACAATGAAAAGATCCAGCAGCTTTGTTGCAGAATGTCTACACTACTTCAGACAAGTTGATCTCTTCCATTGGGGGAGCATCCTACAAGAGAAGAGGAATGGGAAGAAATTAATAGAAACCATAAAACAAACCAAAAAAGCTAGAGCATTCTGACATATTGAAATGCTTGTTTACAGTAAAGCATTGACCATTCATAATATGCACAATATTCACTAGCAGAAAATGTAAATAGATTAGAGCACAGTGGGAAAAAAAAAATATTAGAACAAACCCAAATGAATGTTGATTAAATTGCAATACCATATTTTCTTTGTTCTCTTGGAGCACATCCTCCGCAGGCAAAGTGCTGACTGGAACTGCAAGTGACAGTGAATCAAATTCTATTAAGTTACCCGAGCCATATTAGCTGATTTAAGAGAGAAATAGCCAAATATCTAACTATGCTTTACCTGCTTCAGCAGCAGATTTCTTTCCCTGCTTGGTCTTGCCCTTTTCTCTATTAGAATCCAGCTTACTTGGCTTCTCAGGTTTCTTTAGCGACTTACGACCCCCGGTCTCTGAAACAAGTTTTGAATTTGCTGAGTTCTTATTCAAAGATCCCCTAGTCCTGATTGCAGAATTGTTCTTCTGAATAGTTCTCTTCTTGGCAGATTCAGTGACTGGAGAAGTTTGATCAGCATCAGCATTCAAAGACCTGGGCTTCAACTTCCTACTTCCCCCAGTAGAAGAAGAGCTGTGGACGTCATCATCAGATGATCGAGTTCCCTCTTCAGGCACCTGAGAAAAGGTTTCAGAGACCTGCACCTGCTCGGTGTTTTCTGATATGTTATACCTTTCAAATAATTCCTTCACAGGTTCCCCAAGTCCACTGATGTCATGTCGCTGAGTGTAGGACTTGAGCTCATCTCGCATTCGCTGAAGAGGCTGCTTGATATTATTTTTAAGGAAAAATTAAAAGTCAGAAACTGGTCAAAATCAAGTCTTGCATAAATTCAAGAAAGTAAATTAAAGTTCATTTGTTAGTCCTTGTGTTCAATGAAAACACATGTGGGCATGCAAAACTGAGTATATAAACAGCAAGGACATGCAAATCAACCCCCCTTAGGTAAGGAGGAAAAGAGTATGTGCTTGACCTTAATGCTTTTACCCCTTTGCCTTGTATAGATGATAAATTTTAATGAATATAAGAGTTCATGTTTATGAGTAAACACATGCCCAAACTCTTCACGATTAAAAGGTAGAGAGAGAGAGAGAGAGAGAGAGAGAGAGAGAGAATATTGTAGCAATCATGCATTTTGTTCAAATTCTATCCACTGAGATCTGAATTGAGAAATCATCTCCCTTTCAGAATTGTAGCAGTCCAGGTCCAAGTTTCCACCTACCTTTTGACACAGAAAATAGCTGCCAACCATTGCTTCTACATTCCTCTTAGTTATAATATTATGGGTTATTAACTAGCTAGGTTTTTGTTTCAACACAAATAGAAGACTAGTTTTTGTAAGAAGTTTCTGCAAAGAGTCGGCTAAATCGTGTATTTGATTGTGCAATTGCAGAAGTAAGAAGAATCAATGAAGAATTTGAAAAATACATGAATTGTAATAATACCTCACATCCTGCCTCAAACGCTAATTTAAAAAAGCCAAGTGAAATTGAGTGCTTAGCAGCAGATTCAGAGAGCTTAATCTGTGAGAGCCAATATGATGCTGAGGACAAAACATTGAATTTCTTTCGGCTTGTTGTTCTGGAAACATCGGAAACAGGTGTATCATTTTTCCCCTGACTAGCAACAGACCTCCTCTGTCTAGCCTCCGAAATTGGAGTGATGTTGCCAGATGGTTTTGGCGCTGGACTGACAATAGACTTGGCAGGAATAGACAGCCTCCTGGGTGGCTTTGCAGACTTGTCCTTGCCAGAAAGATCAAGAACACTTACACTTTTACTTACACTTGATGTAGGTCTCACCCTAAAAAAATAAATGAGAAAATCAGCCAGTTGCCACTCCAAGATATTATTTGAGAATGAAAGAATCACATAGTAAAACACATTGCGCGAAACACCAATCTGAATTTAAAAGTTATCATGGTTATTGATAGTGCATATTCAAGATCCCTGTTTTGATACCATAATAAATTACTGATTGTCTCATAAAATATAATTGTTAGAATATAGTGAATTTAATCATTTAACCATAATTCCAACAATTATATACTTCTTTACGAATTGCACAATTCCTTCCAGGGTTCTCTACCGCTGTAACTTTCGTGCTAGAATCATTCAAAAGCATTTTAAGGGCCTTAACTCAAGTCTCATAACAAACTACTTTCAATTACCCACCGACACCTTATGATACCAAAAAAACCATTAGATACACTTTAGCTTTCTTTATGAAATGTCAATTAGATCATATATGCATCTTTTTACTGTAAGCAGAGACAGAATGAGATTTCATTACTCATTGACCCTACACTTATTTACTGCAAAGATATACGAAACCCTCACTAATATACATTAAAGTTCACTCCTTTATATCTAACCCTAATCTATAAAACTCGGAAATTTTAAACCTTATACTTATGAAAGAATATATTTATAAACCATGGTATAAATAATTGATCTTCAACATTAAGCCGTCTCTGTTCCACTTTTCCCTATCAAATACTTCAGTGATCTACCACTTTAAAAGTTTCCTCCTTTAACAACCATACAAGCAAAATTGCCATATTAATCTTATCTCGCAAAAAGTACCAAAGTTTAACAAATATTCTAATAAGTCATATAAAAAAACCCAATACCAAACAACAGCAAAAAAAAAGAAGAAAAAGAGTAATAGTAAGTAAGTAAATTGTACCGTGGCTTAGAAACAGAAGTAGAAGAAGGGTTTGATAATTCAGGTGCCGGTGGCTTTTCTTCCTTGAGTTTAGTCCCTGAACGCAATGGGTAACGCTGAAGCTTCGGTTTCCCCAATCCTACAATGTCTTCCAAACACCACAACCTCAGTACCCAAAAAAACTATAATAAAAAATAAAAATAAAAAACTGCAAAAACAAAAAGCAGAGAGAGAGAGAGAGAGAGAGAGAGAGAGAGAATGTACCAGTAAGTGGAGTCTGAGTCTGGGTCTGGGTCTGTTGTTCCTTGACTGGGTCTTCCATGGCTATGGCTATGGCTATTGGGGGTGTGTGTCTGTTTTTTCAGATTTTCTTTGTTTCCCCTATTTTTGGTGACAGAGCAAAAAACACGGGATTGTTTCGGAGAAAACTGGGAGTAACTACACACACTACACTCAAAATCAAGTTTTAAGGAATAAATCTTCTGACAGAGTGGATTTTATATATATATCCTTTAAAAAAAACCACTTCCTATAGCTATAGAGTAAGAGTCCTTGGCTGTTTTTTTTAATGTTTTTTTTTTTTTGTCTTTGCAAATTGGGCGGGAAACCAAATTAGGATAAAAAAAAACTCATACAAATCCTCGCGAGTGAGAAATATGTATATTACTCGCTCTCATTGGCTGACACTTTATACGTATCTTTCTTTCTTATTTAGTGGCGACACGTGGAGGGAAAAGAGAGAGAGTAGGCTTGTGATGCTAAATTTGGGAGTTTGGAAATTGGGGAATAAAGAGAGCGGTGGGAATGGGCTGATGATGAATTTTTTTTTTTGGGGGGTTGAAAGTTGAACGGCTAACGCTGGCTGGCGCTGGGGGGGGGGGGGGGGGGGATGGGACCCACTTGGGATAGACGCTCTCTTTGGTTTTGAAATTTCAAATTTCGAATCAGGTGCCGTTAGAAACTGCTTTTACGGTTGGGAGATGATAAGATAGGAATAGGAATAGGAATAGGATTGCTTTTTGTTTTTTCCGTCAATGAATTGGGTTGGATTTTACTTTTTTCTCATAAGACTTTTTGTAAGTTTTGTTTTGTCTTCGTCGTGTGCATTGGTTGGACAATTTGTTTGCTATAAATGTGGGCCCTTTGGACCCACACAAAGACAACCCCCACATGGGTTCTCTCTCTACAGACTCTTCTGTATTTGGAAGGGCTGGGCTAATAATGGGTACAGATTTGCACTCAAGCCCATATAAAAATCTTACATTTTGGAATGATGTTTTATCGGTTGAATGCAAATGGAATGGTTGTGTTGGATCTTAAAAGTTTTAATAAAATTTTTATCAATTGTACTAACTTAAACCCATATTTATGTCTTACTGTTAAGTGAATTTAAAGTTAGTTTGCCAAGGGGAAGAGTGGGGGAGGGGGAGGGGGAGGGAGAGGAGGTAGTTGCCAAACATACCCTAACTGATTTGAATAAGAAATTAAGAATAATGCAGATAAGAATAATGAAACACTTTGAATGTCATAGTATGCATGCAGAAAATGTCCTTAATTCTTGGATTATTTTGTGTTAGTTAATTTTTGTGTGTAAATCCAACAAGACAAGCTATGGCTCAATCAGGCAGTAACATTTGAAACATGTAAAAATAGTCAACATAAGTAACTAATCTTGCAATATCAACTGTAAACTCAATTCAAATCAAGCATGACCATAATAAGTTCAACTCTAACTGCTCTTCAATACCTCTTGTGATGACCATTTATCCACATTACAAAATTCATATGTTTGAACAATGGATACACAGAAAAATCGTAAAGCCCATTAAAGCAGAATCAAGCAACCTGGGAGTTTTATTCCACAATCGCAACTCCTCCATCAGCCCTTATTTTCTCTATTATTTCAACATGATATCATGTAATTCTAAGTTTCTAACTACTCTCTAGATTGTGTATGTGATGCTGCTCCAGCATTTCAGTGCATACAATGAAAATGAGCTGGTAGTTGACATGCAAATAATAGGTCAGTTTAACCAACAGCAGAACTTCCAAAGTCAGCAACAAAATGAGAAGGTAAAAAGAATGAATCCCTCTATGATTTTTTTGGCCCAAAAGAATTCATGGCACAAACATGATGCTCAACAGGGCATTCCAACAGGAAAAATAATGAATTCTTCTCTATAATTTTTTCTTTATTCTATTTTCTGTGATACAAAAAGGGGACCCGGGGAGGGGGGGGGGGGGGGGGGGAGACTATTCAAGCAAGATATAAAAAAATCCCTCCGATAAGGATGTTGATTTATTCCCTGGCAACTTTGAGTAGCTCCTCCCACGTAGTTAATTTATCCCTGGGTTTGTTTTTAAGACTCCCAAGCATAGTTTCTGTAGAGTCTATCTTTTCCCAGGCACTGAACTGCACGAATTTGACATTCCGGTTATCTAATAAATGGAGTAGACCCTCTCTGCCTGGCTTGGGCAAGCTGGCTTTTGATGCCAACAGATTAAGATCTTCAGATATACTCACAACCTACCATACCAATAGGCCAAATTAGCAGACCTCTAAAAAGATTTATGATAGACAAAATTTAAATTCTCATAAAAGATTGTACTTTCTTTTTTTTTCATTGATAAGTAAATAAAAAGTTGTACTTTCATTCTATGTAACACAATAGATCACTTACAGTTTCCTCGGCACAATAGAGGTTTGTAGCAATTATCCCAGTTGGTCCTCTTTTCAACCATCCACATACATACAATCCCTCCTCAAGCAGAGTTGGATCTCCTGAAGTATCATGTAGAACTCGACCTCTGATGTTGGGAACCACACCTGAATACAAAGTCATTGCATGGATTAGCATATAAATTCATTTGTGAAGTTGTGCAGCAGGTGACCTACAAGCTAAGAGGCACGTACACTTTCTCTGGTGTGTCCAGAGACACTTCTGAATGCATGTTGGAAAGCTCTTTTTTTTTTTTTTTTGGGTAAATTCCTTTGATTTTAGACGTGTTTAAAGATTTTGATAGTTGTTATTTATTTTAAAACTTAAATAAAATATACTTAAAGATATATATTTTGATAAGCAATAGAATTTTATTAAAACTCAAAGCTTGTATACAGGAAGTATACAACACTAAAACAAGGAAAGAAGTCAAGAAACATAGAAAGAAATATATAAAGGACGAAAACTTGTTAGCTAATAAGTAAAGTATCTACAAAATCCAAAAAAGAATTCATAAAGAAAGTAAAGGACGTGAGACACTACTCATAGAGTCTTTAGAAATAGGAACTTAAGATTTGGCAATGATAGTTCATTTCCTTCAAAAATTCAAATGATTCCTCTCTTTCCAAATGCAGCACCTGAGACATATAGGAGCAGCACCTCACTCCCCCAACCTCCAGCATAGCAAGAACAGAATTGGGCATTTCCCAGTTGAGTCCAACTAGGCAAAATAAATAATCTCCACAAATCTCTAGCAATAGGACAGTGTAAAAGGAGAAGGTTCATTGATTCTCCATTAGCCTTACACATACAACACCAGTCCATAATTAGAATGAATTATGAGAATGCCCCTCTTTCGTAAATTATGTGTGTCAAGATTTTCCCTAAATCTACTTATCAAAAAACATTTTCCCTAAAGCCACAGTCCAAATAAAGAATGTGACCTGAGGTGGGTTTCTAGTTTTCCAAATACATTTCTATGGAAAATCGGTGGAACTTACATTTCTTACTTGGAGCTCTCTCTATAAAACCTTTTAACCTGGAATCCTTTTGTTGGTGATGGAAGCCACACACCAACTTATCACCTCCTGTGGGGGTGACCTACTGCATATTAATCATCAAAGAAATGTGCCAAGGATTCTCTCTTCCAATCTTGAGCCTTTCTGATAAACACTAGCTTCCAATGTTGCTGACCATTAACCCACTCCGTATAATCCAAAATCAAGGCCTTGTATCTCTAACAAATCCGAATAACTCAAGGAACTTGCAACTGAAAATTTCATTGCTATTTACACTTGCCATCACCCACCTCAAAGTGTGTATATGAAGCAAATCTAGTCCAACCATTTCGGATGTTCTTTCACAAATCCACCCTGTAAGGTCCTTTAACAATTCCAGAGCACCAACCACCTCTGCTAATACAAAATATACCTAAACCTAAAGATATATATATATATTATATATATATATATTGATAGGTAATAAAAGCTTGATTGAAAAAGTACATTGTGTTCACCATAGTGAACAAATTGTACTCTTTTTTTTTCCTATCAAAAAACTGTTATTTCTCCTTCTTGATTTGTTTGTAACTGTTTCAAATACAATTTGTTCACATTGTGTTCACCATAGTGAACAAATTGTACTTGAAACAATTACAAACAAATCAAGAAGGAGAAATAACAGTTTGTAAGAAATCAAAAATGGAAAAACATTGTGAAAAACCCAAACCCGAGACCTAAAGATATATTAATTAATTAATTTTCGTATCCCCGCCATGTTGTGTCCTAATTTTACAAGACTTGCAGTGTTACTCATGTCATGTTGTATTTGTGCCCGTGCTTCTTAGTCTACAAGACTTTTTTGTTTTTGTTTTGTAATATAAGTATTTTAGTCTTATTGAGGTTCTATTCATATTATATTTTTTAAGGTTCATAAAGTTCAATATGTTTACAGGGGAAAAAAAAAAAAAAAAAACCTGGTGAAAAAGTCAACAAAAACTCCACAAAAATATGTACTAACTCGTAAATTATTGATCCAAGGAAGGGTTTGGATTGGCCACACATATTCAATAGGCAAATTTTTTTGGCATAATAAAAATTGAATTTAATGAATAAATCCAAAGTAATTATCAGGTACTCACCTATCAAAAATATTATTAGGTACTCAAGTTTTGAATCCCCCACCTTCCTCTCCCCCTAAGATTTTTTTTTTGGAGATAAAAGATAGTCTCCCCCTAAGATTTTACATACATGTTTTAATTAAATTTTTTATCAAGCATATTTTGGGAAAAAAATTAAGAGCGATTTTGGCGAACACTGCACTTAACATATGACATTTATGATTGACTGAATGGAGCCTAGTTTGTGTTTGATCCGAACTATGACCCAACCTAATATAAAAGTATTACGGTTTTTAATGAGGTTTTTCTAAGGTTCAGTCCATGAAAACTTTGGCTTTTTGGCCGCTTTTATAGCCCATTGTGAATTTGTTGTGTGGGATATAAATGACGTTGTTTTAGATAAGTGTTGATAATGGTACTGTTGTTTAAGAGAGAAAACTATATTGCCACACTTTTTGTATAATTTCCCCGAAAATAGTAAAATCACTACACTCCATGGACGTAGGAAAATTGTGAAACCATATAATTTCTTGTGTTGTGTGATTGCCTTTGTGTGTGTGTTATTTTTCTTTCCGTTTTTGCATCTCACAGATCTGGGAATTCATGTAAATTCTCAACAATTTATGTAGTTTTCCTAAAGAAAATACAAATTGCAAGCAATGAGAATAGAGAAGAATGAGAAGACCAACTTGGTGCATCCACCCTTTTGTTTTACCTTTCTGATGATCAAAGGGTAAACCATCAACTGGAACCGATTTGTAACCAATGCTCTTTAGCACCATCCTACATACAGAGAGGGCACATTGTAATAGAGTTAGTACCTTATTTCAATGACTTGGTCAGAAGATATAGTAGGCACAGTTTAGTTTGTTTATTCTTTATGTTAATTTCACTGATCATCACCAAGAATAAAGGAATTCATTCATCTTCTAGTAATTTAAGTGGTTTGCCTTTCTAACCAGTGTTGTTAAAAGCATTAAGTACACTTAAGCGCAAAGCGCAAGTGCGCGCCTGATCGATGTGAAGCGCACATTTAAAAAAAAAATTGATAAATTAAAAAAAATTATTAATGATCAATTCAACAATCAAGTGATCAATTAATCATATAAATTATAATAAAACATTTTATATAATTTATATAACAATTATATAATTCTATTGTGCTTTACAAAATATGTGCAACCATGATATTTGATGGCCATGATTACAAAACATAGTTGAATCAAAATAGAAGTAGAGAACCAAGAAGGCAAAGGCTAAAAAGTAATATAATATTAAGTAATATTATCTTTGTGAGTGTCTGATTAGTGTTTGTTTGTGTGGTTGTGGTTAAAAGTTCAAAAATTTCTAAAGAGATAAGCTTAGCCGCTTAGGTGTATGGTAGCACACCACACTATTAGTTTTTATATATTAAATCAATGGCTTATATCAATCATATTTAGATCTAATGGCCAAAAATCAAATTAGGATTTTTTAAAATTTTTTTTACAAAAAGCTAAAAAAAGTGCACTTTTGTGAGGGCGCTTTGCTTTAGAGGGAAAAAGCCCCAAGGGCTCTGCGCTTTGTGTTTAAGCGCGCTTTTAACAACACCGTTTCTAACCGTGACATGGCACAGCATGATCTGGAATTATATAGATTTTTATTAAAAAAGTTGTAATATTTACAATTAAACCTCAAGTGAGTATTAGTAGAATTATTAATAGAATATTATGTGAACTATATGAAGATTCAAAGCTTCTAGCAGAAATTACCCGCATTCAAGGTCTTCAAATTTTCCAGTTCCAACTGCAATACGTTTTCCATCACCAACATCTACAAATAATATTGAATAAATTCCATGTAATTATGCACACTTGGACAAACCATAGACACATAATGATTGTGTAGTTTTGGAAAGGATCCTATTTTCCATGACATTTTCACAAGTCATCTTGTAATTCTGAAAAATGGAACATAACCAGTTGCTTTAATGATGATGAATCTAAAAAAGTTTGTTCAATGTGCTAAATAGACACAATTATTGCAGCCACAATGCGTTGTAGGACACAAGAATGCTAAATACCTTTAAGAACTGTCTTCTCAAAGTGCACGCCAGAAACATGGCCCCTTTTTTCATCTGACTCTAGAAACCTATCAGGTTTCCGGAAGAAAACAAAGTGGAGTTCACGTTGACCAGATCTTGGATGGGAAGGTCCTGTGGTGGCTGCCTTAGAGAGCAACTCATAAACCCTCCTTCGAATTCGATTGTTCTTTATCTCTTCCTTTGCCAAATGGCAGCATCACAAGATATATATAAAAACAACAGAAAGGACCAAGTATTAAAAATGAAATGAAAATAAATAAATAATAATAAAAAATAAGAATCACTAAAACAAGGGCATTTAATATTGTCAATGGTAGTAAAAAGGACCTTAACATCACAAACAATTGCTATTGTTGTCATGCTATTATTTATTTATTCTTTTTGTAACAAATATACCCCATTCAATTTTGTAAAATAGCATAAAGAAATAACTGAAAGTAGAGATATACCTCATCTTTTGGGGTTTTAAGAAGATCAGCCTCCTGTAAATGAATACAAAGATCTTTAATACCTGCAATAAGATGCCAGTTATTCTATTAACTTCACATTTTAATGAAGCACTTCCAATAACATCAAATTGCAACTAATCAGGAGCAATTGTT
Source organism: Castanea mollissima (assembly GCA_014183005.1). Lineage (NCBI taxonomy): Eukaryota > Viridiplantae > Streptophyta > Magnoliopsida > Fagales > Fagaceae > Castanea > Castanea mollissima. Next base: position 38,170,669 of record JACAVU010000007.1, on the reverse strand, counting down.
ACTCATCGCATGATGATGTCATATAATTTTTAGATGCAACAAAAGGCTGAACACTCGAAAATTTACACATTGCACAAACAGTTATACTGAATTGAACATGGTAAAACTTTAATCAAATCATTATTCAAGTGGGGGAGGGGAGACTTTGAACCCTAGTTATCCTTATAAAGGAGACTAGGCAATGCCACTAAGTTACAAGGCTCTAGGCAACTTCAATAAAGATATTACATGCATATACCCGATTAAAGGGGGCACATGGTTTGTAGATGATTATGAGCATGGTATGGTTGAGAGAGAGAGAGAGAGGAAAAGATAGATTTAAATCAATCCGTTATTCTCTAGTCCTTACTTAGAGGACAATGATAAAAAAAGTGGATAACAACCGAACAGTGGAACTTGATTTAAACTGATCAGGTCACTATCTCTGAATGATAAAAAAACTAGTATATAAGAAACTTCTGAATTAAAGCAGCTGACAAGCCTGTCAATAAACTCAGATGTACTGCATATGGTTTTCTTTTACTTTTTAACTTTTGGCGTGAATAAACTCTCCATGAGATAATTTATCTTAGTGTTACACCAAAAAATAAATGCACTGTAATATAGAAAAGGGAAATGAATATAGGTTAACATTGTGCCAAAACAAGTAAATTCAAGAATTACCAAGAACTTCGCGTAGCTCTTTGGCAGTACAAGCTGCTTGGACTGGTCCACGTCTTCCAACCAAATACACCTTCCTGCATTATTTATTAACTTAAAAGCACAACAAAAGTCATAAGTTTATCAAGCTGCTACATAATGGCAAGACAAGAAAGACCTGATAGAGCTCTCCTCTAAAGCAGCCAAAGCATGACTTGCGATATCAGTTGTTGCCAATTCTGTTGCTGGTCGTAAAAGGATACGTGCCATGTCAAGAGCTACATTACCCTGAAAGTCGAGAGAAATTTTTTTTATCAACAAATATCTTTAATTTACAAACTCATACTATTGGAATCTCATGTTAATGTCATATGCTTTTCCATCTATGTTTTATTGCTCTCTCACACATCAATCTTAGAGCACAGTTTCTACGTATCTGTTTTCAGATTCACATATCATTACTCTACTTAACTAAACAGAATTTAATCCAAAGTATTTGGTATAGGTCATATTAAACAAAATAAGCAAGTTCACACCATTTAGGGTCTTTTTTATTGTTAAGTTAAACACACCCAATAAATCTAAAATCCACAACCTCAACCCTCCACCTAGCACTTGCAACAAGAGGAGGTGCCAATTGAGCTAGAGCTCATCTAGGATAATACTTTCAGTTCAATTACAGAATACAGATCAAAATGACATTATTGCAACTTAACCACACTCCAGTCCCAAAAATTTTTTGGGATTCAAGCTTGGTTGCTATTGTTGTTGTTGTAACTTGTAACCACACTTTAACTAATTCCTCCTTGTCCCTAAATGTGATTATTTATTGTGTTATAAAAAGGAATATTTGGACAATGATCTATAAAATACGTTGCTCCCTTACAATCAATAAAACATGAACTTACCTGGCCAAGAATGACAGCTGTATCAGTGTTCTTCAAGTCCGGATCTAGGTTTTTGCAATCTGGGTGCCCATTATACCACCAAACAAATTCTCTGGCTGAATGAATGCCAACCAGATCCTAGAAAAAGTTTATTACATAAAAAACAGTAAGCAAACTCCAGTCTTCCATGTTTCATCCAAACCCAAGATTCTGCATGAGATATTTTCAAGGATAGCTGTCCTACTGAGCACTGACAAACTAAAGAAACAACAACCAAGCATACTCTAGTTCTTATTAACATACTTCTCCTGGAATACCAAGCTCTCTGTCACTTTCAGCACCATAGGCAAGAACAACCTGATCAAATTGTTAAACTGTTAGTCAAACAAATTTAACATTCAGAACCATACTTACCACAAAAAAGATAAATAATTAAAAAAAATTCCTGCACAGTAAAGCAACGTAGTGCTAGCATTCTCACCACATGGTACAACTCACGAAGCTCCAAAAGGGAAACTGAAGACCCAAGGGTCACATTTCCAAAAAATGAGCACCGGTCATGGCGTGCAACCCAAGAAAACTGGTTGATGACAATCTGTTGCAAGTTTTCTGGTAAACTAAGCTCAATTAAAAAAAGTATTTAATAACAAACATTAGAATAATTTGATTAAACACCTCAATAGAACTTGGAATCATCTCTAAGACATACAGATTGTGACCCACATGACTACATCGAGAAGGGTCTTGTTACGAGTGTCCTATTTGTACAAGTTAAGGAGTAATAATAAATAATCAATTATGAGCTGTGATGCAAAATTTTCAAAAAGACAAAAAAAAAAAAAAAAAAAAAAAAAAAAAAAAACCTGTCAAATAATTTATTAGTTTGCAGGCACAAATTGATTGTTGTTTTGCGTGCTTTTCAAATTGTCTTAATATTTATGCACAATTTGACAATATTTTTTGAAAAGTATTAATTAAAAAAAATGATAAGTTGAAAAAAAAAAAATCATTTAATAGAGTATTAATGTAACCTTGTGCATTCATTGAGAATTCAATAAATAATCCACATGACATGTTATCCAATTATAATTACTACAAAATCATGAAGAAGCAAAACTTGAAATACTTTCACCTTTGTTTCAGGATGATCAGGTGCTACACCGGACCGTACTAGTCCAAATGGCGTTGGCAATCTATCGATGATATCAACTTCCGCTTCTTGATGTGCCTTCAGCATCTATTCACATGCAATTCAAACACAGAAAAATAAAGAAGCTCGTAATTAATTATGCATTCCTTTACTTTCTTAGCAACCAAACCTACCTACATACATACAAGCATATATTTTTGTGAGAGAGAGAGAGAGAGAGAGAGAGATTTACCTTTTCAGCGGTGTAGAATCCAGCGGGTCCACTTCCAACAACACAAACGTGCAATGGATGGGAAGAGAGGGTTGAAAAACTTCTGCAAAGCCAGGTCCTTGCTTGGAAGATCGCCATTTTCGTTGAGAATTTGAGCTTTATGAAGGTATTGAGTTTAGGTTTTCAATTCTAAATGTTGCGTATATGGAGGAAGATAAAAGAAACAGGATAAAAACTATTAGACTATTACTCTGAGAAGTTGATGCAGGAGGCAGTGGGACAGACTGATTTATTGTATTTTATTTGATTTTATGTGTAATCCACACTTTTAAATTTATTTTTTCCCCTCTAATAATACCATGACTAACTCTCACATGTTGTAGAAAGCCCATCAATTAATTGTTAACATGCACCAGCTATTAGAACGATTTGTCCAATCATAACACAGCCAAATATCGAAAAATGGTATCAAAATCTTATCCTAAAAACAATTAGAAAGATGCATTCATTATCAATTCATCCAGTTCCATAGCCATTGATATATGGTCATGTGATTGATAATGGATCATCAGAATAAAGGGAAACTGCATTATAAATTATAAATTTTGTTTTTGGCAAATTATGAAGCGCAACTCATGAACTTAAGGTTCTGACCTTCACAATGAATTAAGATAACCCCATGCACTGTCTTCAAGAAATGGACCTACACCCAAAATCGCATTCTGCAGCGGTGTTCCAACTTGCAAACCCCAAAGGTGTGCCAATATTTCCTAGTTTCATAACAGTGCCACGTATTGCTTTGTTTGATTATGTTGGAATCTTAGAATTGAACAACAAACAAACCAATAAAACAAACCAATAAAACCAACCAAGCCAAGAAATCGATGACAACTCTTGCGAATCCAACAAAAGGCCAACTATTTTATATCAATATGGGAAAAAAAGAAAGAATTGAATCAAAGGATTATTTATGTACCACCTATTGTCTAAGAGAAATTTCATCAAACACATGGCAGGCAACCTTTTTCAGAATCATCCTCCAATCTTTTTCTCATCTTTCTAACTCTCTCTCTCTCTCTCAAGCCAATTAAAAACTTTAAACCTTAATCAAAACCAAGTCTTGGCTACATACCTAAATCAAAACTAAGCAATCCATATCAAATATTTTTGTACATACTAAGAAAGTTCAAAGTACCTTTTAACTTAACTGATGCCGACTGAGGGTGAGTGCCTTTTTTAAGTTTTTGTTTTGTCTCGTCGTCGTGTGAATGGAATGGGTTGGACCATATTTTTTATGCTAAATGTGCGGCCCACACAAGACAACCCCTATATCAATATGACATGGGTTCTCTCTACAGCCTCTTTTGTATTGAAAGGGCTGGGTTAATGGGTACGGATTTGCACTCAAGCCCATATAAATCTTACATTTCTTTTTTTTTATTGGTAAACTAAGGGGGTGTTTGGTGGTTGTTTTTAAACAACCATTTTCAGTTTTTAAACAGCATTTCACGTATTTTCACATATTTTTCCATCCACATGTATTTCCATAAATGTTTTCAAACAACAATTTTCAGTTTTTAAATATATGTACCAAAAAATCTTACATTTCAGAATGGACTTGTGGTGTTGGATCTTATACCTTTTTCAAGCTTAGGTTAGGTTGGATTGGAGCTCATATTATCATCCATAACAAAATTAAATAGATGATTAATGTATACCCTATTCAGCAAAAAAAACATATTAATGTATACTCTAAAGGCAATATTAGAGCCTGTTTGGATCAGTGTGATTTTGGATTATATCACTCAGTTTCAAAATTGAGTTTTCAAAATGTGTGGGTCCCACAAAAAAATGTGTTTGGCTTAGTTTTAAACACTTGTTTCCATCACTCAAAACTCAAAAATTTGAGTTAGAGTGATGGAAACCGAAAACAGGAATTGGGTGTTTTTAAAAACTGAGAATAGATTCTCAATGGCAACAACGTAAATATAAGGCGTTTGTGGGGCCCATAACCTATGGTATCAAATTAGTTCAGAACTCATGTGATATTACCGTTGCAAATTTGGGCTTCAACATTTCTCACTTCCTTCAAAATATTTCAGCCAAAATTTTCCCTCTTTCTCACTTCCCTCTCTCCGTCTTGTCTCAAATTTCATCTACTGCATCAAATCTCAACCTCCATTGATCTAAACCGAAGCACCAAACCCAGCAGATTTCTCTGCATCTGAATCGGAATTGGAATAGTGAGTTAGAGCTCTATCATCGTTGCAAAAACCAAAGTAGTCATTTCTGTGATCTTCTCCTAGGTGCTGTATATATCTCTATCTCCCACTCCATTGTCTATGACCATTGTATGATTTGGGTATTGTGGTATAATTTCTGTTTTATTGATTTTTGCCCATGGGTATTGGTGAGTGTGTTGAAGTGATTTTCTCCAAGGACTCATCTTCGATCTTTCTTTCTTTTTATAATTTCTATTTTATTGATCTGCACCTGGGTCTTTCTTTTTATTATTTCTGTTTTATTGAAGTGGGTCTTTCTTTCTTTCTTGTGGTGTGATTTGTGAGTAATGAATACTTTAGTCCCAATGTTGTTAGCAGAACTCAGAAGATCGGAACAATGGCAAAAAATGGGACACAGGTGATTGAGATACAAATGAAATTGCATGTAAGAAATTAGTAGAGTACAGACCTTTTGAGTCTTGAATTTATGTGACCCATTTGTTTAATTGATGAACTCAAATTGCCATTTGTTTATATCAAATTGCCCAATGGTCTAAGTCACACAAAATGCCCACTAGTACAAGAGTAATAATTATTTGATTCCAACATTGGTAGGAACCTGACCCTATATACATCACCAAAACAAGATTACTTAAGAGATTTTTTTCTAATCATACCAAGCTGGCTGCATAACAGCTTAAAAGTGAGCAGGAGTAAGGAACAAACACAGGAGCGACATTCTCATGGTGATATTCAGTTTACCGCATATGAGGAACTTCGTAAGGGTATTATTGACTTCAAGTCTAAAGACAAAAAAAAAAAAAGGATTCTGAAAGTGATGATAAACTGTTGGTAAGTCCCTACAATCAATGCTCTTTGGAATTTGGGTCTGCGTAACTGTATAAATGTGCAATATACTAGGATTTTGGTGCTATGGCTAGTGCCCTCTTAAGTGTATAGGAGTATTACAAGTATGTTCTCTTGCGCAGGAATCTATATCATACTTCATCGTTAATTATCTGTGAGAATCGAACTTGCTAAATGTTAATACACATATATTACCTCCACGGGACAAACCAGAGAATCCATATACACAATTCCTAAAAATGACAAACTTGCTAATTCCTAAAATGACCAACTTGCAAACAGACTCAACAAATAAGGTATATGGCAATAAATCTAAGTTCGGGAATTTTTGTACAAAGAAGCATACCTATATGGCAATATTGAGGCAGCGGAGAAAATTAACTTCACCGGTGGATCAGATTGTGTCAGCGACAAATATTTGAGCTCAACTGATTTGGCCCCTGACCACGATCTCAAGTCAGTGGAGGGCGAGGCGTGACTAAAATGGGTTCTCTAGAAACAGATGTGTTAAATGGGTACGAAACTGAAATTGAAAAAAGAAAGAAGATCAAACAGAAGAAGAGAACCTATTGTGCGCGTGCGTGCGTTGATGTGGGAGGCGAGGGAAGAAGATAGTGGTTTTCTGATGGGAGAAAATGAGGGAGAGGAAAAAAAAGAAAAGTATAGAACGCGGGTAGGAAACAGTTTCACCACTGTGCAGTGTCTGTTGGCAAGAAGTTGAGTTAGAAAGACAAGACATGTGATTGGGTTTTTATACCAAGCAGGAGTTTTGGAGTTTTTCACTGAAAGTGGATTCGATATTGAGTTAAGAAACTTAGTTATAGGAAACCAAACAAACCCTTAATTATTCATTTCAAAAAACATTTTTTGAAAAGGTTGTCAAAAAAGTAAATCATTTTTCGTAAAAGAATTTCTTAGAATAATTTACCAACATATGCCTTAAAAGCGTGCGTTAATAAAATCAATTAAAATTATCACAATTAACAAAACATTGAGATTGTCAATAAATTCTCTCAACCTCAGTATAGTACAATATATGATTTATGTCTTACCTTTTTTTATTTTTACAATAGAAATTAAAAAAATAGACTTTATCAATTCAACTTCCTAAAACTCAAATTTATGTCTTTTTGAATTTAAAGTTAGTTTGTTAAAACTGTGGAGAGGGGGGAGCAGTTGCCAAACATACCCTAATTGATTTCCATGAGAACAAGAACACTGCAGATAAGAAGAATGAAACACCTTGAATATCATAGTATGCATGCAGAACAACTCCCATGTGATTCTGGGATTATCAAAGGATTGCATTTTTGAGGTATCTTGCTGTAGAAGAGACCTTTTGTGTTGGTTCATTTTTGTGTGTAAATCCAACAAAACAACCCATGGTTCAATCAAGCAGTAACATTTGAAACATGTAACAATAGTCATCATAAGTAACTAATCTTGCAATATCAACTGTAAACTCGATTCAAATCAAGCATGAGCATAATAAGTTCAACTCTAACTGCTCTTCAATATCTCTTGTGATGACTATCCATCCACATTACAAAATTCATATTGTTGAACAATGGATACACTGCAAAATCGTGAAGCCCATTAAAGCAGAATCAAGCAAATTGGGAGTTTTATTCCATAATCGCAACTCCTCCAGCAGCCTTATTTTCTCTACTATTTCATTTGCCTCCTCCTTGTGACCCCTTGTTTAACCAAAACAGGAACCTTCTCAACCAGTTCTTTAGCCTCTTTCAACCCCAAACTAGTAAAAGATCTCACTTCTTTGATCACCTTGATTTTGCAGATGCATCAAACTTCTCCAACTTCACATCAAATGCTGTTTTCTCTACCTTCTTCTCCTCAGCTTTGTAGATCCAGCAGCCCCTCCCTGGGGACCCAGATCGATACCTTCTACAGAAATTGGCTGCAGCTTTGGATGCCTTAGCCTGTCAGCGAGAGTAGGACCAATTTGTCTGCGTTCTTCAGTGGGTAGTGCCGCAATTCGTTCAGCAAGATTAATGATTTTATCAGATGGTGGGGGTCTCGGACCATATGGATCATAGAATGGCGGATATTTGTACCTTTTTGGCTTGGCCTTGGGATCTCTAGGAACAAAATCAGGTTGGAAGCAACGAAACTGCAAAGGCCCAGTTATTTCGGGAAGAGTGGGACGGACACGAGTGAATCTAGCAAGCGTGATAAGCTTCATGGCTTTTGAATACTCAGTGAAAACAACGACAAATGTAATACATACGGTTAAAAAGAAGTTATATACTTTAACCGAGTAGTTGCAACGTTGGATGCAAATGAAACCCTTTCCTTTATGACAATTCAAACTGCATGGAGTCTGCTGAGAACTCTTGGCTGCAAAGGAAAAAATAATATCAACTACAGCAAAAGAGAAAGCATGTCCTTCCATTTCTTGGAAAGGCAATCAAAATATGTGGGTATTAAACAATAGATAGATGCTACATTGGCTATTAATATGTTTCATCATATGAAAGAAGGACTCCTAGGCAATAATATAGGAGATGAAAACCATTAACACCAGGCCTGAATATCATGCTCACCTAACATCAACTGCATTGCATAAGCTATATTTTGCATATCTTAATGACAAACAAGAATTTACTAGTTGAATAATTTACAAACACAACAAAGTAAAAGAAATTACAAGGACAGTGATAATCAAGTCCACCAATTTATCAACACAACAAAGTAAAAAAGAAATTACAAAGGCAATGACAATTAAGTTCACCAATTTACAAACACTGGAAAGTGAGGAAGATTATTATTAATTTTAATATGGATAAAAATTTATTCAATAAAACCATAGTGAATGAGGTAATCTATTGTTCATGATCTGGACTCCCTTGCTCTCTTGTACCCTATATAACTAGATTTAAAGAATTAACATCAGTTAACCTTCATAGAATGACTAGTAAGTTAATCTTTCTTGAATGACTAACTAGCACAAACATATTTTTATAAGCACACAAAATTTCATTCTAAAAAACCCTCAAACGATTCCAGTGACTATTAAGGGTGGCAAGTGAGTTATCGTGCAGGCTTTGGATTAGGCCATAAATGGGTCAGATATACATTTATCCATTTAATTTAATAATAAAGGCCCATTACAACCCCCCCCCACCCCCCAAACCCACCCATTACCCAATTTTATGATCACTAACATAAGAACACACATAGATGTATATATAGATGTATATATAAATTTATATGTATGTATAAAATATAAATATAAATAAATATATTTATATATGGATGGACAAACTTTTCCCCTCCAATTTAGAGGAAAGTTCCTCCAACTCACTATATGGTGACTCAAGTGAGCAGCCAAATATACTTTTAGTGATGTGTCATGCCCCAAACCCGGTCATGACTCTAGGGACATGAGATATTAAGGGCCTGTTTGGTTTAGAGGAGTTTTGAGTAATACAATCCAAAACTCATAACTGAGTTATCAAAAAACGTGGGACCAGACAATTAGTTTTGTTTGGCTTGATTTCCTAATGTTGTTTTCATCACTCAAACTCAAAAATATTTGAGTGAGAGTGATGAAAATCGAAAACACCAAATTGGTGTTTTCAGAAGTTGAAAACTGAGTTTTAGTGGCATAATGGTAAATATTGTGACTTTATGGGACCCACGGTCAAACACTCAAGACCACATGTGCTCAAACATCTTTTTCTTCTTCACTTTTTCTCTCCACCGGACTGATATTTCTTCTCTCCGTCTCCTCTTTTCTCTTTTCTTTCTTTTCTTCTTCAAGCTGGGTCTTTCAGCTGCTTCTCTTTTTCTTATCTTTTTTTTTTTCTTCTTCACGGCTGGGTTCTTTCATCTTCTTCTTTTTTTTTTTTTTTTTTTTCTTCACTCTGGTTTCTTTTCTTCTTTTTCTTCACTCAATGATGGCAAAGATAGAAGAGGGCTTTGATTTCAGTTGTGATTTGAGTTTTAATCGGGTTAAGGTGTGCTTTTTGGGCTTGGAGTTGTGGATTTTGTGGGGTAATTTTTTCTGGTGTTTTTTTTTATTTTTATTTTCATTATATATATGTAAAAGAATTTGCTGTGATGTTGAAGGTGTTGGTGGATCTGCTATGGTGGATGGGTTTGATTTTTGGTGATTTGTGCGGTGGTGGATGCAAAACAATGGCGGTGGGTTGGATATTTGAGAATTGCAATTGGTGGGTTTGTGGATTGTTGGAGGTGGTAGAGACTGAAAATGGGAGGAGAAAAGTTTCACTGTTTCAGGCTTTGTGAAAGAGGAGAGGAAAAAAAAATGAAAGAGATGGAGGAGAGAGACATGTTACCGTTCTGATCTGCACAGTACATGGGCTCCACCACTTTGTCTAAATTTTGAGTTAAACTCACCCAGATTTGAAACCAAACAAAAATAAGGTAGAGTTAAGGAAAAAGTAGAGATAGAGATATGAGATATGAAAACTGAGTTTGAGTGATGAGAAATGGGATTTGAGAATTGACTTTTGAGTTAGGAGTAAACCAAACAGGCCCTGAGTTATGTAACATGTACACATCACTCTGTTTTATTTGAGAGCTTCCACAATGAATTTTTAAAATCCCTTAAACCATCATTCTGCAATATTTCCATAATGACCATAAGAGTTCTAATTCAAAATAACCAAATATCTTTCCAATCTAGATATCAAAATCTCTGAACAACATAACACAGATTCCACTTCAACAAAACTATTCCCATAGAGTCAAAATTTCTCATGAACTTTTTATAACATCAATATGCAAACATAATCAATCTCAAAGATAAACTAAGTCCACAAAATTTATCTCAACAATGATAACATTTGAAAAATAAAAAAAATCTCCAAAGAGAACAAGGTCCAATTCACCAAAAACCAAGACCATCTAATCAATGGTATCTCAAGTATTTGGTTAAATAGAAAATATTAGGGAAAAAGGAGGGGTGGGGGGATCAAGTTAACTCAGTAAGTAGGACTTACTAACTTGAGTGTGGAAAAGAGCTAGTTAAAACTAAAATAAAAAAAAAATTTAATTTTGTGATTATATATAATCTATCAAAGGTAGTTCAAATTAATAGTTTGAATGATTCACAACAGTATAATTCTTAAGTATAAGATTTCACATAAACCAAAAATGTTATAAGAAAAATGCAACATAGTTTGGAAATCATTTAACTTAACCTCAATAAGAAGGAAACACAACTTAGCACACCTAGTAGCATAGAAGACAGCAAGATGCTTTAGAATAAAGCTCACAGTGGGCAATTATGACAAAATTATCTAAGTTTAAATACACAAACCATAACCCTAGGCTTCACTACTTATGGTCGACACTTTTGCCCTGTTGACAGGGTTGTGCAGTCCTCTCATTGGAACTAGGACCCCCTCTTTAGAGCAGCCCCTGTTTTGGAACCTATGACTTTTCGGGCTCTCACTTTGAAACCTATGATCAACAAAAATTCTTTCTTTGGAACTATCACTAAAAATGCTCCACCTCTGGAGTTACAAAAAGTGCACCATCCCTTCTTTGGGGTTGTCCCCTCTTTAGGACTTACCTACAGTACCATGCCACTAATCACAACTAGCCTTAGGGTGTAAAATTATTCTCTCAAGGTTCTCATAGTAAATGTGTTTCAAAATTATTCATTCTAAAAGTATTCCAGTACTATCTTTGCAAAATATATATTTTAAAATCATAATACCTTCCAACCACTACAAAATAATATAAACATCAAATTCCATGTACAACATCATGAATAATTAAATAGTAATTTCTCAAAAGGCATTCATCTCAATATAACAATGTCACAAAGTATTCATCATCACCTACCATGATAATTTCTCAAAGTATTGTGGGTAAAATGAACAATAAATTCCTCATACCAATTCATAGGCAGAATAAACAACAAGTTTCTAGAAACATGTACATAAACACCTCAATGTAGCCATACATATAAATTCTAGCTCGTCCCATAAGAATTATTTGTAAATGGTATAATTCCTAAATCTTGCACCATAAAAAGATACTTAGTAAAGTATTCAAATTCATGTAACACTTATTTTCCTTACAAAATAAATTTTTTTTAAAAGACTTGTATATCTTTAGAAAAATCCTGCATTAGTAAACTTTACTTACCTTAAGCAGCACAATATGTTCCTAACACTCATGCGCTCTAACTTACTTTCTCGTGATTCAAGAACAATATAATAAACACCCGTAAAGCTAAATTTTCTGTCATAAAACCATGACCAAAGTTAGACCTTGACCCCTAGGATTTTAATATAGTATAAGTTTGGTTCCAACCGCCCCTTTGTTCCCAATTCTTTTGCCAATCCTAGATCATCATTTAACCTTAAAATTCACCACATAAGCTCCTGCTTTACCCTTCCTTCTCTAATCTTCACAATAACAAGCAAACTAAGATTTGATAATTAATTATATGAAGGCAACATGGCTCCTCATCCAAGCTCTTAGACAGCCCTTAAATTCCTTACACCCACTCCCAATATCCTCAAAATAAACCCATAAAAATTCAAAATATCAGCTCCTCCCTTCCCCATTGCCATGGAGTCCAAACTCCATAATCAAGCACCAAGTCACTGAAAGATCACCCACCCACTTCTCACCACAACCATAACCTTCAATTTTCACCTTGCATAATTCCAAAGCAATATTACCCAAATGCAATTAACAAGTAAATGTTTGGGAAAGTGTGGATAACTCAAAAAAGTTTCAGATTTCCTAACCCAATAGAACTACTAATTTCATATTGGGAAATTCCTCGTCCAGTTCCCAATTCAGTTATTTATAGTTTATTTAGACCCATCAATGTCATCCCTAGTACAAAGAGAAAATTCATCATTTTCCATTGCCTTTATGGTTATACCCATATAGTTTCACCTTAGCAAATATTTCAAAGGACAAAATTTTCTTGTTCAAAACTCACCCACTTCAGGTTTTTTCATTCTAAGAAAGAAAGTGAATTTTTGGCATAAACTAACCATAAGTGATGATGCCGCTTATCAATAAGCAACCTTAAAAATCAATAGTAAAAGATAAGCATAAGCTAAATGAAAGACACCAAACTCCTTTGAAAAAAGACAATATATAGATAACAGAAAAGTAAAAAGATTTAAACTTGAAGGCATTTCTTCAAACACCTTACAGACAATATATATGAGAGCAGAAAGAAAAGTTTTGAACTTGAAGGCATTTCATCAAACACCTTACATATAATAACGCAGTAATGGGAATGTTCAAAAAATGCTCGGATCTCAGCTCGTCTCCGCCTATCACCACCTCGTCTGGTCTCGCCTCTCACTCTCAAAACTCAAAGGGGTGTGCTCGGTTCGGTCGGTTTTGTATGTGTATGGACAACCGAAACCGAATATTTCGGTTTGTGAAATTCTCAACCGAAACCGACCGAAATGGTTGGAAATCAATCGGTTTCGGTCGGCTTTCGGTTTTTCCAAAGAGAGGGTTATTGAGATTTTCAAAACCCTAACTTTAATCACATAAAATAAATAAATAAAAAGCAATTGAGCAATAGAGCTGTTGAACAAAGCTGATGAACGAAGTTGATACAAAGCGACAGAGAAAGAAAAGAGAAGAGAGAGAAAGAAAAAAGCAGAATCATACCGTGAGAAAAGAGGGAAGATGATCGTGTCGTGGAGAGGCCAACGTGTGGAGGCCGGCTGCAGAAGGAAGATTTGGAGTGACTGTGGAGTCTGGTGTGTGGGAGTGACTGTGGAGGCTGTGTCCTGCGTGTGAGTGACTTACTTCATCTTATTTCACCGTTTAACTTATTTTTGCTATATAAATCTTATTTCAACTTATTTCATTATTTAATTTATTTTTGCTATTAATTTATAGACCTTATTTTACTTTTTAACAATATTTATAAACTCTATTATACTATTTTAATTAACTTTTATTTTTATTTACAATATTTTCAGCAATGATTTTTTAGTTTCAAATTTTAAGTAAAATAAGCGAAATCTAAACCCAACTGAATGACTAAACTTGTGCTAGAGTATTTAACCTTTTGTTTTAGTTTAGGTTTAATTAGATATTTAATTAGCTTAATGGGTTAATGGGCTTGGTTATTTGCAAGGCCGGAGGCCTAATGCATTAATGTATTTGAAAGGCCTATTTTGATTGCAGGTTGCCCAATATGTTTGCAAGGCCGGCCTAATATGATTTTATATTATATATATATAATATTATATATTATTCGGTTTGGTTTGGTTTGGTTTCGGCTGGTTTGGTGCATATATACCAAAAATCGAAACTTTCGATTTGTGAGAAATAGAAACCAAAATCGAACCGCACTGAAACTTAACCGAAATTTTGGATACGATTTGGCTGGTTTCATTCGATTTTTTCGGTTCTCGATTTTGTGCACACCCCTAAGATATATGGAGATTTCAAATCAAACTTTGTCCTCACGTGCATCCCAAATGTATACACGTGAGTTTAGAGTAATTTCTTTTAAGGTCACGTGGAACACATGTGGCATCTAAAAGAATTAAAATTAAAATTTTTATATCATTTAAGGTCTGTTTAGGATCTGCTTATTTTATTGAAACTGAAATTTTTTTGTTGAAAGTATTATAGATAAAGTAAAAATTAATTGAGATAGTATAGTGAAACTCATGAATAGTATCAAAAAGTGCAGTGAGGCTTATAAATAGTAGCAAAAATAAATTAAATAGTAAAATAAGTTGGTTTTTTAATTTTTACCAAACACACACTTAATTACGTCAAGTTTTCGTGGTATAAACTATTTTGATACAGTATCAAAAAAAAATTGCATATATTCCAAATACAATCGCATCACTCTTTTTTTTTTTTTTACTTTCCTAACGTTACGCGAGGGACACATGCCATCAAAATTAAATATTTTGCTACCATCTATAATCATGTTAGATTGGGAGGTGTTTGTTTGGGAAGGTGGGGAGAGAAAATTGGTGTTTGATTGGGAGCTGTTTGTTTGGTTTGTATTTTTAGGTGCTACACGTTTCTTTCGTTCTTTTGTTTTTTGCCCAGTTTTGGTCTTTTGCTTTTTTAGACGTTATTGGTTTTTCCTTGCATAAGTTTTGGCTTTTTTTTTTTTCCATAAAATAATTTTGGGTTCTTGAATTTTTTTGTGCTGTTTTTTATAAATGAAGTGCCCCTTCATATATATTTTTTAATAAAAAAATAATGTTATTTTTCGTTTTATAACTTTATCTAACAAAAATATGATTGTAAATTTATATAAATTACATTTTTTATCTTTTTATTTTTCTTCTCAATCAAATAAAAAAGTTTTCTGTTATTCTACTTTTCTACTCTTCCTACCAAACACAAATGAAGAAAAATAAAATCTTTTTTATCCCCTCACTTTTCTGTCTCCCTAACTAAACGGATCATGATTGATTCCTTCTCTTTATCTACTAAATACTAAATAGGAGAGCTTAAAACCAATCCAATTGGATCTTGGTTCTTATATTTTTGTGATAACTTAGAATCTGTGGGGAGATATGATGTTATTTGATTTAGATATTGAAAGACCGTTAATTTTGTAGCTTGTAATTTTTGTAAATGATCACCGTGCTCTAACTTATACTTGAGAAATATTGGTAGAGCGCCAAAAGTTCTTGTAATTGAACTAGTTTGTATCTTTTGATATTTTTAATGGGAGATATCAAAGGTATAAATCTCCCCTCACCTATTGAAACTATGGGATTATCCAAAGAGAAAATAAAAAAGAAGATAAATATTGGTAGAGCAGTATCACAAACATTATGAACTAGATTATGTACCTTTGACAAATGAGAATCATTTCGAAAATAACTCATGCAAACTATTGACTTGAATTGTCAACATTAAGTAAGTGTTTGGATTGCGCTGAAACTGAGAGCACGTCTGCATTTGTGCGTTTTGCTGAAAAAATATAGGTCTCATAGCACTGTTCACAGACTCACAAAAGTCTTTTAAACACAAATTTTAATATAAATTTGGGTCCCACAGCACTATTTACATATTTAAAAATTATTTTGTTACAATATTTTCAGTTTTCAGCAATAAGTGGTATCCAAACAGAGTAAGAAAAAATTATTGCTTTTGTTTGTTTTTTTTTTTTTCTTTTTTTGAATAAAGGAACGGATAATTGTTAGGAAAAAAAATCCTATGCGATTATGTGGAATTTATTAATAGAGGTATTTTTTTAACTGGAATTAGTTTTAGTTTAATTTTATGTATTTGTGGATGGAGGTGGCCACTGTGAAAAAATTTTCCATACGGGGAAGTGACCAAGTTCTTATTCTTAATTTTCATTTTTAATTTTGGAGGATGTGATTAGGATAATGACTCATTTAAACTGGACACATTGGATTAAATTATTAGGCATTGCAAATGTGGTCTTCCATGAGAATTGAATAGTTAATTAATTTTCTTTATTAAATTTTTTTTTTAATTTGAGATAAAATTTTTATTTTAGTCTAATTTAAGTGTATGTGTGTGAAGCTCTCTCGTAAAAATTTGAATACCAACATTTGCACCCCCTTCCTCCCACCCCACAAAAACTTTGTATTTGTGGGATAATCATCACCCCAAGGATGTTGGGTAGTATAATTTCATTCCTGATTACTTGAACCCTTGTGTGTATTTCAATTCCCTTTAATAGTAATTTATTACCTAATTTAAGGGGTCTCAAATTAAGCTCTAAATAATTATTAGAAGAACTTAAAGGATGCAATGAAAACATCTTAATATATGGAAAATGGAGGAGATAAATGTGACACATGCATGGCAAATAGTACTTATAGATGCAACGATTCATGAGTTCCAGTTAACTTAATTTATAAAGTTTTTTATGATTGAATAAGAAATTTAGGGTTGAATTGCTGCATACACTAAAAACCGATTACTATCTTGATTTGATGATAAAAAACACATTATTAGAAGTGGACGCCCTACGTTAAAATTCTATAAAATAAAATATAAAAAAAGATGCAATGATTCCAGATGCACACAGATTGTGATTTTCTACGTGGCATTAAAGTCCACATGAATATTTAAGCAAATTGAGAACAAAAATTTATTCCGTTCATGACAAGCATTAAAATCCCCACATCTATTTTCAGGTTAGATTTGGAGATGATAATGCACATGTGGGGCACAGTAAGGTTAAAATACGGGCCTAATTACTAAAAGTTATGTTACAACTACAAACTTTATTACAACTTTTTTATAAATGGTTGATGTTGCTAGCTTTTTATTTATTTCATCTAGACTCACTATTAATATTATTTTTTCATTTACCGCGATAACCACTCATCATATTAACAGTTTGTAAAATTTGTTGTAAACAATTTTGTATTTCTAGCATTACTCAATTGATAAAACTCATGCATCTTGTTTCAATACTCAAAGATTCAAAAAAATTTATTTCCCAAAATAATTTTCAAATATTGCTATTTTATTAAGTATAATTCAAAAAATATGGCCGTAATAATTGCAGGCGTGATATGTAATCTCAGATTTGATCCCTTCCATTAATTTAGAGCATGATGTGAATAACATGCACATATATAATAAAGAAGTATATAAATATATATATTTATTATCCATTAAATTGAAATTTTATGATTATAAGTTTATGGGTTATGCTAACAAATGCCCTTAGGGCATTGATTAACAATTCATTTTAGGAAAATTTTGACATCACTTTTATAGGAAATGAAAAAAGCTGTCAAAATATTAATTACTTTTTTTTATTTTCTCATAAAAATTTTCTTTAAATAGATTATTAACCAATACCCTAAGGGCATTTGTTAGCATTTCCTTAAGTTTATAACTAAAGCAAAATAATAATGCATCATTTGTATTATTTCAAAATTTCCTATAATACTGTATTTGTGATATTCAATTTCTTAAGGCCTCGTTTAGGAGGAGAGAATGGAAATGAATGAAAAGAATAATTTTAGAATATTCTTCCCTTCCCTTGTTTGGGAGTTTTAATGGAAGGAATAGAAAATTCATTCGATTGTTTGGGAATTTAAGTGAGAGGGAATTGAATGGGTAGGAGGGAACACTCATGCCTCTCTATTCTCTTAAAACCTCAAATTTTCATTCCCCCCAAAATTGGGAGAAATGGGAGGGAATGAAATTAGATTTAATGAATTTTTTACTAATACTCTCAAAATACCCCTATATATTCAACCATTTATTTTAAAATAGGGGTCTAATAGTAATATTATCATAAAATGATTCCATTCCATTCCCTCCATGTTACTCCCAAACAATATTACTTACATTTCATTCATTTTCATTTCTTTCCTTTTCTTTATTTTAAAACATCCAATCAAGGTTACTTAATTATATCCCATTCCATTCTTTTTCATTCCTTTCCCTTACTTAAATATATTCATTTCCATTCCCTTATGATCATTTCATTCCATTCCATTCAATTCTCTTCCCTTATGAATTCCCAAACGGAGCCTAAGGCATACTTGGCAGATTGTAATAAACACTACAGTATAATAGTTATTTTTATAATTTAGTTATTTTGTAGTTTGATTATATTTTTATTATAAAGAATAACCATTTTTTATGGAAAAATATTCTTTAAAATAATGAATAACTATTCTTCTCTAAAAGGTCGTAATCGCTATTCCTTAGTAAGTGTAATAATTTCTAAAACTTATATATGTCTAAATATACAAACTTTTCATATGCCATAAGTACATAACAATTATAAAATAAAATAAAAAGGCAAATTCCATTAATATACTATGAAGTTTTGATTAATGCCAACCAAATCTAAAACTTTTTAAAACTGATCAATTTGATTCCTAAAGCCAACTTAATCCCTAAGACAGTTGAGAAAAATGACTAATTGGTTTAATAGTTCAGTTGTTAGGAACTAAGTTTGCTATAGGGACCAAATTGGTCAATTTTCAAAAGTCTTAGCCCAAATCTGAGTGTATGTTAATGGATTTTACCCTAAAAAGCAATCATTATATCTCAAATTTAAAAAATATTACTTTTTTTGTAGGAAATATAATATTTCCTAAATATAGATCTTAAATTTTAAGGTAAACTACATGTTTAGTCCCTAACCTTTAGGCTGAATATCAATTTGAATCTTAACATTTCAAATGTGTTAATTTAGTCCATAATATTTTGATATTGTGTCAAAATAATCTCCACTATTAATTAAGTGATGAATGAAAAATACTAACATACATAGTAAATAGCTAAAATAAATAATAAAAAGAGAAGATTTTTTTTATGCCACTTATGCTGCCACGTTGGTGGTGTATGGTTTTAGTAATTTTTTTAAAAAGAAAAAAAAATCCCTAAAAGGACAAATTTGGGATTGACAATTTGAAATCCCCATGAGTTCTAGTCTAAAAAAATCAAGCTCATCCATTGAATTGTTTCACATTCACCGCTCTAACAAAATATTAGAAAAAACACACACACAATGAGGAAATAAATCAAACCCACCCATTGATTCACTACGCTTTACACATAATTTCTAAAATTCTTCACTTTATTATTATCTTTCTCGATTTTCCTTGCTTTGTTCAAATCAAAGTATACAACCCAGTACAATGAGGCAAGCGACTATTTAGGATATTACAACAAATTCTTGAAATTAATTTTCTTAATTTTTTTGATTTCATGTGGCAATATATGTGACATAAAAAATAATTTCTTATTTTGGTTGTTAGTCAAGTTAACATTATCCATCCATCAATTAAGGCAGAAACTTTTTTGACACAATACCAAAATGCTAGGAACTAAATTGATACATTTGATATGTTAGGGACTAAATTAAAATACACACACCAAGTAAAAGTTAGGATCAAACATGTAATTTGCCCTAAATTTTATTCTAATATTATAACTTACAATCAAACCTAAGAATATGTTTAGTTCTCAAAAAAAAATAAAAAAAGTTTAGTTCTAAAAAAAAAATAAAAAAAGGCAAAAAGATGTAAATTATAACAAAAAGGATGTGAGGGAATTTCCTTTGTGACATTCAATTCCTTAGAATTCGGCTAGAATAAGTTACACCAGGTGTAACTTGAACCCAACCCATATATATGTGTGTGTGTGTGTGTGTGTGGTGTGTGTGTGTGGTGCCCTTAGAACAATAGTTAACAATCCATTTTAAGAAAGTTTTGACACCACTTTTATAGAAAATGGAAAAAAAAAAAAAAAAAAAGTCAAGATATTAATTTTTTTTCCTTTTCCCATAAAAACAATAATTTTTTTAGAGAGTTTTAACTTATGACGTCCTCTCCTGATGATAGCTCTTTGTTATTAGATCAAAACACTAATTAGTTATTTTGGTGTAGACGAGAATTGAACCCCAGATCTCTTATTAAACGGACAGTCATTTTGTTTCCCTTTATTCATGTAGAGGAAAAAAGTTTATTATGAGTTTCTTTGACGCAACTATAACATGGCTACCAATCTTTCTTTTCTTTTATCAGTTTGTATTTCTCCTTCCTGTAACATAGCCTATTAGGGGCCACTCTTTCAAGTCCCTCCAACATCTTGAGGGATCTCACAAGGGCCAAATAGTGAAAGGGCTGCATGAGATCAAACACTATCTCAATGCATTCGGCTACTTAAAGTTAAACCACAACGTTGGTTTGAGCAAATATGATCATGCTAGTGTAAAAGACAAGAATGAGTTCGACGAACATTTGAAACGCGCAATATAATCTTTCTAGAATAATTTTCATCTCAATGTTATGGGGAGACTCGACTCTAGCACCCGCGATAAAATGATGACTCCACGGTGCAGAGTAACTGATGATCACAACATGAGTTTGAATTATGCATTGTACAATGGAAACCCAAAATGGGATAAGAACTATCTCACCTATACCTTTGATTCAAGTGTCAAGCCCGAGGTACTAGAAAAGTTAGGACCTGCAGTGCAACAAGGTTTCGAAGAATGGCTCAAACATACACAATTTACATTTGTACTTTGTAGAGGGACGACCAAGTTCTACATCTGACATTGTGATAGGATATTACAGGGGTTGGTATGGATTGACCAAGCATTTGATGGACCTAGTAAGGTCTTAGCTCATTCTTTTCCACCAACTATGGGAAAAATGCACTTTGATGCCGATAAGAATTGGAGCATTGATAAACCAAATGGTGATCAAATTGGCCCCACACGAAATTGGACACATTCTTGGACTTCAACATAAAACAGATGTAAATGCTGTTATGTACCCTTTTTTGAATTTTGGAATGACAAAAAGAGAATTGAGCCATGATGATATTGATGGCGTGCTTGCTTTGTATGGTGCACCTTAAAAGGTTGAACGGGAAAAGGGGTACCATGAGTAGGGGTGTCCATGCAAACTAAAGACCCGTCAGAACTGACCAACCCGACCGGAATTGACCCTTCACGGCCGGGCTGGCACCTTCGACGGGTTAGTGACGAGTCTCAACCGTTAAAACCCGACTCTGGCGGGTCGAGTGGCGAGTTTCGTCCTAAAAAACCATAGCCACTCAACCCACTCGACAAAACTCAAAGAGCGACAAAAATCATGAAGATCCAGCGACGATCTGGCGCTTCTCAACTCCGATTTGGCCACGTTTGGGCTTCCTTCACTCAAATCAGCTCAAAATCCAACCAAGATCTAGTCTCTTCCTTACTTAGATTTGCTTGATTCTGTCGAATCCAGCTCAGATCGACTGAAACTCAGCCAAAACTCCAGTAAGTCCGACTCCAACTCGACCAAATCTCGGCCAAATTTTCATAGATCCGAAG
The DNA here is from genome assembly GCA_014183005.1 of Castanea mollissima. NCBI lineage: Eukaryota > Viridiplantae > Streptophyta > Magnoliopsida > Fagales > Fagaceae > Castanea > Castanea mollissima. The sequence continues at coordinate 38,148,891 of JACAVU010000007.1, read as the reverse complement.
GAATCTCGCCCAACTCTCGTTAGATTCGGCCAGATTTCGGCCAAAAACCGGTGAATTGGGAAAACCCGAAACTGACCGATTTTCACCCGAAAACTGATACGACCCGACCTGGTTGTTCTGAAACTTCATTCGGGTCTGTCGCGAGTCGAAATCTTCCCTACCCGATAATGTCGGGTTGAGTTTGGGTTGGGCACAAACCCGACCCGTGGACACCCCTAACCATGAGAAAGAATATTTGCCTTTTATTACAAGTATGGTTTAAAATAAGAGCTATTGTATTATCAATTATGTATATACTAGCTTGTAACTTTATGTATATGCATAAATACACTTAAAAATATACAATAAGATGTATAATTTAATTCATTATATATAATAATACTATTGATAATCATTTTTATATTTTGTTAACTCTTTAAAATTTTTTGTAAGAATATTATTAGGTATAAAATGTAAATTGTCCATGTTTATTTATTATTATGAAACACTCTTTTTTTTTATGACTCATTTATTCTAGACTCTTTGGTTTTTGTACTTAATAACTCATTTGGATGAATATTTATGATGTGGTCATTTGATTCTAAAATTGAGAAATAAAATTCTTTAAGAATAAATAATTTAGGATACGTGGCGCAAAATTGGAACTCTAATTTAGAATTCTAATTTGAATTTCTCTCAGTTTCATCTATTATTATATATATAGATATAGATATATAGATTACATAATCTAATATATAATGCTTGCGAGACATGTTAGTGGTTATTCAGTGTGGATGGAGGATGTTCCTTCACAACTTCATGATGTACTTTTGGCTAATATTGCCTAATTTTATAAAATTCAGCGTTTCTCTTCTATAAAAAATAATAATTTATTAATGTTTACATTTAGTTAGGAATAATCATTTCATTATGATGGTATGAGGAATTTTCTATATAATTTATTTATTTATTTTTACCATGTCATTTAGATTTTTTTTAATAATGATATGCATGCGGAGTATTCTTCTTATTTTGTACATGTGTTATGTATATTTATTTTCTACATTTATTACCTACGACTTAATATTTTTCACTTATTTTACACTTGTTGTTTGAAAATTAAATTGAGGAAAAATAAAAATTAGAGTAGCAAAGATCTATTTTTTTGGGCTTCATAATATTAGACTAAGAGGACAATAGATGATACAAGAGTAGTGAATGTAGTGGCAAAGCCAAGAATTTATTTTTGAGGGGCCATATATAATTTTTTTTTTGTGTGTATGCAATGTAAAATAGTAATATACAATACTTCATAACTCTATTTTTCCTATTTATTTGTTGAGATAATTGTTAAAATACTTATGTGTTCATTTTAAAGATGATGAATGTTTAATTATTATAATTTGTTGACACGTACTTATGGATTGTATTTTATTTAAATGAAAATTATGTTTATTTTTAGATTTTCTTAAATATATATGTATATTATCAGTTATGAGGGCCAAAATGATAAGGTTATTTAAAAATTTTCAAATGATTTAGGATGTTTTCAAAAAAAAAAAAATTATTTTCAAAAATTTTGGGGGGCCTAGGCCCCCCTTGGTCATTAAGTGGCTTCGCCACTGAGTGAATGGTAGAGAAGACACATGCTCATGTGTAAATATATATATATATATATATATATATATATATATATATATAGGATTAATTTTTATGGGAAAATAAATAGTTTGGTTTTTTGTTTTGTTTTGTTTTTGGATGTTCTTTTGCTCTTCAATTTTATTATTGGTTGTTATTATTATTAATATTATTATATCTCTTTTGGGCAATTACTAATTTTGTATTTTTTTTTTAATCAATGTTGTTGGTTATAAATAAGGAAACGATGAAATGATTATTCTAAAATACACATTTTGATGATTTGACTTTAAAATATTCGAGATGATATAATTATAAAGAGTTGGGTTTAAGTTACATCTGATGTAACTTTAAGTAATAGAACACCACCCAATAACTTGTTAATGAATTTATATTTTGAAAATTCCACCGTTGGATTACATGTTCTATATGTTCTAAACATGCATGCTAATTTTCATACTAATTGGATGATATTTAGCATTCGATCCATGAACTCATATTTTATGCATCCTTTTAAACTACAAAAACTTGAATTTATACAATTGATAGATGACATTACTATTGATCTTTGATCACCTTGAAATTTTGCAAGCATAAAAAATATACAAAGATAATATAATCCAATGGTCGATTTGTCAAAATTCATATCCAATTAAAAAATATTTATTGATGTAATATTGTTTAGAGTTGCAACATGTGTAACTTGAACCCAACCCAATTATAAAATATCCACTCTTAAAAGTTTGTGATTATATTAATGTCCCTCTGTGACTTATAAAAGGAAAAACAAAATGCCCTCTGTGTGGATGGTGTTTTTTTTTTTTTTTTTTAAGTTAACATGTTTTTTTTTTTAATTCAAAAATTAAATGTATATACATTTTTTTGTTGTTGTTGTAATAAATAAAGGATGTACAAAAATATTTCTACAATATTAAAATAATTAAACAAATATTTTGTTAACATTATATCGTGCTTTGTGTGAGTTATTGGTTAGTTTTTTTTTTTTTTTTTAACACATTTTTCTTTAAGGGGGTGTTTGGTTTGTTATTATGTGCCTTTGATGTGATGCACATTAAGATAATGTGATATTAAGGTTTTTGGTTTATTTTATTTTTTCTAGCATAACCATAATTTTAAATACAAAATATAATACATCATCTTAATCTCATCACATTTTTAAATAATGTAATGTTATATTCTTATATTGAGATGTGCATTAATGATTACAATAATGTAGTATTATGGCTTAATTTGAAATTAAGCGAACCAAATGCCCTCAAAATGAATAAAGTATTAGACAACGAACTAATGGAGCCGTTGGTTTTATTTTTGTGTTTTAAGTAATGGGCACTGAAAGGCGATTTGATTATGTTGAGGACCAAATTTTTACAAAGGTCCATTCGAAAGCCAGCCAACAATACAGCCTAAAACATGCAAGGTTCTTTCTACTTTCTCTCATGCCATGTGGCCCAAGCCCACTTGAAGGGATTTTTTGGGAATTTACACACTTTTAAGGCCTAAGAAAGAATCATGTGCTTTCTCCAAAAAATAAAAAATAAAAAATAAAGAAGAAAGAAAGAATCACGTGGACTTAGAAAACATGTACTTCCATGAGCCTACATGTGTCCCACATGCGAGTCAAAGCCAAGAAAAGCCTTATACCACACATCTCTTGTTTCACTCTATAATTCATGCTCCTTTCACTTGATCAACTTTTTGTGATAAGTAATGTTATCATCGCATATCTTTGGTGTGATGATCACTCTACAAGTATAAGTATTTATGGCCTATAAGCTGTGGAAGATAAGAGCCAGGATTCAAGTTTTTAGAAAAAAATTTAATACACATATATATTTGAATTATGTTAAAGTAGAATTTCTATATTATATTAAAAAAAAAAGTGATGAGTAATGCTAGTTAAGGATGGCTATGGGTCCAGTATACCCAAATCCAACCTGAATTTACGACCTGTCGATACGTAGACCAAACCCAAATTAAAAAAAAGAAAAAAAAACTTTTAAGTTAACAAAGTAATTTTGCATCTAAACCTTTTCAAACTGAAAAACAATTCTTATTTTTTTTTAATGTTTGTGCAGTGTAATTGAAAGTTTGAAACCCAATTGAATTGAGATTAAAAGCATTGCGAATGAGCAAATTCAAAGATATTAGAATTGTGCATTTTAATACGGTAAGGATATTTGAATTGTGCTGACCCTTTTGTCTCCTTGAATTAAGATGGTTTTGATACGGTAAGGATATTTGAATTTGAGTGGATTTTTTTAAGGATATTTAAATTTTGTTAACTCTTTTCCTTCTAAGATTAAGGTGGTTTTGATATTGTAAGGCTATCATTTGGTGGTCCTAAGGAAGCGGCTTACCAATGGGTAAGACCACTTTTAGTAATAATTATATTAAACCCAACAATGTTTTTTTTAGAAGGCCAAAACATCATTTTGGTCTTTATATTTTGAAATCACAATCAATTTAGTCTCTATATTTTAGTAGTAGTCAATTTGGTTCTTATTATTTTTAACTTGCAGATAATTTAGTCCTTATCGTTAACTCATTAACAAAAAATGCTTCCATGACTAACGGATTACACAGTTGGCAAACTTGAAACTAACGTGGCTAATAATATAATAACAAAACCATAACAACAAATTAAATAATTTGAAAATAATCCTAAAAAATTGCAACAGCTATAATTAACAGCATTAACAACTAAGTAATAAAAAAGATATAGGTGGATAAGTACAATATGTGAAAGATACATGAGAATGGAGATAAAAAATTATGTGAAGAAGTACTTAATTGTAGCTTTGATGGATAGAACTAACAATATGACTAAGTATGTACACCGTTTGCACACTATTATTGAATAGCTGCAACTAAACTTGAGGTTGCAACAGAAGTCAAGATAATCTTGATTCACAACAAAGAAAACTCCAAAATAATCATCATTTTTTACTTATATGGTTGACGCTCGTACCAATACCACACTACATAGTAGTTAGAAATTACAAAGAAACCGATAAATTATTAGGGCTAAAACAAAATAAAAAACACCTAACCTATGGCATAAAAATAAAAGGCTATGGGTAGGTGTATATATATGAAGTAGCAGATATATAGGAGGTGAATGGGTAAGTGGAAATATGAAAAATTTTGTGCTTTGTGGAGGGAGAAAAGTTTGGAAACAATGAGCCCAAGATGATAAAGAGTCTTTATCCTTTAAATTTAAATATGGTGCTTAACAAATATCCTGATAAATGAATCTAAGAAAATAAAGAGTTCTTATCGTTTGAATTTTAATTAGTCCTTATCTATGATGTGAATTTTAATAAGGGTATATTTGGTATGCTGTAATAGCTCATGTAATGGAATAATTATTAATGTGTAATAGCAATTTGGTCATTCATTTGCATCTTTATTACTAGGATTAGTTATTACATTGGAATAACTATTCTTTAAATTGAAGAATAACTATTCCTCTTTAAAATAGATGTAATAGCTATTTCTTAGTGCATATAATAGGTTTTAAAATTAATATATTTTCAAAAATATAAAGTTTCCTTATTCATTATCTTTTCTAAGTTTTTCATATGTAACAACTAAACTTATGAATAGTAATAGTTATTGATTACAATGTCTTCTATTCCTAATAATAAATATTACTATTCCTAAAATGATCTACATTCAGTGTACCAAACATACCCTAAGTTCTTATTTGTTGATGTGAAAATGCTCTCTCATATGAGTTCTATGCTTTTATATATAAATATATATTGATTGATTTGGAGCATGATGTGAACAAAGATGCACATATGATATGTGCGTCTCTGCATTTTTTTTTTTTGGAATGTCCCATGAAGATACGTCCTTATTGAATTATTTCAAAATTTCCTATAAAAATCTTTAACATTAAGGGCACATTTGGTAGACTATAACGGTAATTACATAGGAATATGAATAAATATTACAAGTAATACAAAATGTTGTAATGTAATACTTATGACTATTCATTTGTTTGGTGACAACACAATAATAAAATTCTAAAGACAATGGAATGAAAGCATTTTAAATCAAACTTTAGATATATTAACTATAATATCTTACTCATATAATTATATTTCCTAAAAAATAATATTTTTTAAATTTGAAAAAGAAATTAGTTATTATTTTTTAATTTTCATAATTGTATGTGCATATAGAAAGTATGTTTATTTAGAAATATATTAATTGTTGAAATTAATATACCTACTAAGGAATAACTATTACATCTTTTTTTTGTTTTTGTTTTATACAAGGTAGAGATTCTACTCTTTTAAAGATAGATAGTTATTCCTCATTTTAAAGAATAGCTATCATAAGGAATGCATATTCATGTGATAAAAACATAACCAAATTATTGAATAGCTAAACCATAGGAATAATTATTACATTACAATGCTTATTACAGTCGACCAAACATACCCAAGATACCATGGAATTAAGATCACAAACATATATATATATATATAGTAGTCATTTTATTTCACTTTATTCAGGTGGAAGGAAAAAAGTTTATGTGTGTGTTTCTTGGACACAACTATAGGCATGGCTACAAATCTCTCTCTTCTTTTATCAATTATACTTCTCCTTCTCGTAATAGAGCCCATTAGAGGACACTCTTTCAAGTCCCTCCAACATCTTGAGGGATCTCACAATGGCAAAACAGTGAAAGGGTTGCACGAGATCAAACGCTATCTCAGTGCATTTGGCTACTTAAAGTTAAACCACAACATTGGTTTAAGCAGTGATCATGCTAGTGTAAAAGACAAGGATGAGTTCGATGAACATTTGGAACGTGCAATAAAATCTTTTCAGATGAATTTTCATCTCAATGTTACGGGGAGGCTCGACTCTAGCACCCTCGATGTAATGATGACTCCACGGAATGGAGTATCTGATATTGACGATAACATGAGTCCGAATTATGCATTTTATCCTGGAAAGCCAAAATGGGACAAGAAATTTCTCACCTATAACTTTGATTCAAGTGTCACGCCTGAGGTACTGGATAAGTTAAGCTTTGCAATGCAAATGGGTTTCGAAGAATGGCACAAACATACACAATTTACATTTGCAAGGGGACGACCAAGTTCCACATCTGACATTGTGATAGGAATAAAGCACTTAGATGGACCTGGTAACCTTTTAGCTTTATCTTCTCCACCAACTGGGGGATTTTTGTGCTTTGATGCCGATGAGAACTGGAGCATTAATGATAAACCAAATGCTGATCAAACTGACATGGTATCGGTGGCCACACATGAAATTGGACACATTATTGGACTTCAACATAGTACACATCCAGATGCTGTTATGTACCCTTTTTTGGATGCTGGAGCAACAAGAAGAAATTTGAGCCAAGATGATATTGATGGCGTGTTTGCTTTGTATGGCAGACCTTAAAGGATGAATGGGAAAAGGAGGTATCGTGAGAAAGAATATTTGCATTTTATTACAAGTATGGTTTAAAATAAGAGCTATTGTACTATGTATCTTCTTCTATACTATTAATAAGCGGAATCCCCTGTTTTGTCTTGGACTTTTGGTCTACCAAAATATCTTTATACAAATTCTGAAATAACATATTCTTTAATTTAATTTAATTTTTTACAAAAAAGCAAAAAAGGATAAAAAAAGTAATATTATCTCACATACAAAAGAAAAAAAATTCAAGGACAAATTACAATTTGTCCACTTGTGGTTTGGTTGAAAAATACGTTACTTACCTGTGGTTTAAAATTGACACTTTACCCACCTGAAGTAAGCTCCATTTGTCTCCCGTTACTCACCTCTGTTAAAAATATGGATAAATTTGTAATTTTGCTACTCTTTTATATTTTTCTCCTCCCAAAACATAAAAAACTAAAAATATCAAGAGAAAAGAGTTCTAAAAGTTAGGTTTTAAGGAAGAAGAAGAAGAAGAAAAAGAACATCACCTTATAATATAGTAGGCATCCGCCCAAGTAACATAACAGGAAAACCATGCATTTGGGGCAATACCTATAGCAACTTCACAAACTCATCAAGTTCTTTAGCTAGACGCATGCCACGGCCACGGCCACCTGCTGTTGCCTTGTAAGTATAATATGTTTGTCAGTTCAGAGAAAATTCAATAAGGAATAGCGATAAGATTTTAATACTCATTTACCTCTACACACACACACACTTCATTTAATTTAAGAGCTGAACAAATTGGGCAAGGGAGGGACCCTGAAATCTCAGAAAAGTTATACCAATTCCCCTCCATTAAACATTTCGTTTTTGTTTCTTTTCCTTTTCTTTTCAGCAATCATATGGATACCATTTTATATAGTATTTACTGACAGTATTTTTATATTGTTTTCATTATTGCAAATGCTAACATTGACCCCCATCTAAAGAATTCATTAAAGTTTTGAAAAAATAGGGGTTAGCTAGGTTAACCCTAGGGACAGAACCAGGATTCGGAAATGAGGGGGGCCAAAGAAAAAAAAAAGAAAAAGAAAAAAAGAAATGGTATAGGCCAAACTTAGCATAAGCTTGTTCAATTGCATTGTGTTAATTAACATCATAATATATTCGTGGTAATTCTAGATTATTCTATAATGAACTATTACCAATTTTATATATGAAGATTTTTCAAAAATTTATTTGATGGATTTTAGAAATTGGGACACCAAACTAGATGTTGACAATACTGCATTTTCAATATGAGCTTCTAAATTATTTTAAATTTTTCTTAATTAAAAAAATTCAAAATTGAACATTATTTTTCCATGATCTTAAAAAAAAGGCAACAATAATTAATTATAAGGAATTTATCCTACATCTACCTAACCATTTAAATAATATTTTGACATAAGATTGACAAATTTCTCTAATTTCTTAAAAAGTAACATTACCAAACAATTTATTACAGCATACACAACTAAAAACTTTTTAAAAAGTAACTTAAAAAAATAACATTAAGCACTTCACAGTCCACACCATGTGAACTAAAAATCATACATTTGATATTGCCAAATTTGTGCTTTACTTTTGTTGTCAATATTAGTTTGTCTACAGGTAATTCATGTTATTTTTAGGGCAATTGAATTTCTTTGTCTGTAGGTAGTTTCATATTATTTTTTGGGCAATTGGGTTTCTTTGGATCAAAATTGCGCTTTTTTATTATTATTATTTATTATCTAGAGGTTATTGCAAGGTGGTCGATACCGTACCGGTACCGGCCAGTACATACTGTACCGGCCAGTGCATCGGTACCGGTACACTTCTATTTTGTACCGAAAAAATACCAGCCGTACCGGCCGCGTACCGGTCATACCGGCCAATTTCGGGCAATACCGACCAGTACCGGGCGTACCGGCCGGTACAGAAAAATGTTTTTTTTTTTTTTTTTTTTAAGTTTTGTAAGTTTTGAATTTTTGTAAGGGCATAATGGTAACTTATTTACATTAACTTATTAGTATTATTTGTTTTCTTAGTATGCAATGAATAACTAAGCTTTCTATTTTTTATATTATGTTTTTTTTTTTCCTTTTAATTGATACTAAAGTCTAAAACTATGAATAATTTTTTCTGAATTGAGGTAATGTTTTATGATAAACTTTTATATTTACTATAATATAAGTGAAATATTATATGCTTATAAACATAGTTCTAGAGATTTTGGTGTGTGTGTGTATATATATATATAATAGCGGTAAACCCAAAACGGTACACCAGTATTGACCGGTATCCGAAATATATTGTACCAGTGGCCAAACCGGTATGGCCTCTGGTACGGTATTGACTTCCTTGGGTTGTAATCATTCTTCATGCAATTGGGCAAAAGGGATAGAATAGAACATATACTTTTGGATTTCATGGGCCAATTTATAATTTTTTTTGGAGGGAGAGGGCCAAGATTGCATATTTTAGGGCAAACTGAAAATTTTCTTTGTGTACACACAGACTAGGAAAATTTTTTTTTTCAAAATTTGGGCCCCCCACCCAGCCCAAGACTAGGTCCGTTTCTGATTATCAAGCATATCATGTCTCCCACCTTCGTACTTCAAAGATTCATTTTAATTTAACAAACCTATCAGTTTCATGACAAAATCAAAATTAGCAACCTTTGAAATCCCCTGAATTTTAATATTTAAAGGTACATTATATCTAATTTATATGGAGAAAATAATTTTTATTGAGGTATGTATTTAAAGGTGTTTGTTGTTGACAGAGAGCTTGGCGAGATAGATGGACATCGTCGACTACAAGCTCGCACTTAATTTCTATTGAGGAATTTATTTGATTCGTTTGTAATGTTTTGTAATGTTGAACCTATTTTGATCGATTTTTGGTTTAACCTTGAGCCTAATTGCAAGCGCAAAGTGCGTATGATGAATCCAATATTACATAATCTAATAATGCTTGTGAGACATGTTAGTGGTTATTCAATATTAATGGAGGATGTTTCTCAACAACTTCATGATGTATTCTTGGCCAATATTCCCTAATTTTTTTTAAATAGAGTTCAGCCCATTTCTTCTACTAAAAAAAAAAATTTATTTACGTTTGAATAGTCGGGTATAATCAATCACTATGATGGTCTAAGGAATTTGCTATATGATTTATTTATTTATTTATTTTTACCATGTCATTGATTTTTTTTAAAATAATGATTTGTATGTGGAGTATTCTTCTTATTTTGTACATGTGTTATGTATATTTATTTTCTATGTTTATTACCTGCAACATAATATTTTACAATTTTAGTTTGAAAATTAAATTGAGGAAAAATTTAAATTGGAGTACAAGTATTGCAAATATCTATTTTGTTGGGCTTCGTAATATTATACTAAGAGGACAATAGATGATACAACAGTAGTGAATGGTAAAGAAGGCACATGCTCGTGTAAAATTTTAAAAAAAGGATGAATTTTTATGAGAAAATAAATAGTTTGGTTTTTTTTTTTGGATGTTCTTTTACTCTCTAATGTTATTTGTTAGGGTTTTAAATCCCAATTGAGTCAAGTTTTATCAAATCTCTAGCCAATTAATTAATGTGATTAATTATGCAATAGATTTAATTAAAACAAACATTACACATTCACAAATCACATGAACACCAAGAATGATGACCTAGGACAAATTTTGAAACTATGGTTTCAAAGTAAAAAAACTTGGGAATGATTTAACTTAAACAATTCTTAAGACAACATTTCACAAATAGAATTGAAGTTTGTACAATAGACTTAACCCTAAATCTATTTCTACCTCATGTAGCACTTACTCACGTGACCATATGCAGCTCCGAATCCATGGACTCTTCTACTGTGAAACTGTTGCAAAAAAATCTCTATTTTATGACTTTGAGATATCCACTCAAAGATTTAGATCATCAACTGTGGTTGATTTGATGCAACAACTTTACTCTATAATTGGATCTGTTGTTTGCACAAGATCTTTAGCTGTAGCTCCAAAAGGGTTTGGAAAATCTTTAGATTTGTGTACAAAACACTACCCTCTTGAATTGTGTCAAAACATGCTCTAGGGTTTTTATTTAAATATCCTTAAGTTCCATCAAATCCCTAGATCCAATAACTGAGAAAGAAAGTGAGAATAGATCTGCATGAATCTCGATTGGTTGAGATAAATGAGTCTTTTTCTGCACTTATCTTTTCCAGATTTCTTGAGTCTTAATTCGTGCATAACTTCATTTGTCTTGTTTTAAAATATTTCAAAATATGGACTTTACATTATTGATAGTAATTATTATTATTGTAAGATGAGTTCAAATTACACCTAGTGTAACTCTAAAGAGTTATATCTTTTTTAAACCTTTGGATTTAAGTAGATCAAACGGTAAAAAAAAGACTCACATTAATGCTAATATTCTAATTGATCTCATTTATTATTCCTTATTTGATACATTCCATACTTATTTCTAAACCCAAAAAAATCTATACGCCTCTCTCTCTCTCTCTCTCTCTCTTTGCATATTCTCTCTCTGTCTCCTCCACGACCCTTCCACCTCCATGGTCAGGTCGTCGGTAGCAACCAAAATAAAAAAAAGCCACAGCCACTGGACTTTGTTGAATAACACAATTATTGCTTTTAGTTGTTCTCTATCTCCACATTTCTAGACTTTGTCGTAGGTATTGAAAGACTCTCAAAGTACTTTACTGTCATTGACAAAAGCAACTTTCATTGCAGATACAGGCAGAGATCTAAGAATCGATTTTACAAGAAATACAAAATGATGTAATGTAATGCTTATTACTATTCATGTGTTTGATGACAACACAATAATAGAATTCTAAAGACATATATTTAAATCAAACTTTAGATATATTTAAGGAAATATCTTATTCATATAGTTATATATCCTATAAAATAATATTTTTTTTAAATTTGAAAAAGAGATTAGTTATTATTTTTTAATTTTCATAATTTTATTTGCATAAGGAAAATATGTTTGTTTAGAAATATATTAATTGTAGAAATTAATACACCTACTAAGGAATAGCTATTACATCTTTTTTTGTTTTTTTTTTATACAAGGTAGAGATTCTACTATTTTAGAAATAGATAGTTATTCCTCATTTTAAAAAATAGCTATCATAAGGAATGACTATTCCCTGTGATAAAAATATAACCAAACTATTGAATAACTAAATCATAGGAATAATTATTATATTACAGTGTATATTACAGTCCACCAAATATACCCTAGATACCATGGAACTAAGATTACAAGCATATATATATATATATAAGATGAGTTCAAGTTACACTTGGTATAACTCTAAAGAGTAACACTTTTTTTAAACTTTTGGATTTAAGCAGATCTAATGGTAAAAAAAATACTCTCATTAATGCTAATATTCTAATTGATCTCATTTATTATCCCTTATTTGATACATTCCATACATATTTTTAAACCCAAAAAAATCTTTATGCCTGACTCACTCTCTCTTTCTTTTGGCCCTTCCACCTGCATGGCCAGGTCGTCAGCAGCAACCAAAAAAAAAAAAAAAAAAAACCCACAGCCACCGGACTTTGTTGAATAACACATATTGCTTTTAGTTGTTCTCTATCTCCACATTTCTAGACTTTGTCGTAGGTATTGAAAGACTCTCAAAGTACTTTTACTTTCATTGACAAAAGCAACTTTCATTGCAGATACAGGCAGAGATCTAACATGGACACAATGTGAGCCATGTGAAAAATATTACAAGCAAAACCTTCCACTCTTTGATTCTCTGCAAGGTTCAACATATGGTAACGTGCCCCGCAATTCAAGTCCTTGCAAGGCATTAGACACTGCCTCTTGTGGCACTGATAAAAACACCTGCCAGTATGGTTATTTATATGGAGACCAATCATTCACTAATGGTGATCATGGTGTTGAAACCTTAACCATTGGCTCAACTACTAGCCATCAAGCCACAACACCAAAGATTGTATTTGGGTGTGGGCACAATAATGATGGTACATTTGGTGAGGTAGGATCAGGCATAATTGGCCTAGGAGGTGGCCCTCTTTCTCTAGTCTCTCAACTAAACAAGTCTATCTGTGGAAAATTTTCTTATTATTTAGTTCCCACAGAAAATTCAAATGTTACAAGCAAGATTAATTTTGGTAGCAATGGCTTGGTTTCTGTTACAAGCTTAGAGAGCATGCTGTGACAAAGCAGTACATCACAGTTCAAATTTTTAACTACTACTTTACATTGTTACTTTCAAGAGTTTTAGTCAAACCAAATAATTAAAGTCACTATAAAAGTTGAAACTTGCTTCTTTAACAATTGAAAGTCCAGCACAACTGCCTCCATGTCCAAGAACGTTGAGAATATGCTCTTGTGCAAGGTTAGGGATGAATTGAGTAGGAGAGAGAAAGAAAGTTTGAAATAAATTTTTGTTCTTAATTTGCTTAAATATCCATGTGGATTTTAATGCCATGTAAAAAGTTACAATTTGTGTGCATTTGGAATCATTGCATCTATAGGTGGTAGGTACTAATTTGCCATGCATGTATCACATTTATCTCCTCTTTTTACATTTTTTTTGAGAAAACTATTTTCTATGTATTAAGGTGTTTTTATTGCATCCTCAAATTTCTCCTAATAATTATTTAGAGCTTAATGTGAGACCCATGAAATAAGGTAAAAAATTACTCTTAAAGGGAATTGAAATACACACATTTATAAAAATGAAAGGTTTTTTTTAGATAGTTACTAATATATTCAAACTTTTTCGGTCTTTTCCTTCTTGAACTCTCAAGTCTCAAGTATTTTTTGCATAGGAAGGTGCCAGTTGCCTAAATATTTCTACTCACTTGGCCTGAATAGAGGTCTTTAAAGGATGTTAAAAATCCCCGAATATGCCTTAAAGGATGTTTAAAATCCCCAAATCCTTTAGAGGACTTTACAGGATGCTTGAATAGAGGTCTTTTGGTAATTTTGAGCCATGGATTTCATAAGGGTTAGTGAAGCTGGTTTGGCTTGATGTTGATTTTTAATTTTAAGGATATTTTGCCTAATGATGTTGATTTTAGAAGATCATGCCAAAAAGCAATATTTAATAATGGTGAATCTATCATTAAAGAATAACGTTAATATCATTCTCAAAAAAATAAAAAAAGAATAATGTTAATATGTTATGTTCACAAAAATTTCATAACAAATCTGATGTAGCAGGCTATTATTGGTGAGTATAATAATGACATTAATAGTAGGTTAAGATTAAAACGAGTAACAATTTGCTATCTAAAATTTTCTATTAAGTGGGTTCCAGTTAACTCAATTGGTAAAATCTCTGATGATTGTATAAGAGATCTGGGATTTAATCCCCACCTACATAAAAAACTAATTAATGTCTTGGTCTGATGATAAAAAACTATCATTAGAAGCATACGCCATAGGTTGAAACTTTCTCAAAAAAAAAAATTGCTATTAAATTATTGTGAAAATATTGTTAATGTAGTATTTAGAGATGGCCAAAATTTGCTAGCAATGAGTACCCAACCCTACCCAACTCAATGGGTGTGGGTTTTACCCAACTAGCTAGATAAGGAAATTCAAGGTATTGGGCATTGAGAATTCAAGTACCCAAATTTGATGGATATGGTACGGTTACCCAACACAACCCAACCCGTATTATATATATATAACCGAAGTCTCTGAAACTTCCACAATTTTCCACGTCATCATTTTAATGTATAAAAAAATTTAATTTTTTAAACTAAATAGTAAATACTACATGAAACCTTTGACAAACCCGACTATAGCCTATAAGTTTTCTATCAAACATGAAAACAGATCTCTTCCGGAAAAATATTGAAAACCCCAAACACCCTCCCCAATTTTCTTCTCTCTTTCCCATCCATGACATAGCCACCATTGTCCGTTGCCGTCATTGTCAGCCACCATAGCCATCAAGTTTGTATCTTTGCCATGCACTCTCTCTGTTTTAATTCAACCCGATAGTTTTAGAAAAAACCCCAATATATTTGGTAAATCCTTCAATCCGTGGCCCTCTAAATACTAACACACAAAACCCTAGATACAGTGGTGGCTCCAGGATTGTTTTTCAGGGTGTTCCTCGGTGGGCTTGCTCTGTTACAATTTTTTTTTTCTTCAAATTCTCTATTACAATTTTTTATTTTTTAGATTTTAGTTCAAATTTTTTTTTTTAGCTTTTTCTTTTTGCTTGATAGCAATGTTATGAATACCGTTTTGGACCTTGTTTCGGTTTGTTTAGTGGAACGGAATATTTTGGTACCAATCTATTTCGACGTACCGTTTCAGGGTATTTCGGGGTTTCTAAAAAAAATAAAAATAAAAAATATTTATATTTTCTTATACAACATAAAATTATTGATCCAAATAAGTAAAACTCAAATAAACAAATCATTAGTTTTTCTTTTTTGACACTCAAATCATTTAGTTATTACATAATAATTATTGTTTTAGAATATTAAAACATAAATATGTAATTGAATAATGAAAAACAACAACAAAAAATAGTAAAATAAGAGTGTATATATGTATATCATATTGGGAAGAGGCAAGACTCAATAAATAAATTTGAAATCAAAATATTTTGTTAGCTTTTTGAGTTTTGTCATTTCCAAAGCTTTGTCAGGTAGGTAGGGTCAGCAAGCTAAAAATCTAAAAAACAAACTAAAGAAAAAACTTGACAAAGTAAAAACTAGAGTAAAAAAAGAAAGAAGAGATAGACTAGTAGAACGTCGGAGACGAAGCAAAAAAGAAGAAGAAGAAGAAGGGACGACCTTTGCGATAGTTGGATTTGTTTTTTAGGCGTTCGACGCAAGTAATGATATGCTATGCTGACGAGTTTGTCAGTTTAAGAGTTTTTCTTTTTTTCTTCTAAAAACTGGTACCAGCCAAAATGTAACAAATAATCTACCAAAATTTAATTTTATTGGTATAAAATTTTTTTAAGAGTGTTCCTAATTTTTTTGAGGGTGTTCTTAATTTTTTTTTATAGATTGATAAATAAATTTTTTATTATTATATATATATTAAAAAAAAAAAGAATTCAGGTCAGGGTGGTCCTGGGACCACCCTGACCTATATGTGGCGCCCCCACTGCCTAGATAATACATTCTGAATCATTATTTAAAAAATAAAAAAAAACAAATAAACAAATTAAACTACACTATTATGTCTATGCTATGCACTTGCACTGCCAGTTGCTCACCGCATGTCTGTGGTTGTCCTCTCAACCCTAGCTCCAATCCAAGCCAACACCATTGGCACATATGTCTCTCGCACTTTGTTTAGTTACTGTTAAGTGGTTTACTGCTTTTGTTGTCTTTCTTTTGACTTTTGAGAAACCGTGTGCTGTATAAACTTACTTAGTGACAGAACTAAGTTAGGGCTGATCAGGGGGGGGGGGGGGGCCATGCCCCCCCCCCTCCCCCAATTTTTTTTTTTTTTAGTTTCTTAGTATATATATACATAGAAAAATGAAAATTTTCCCAAAATATATATTATTGGCCCCTGTCCTCTGTCCAAATTTACAAATTGACCAACCCTTTTACTTGTTGTTCCAAGAATAACAAGAAAAACCTTTGGACCTAACCAAAAATACCCACAAAACATATCACATTTCCAATCTAAACAAACCCAATTGTCCCAAAAATAACAAGAATAACCTTTAAACAAACCAAAATTATCAACAAATTAAGCAACAATTCAATCTAAACAAAAAAGACACACAAAACAACCACAAATCTAAAATCACAAAACACAAATCGAGTTTTTCATTGAAACTCAATTTTCTAAAAATCGAGTTTCAAAATAGGGGCATATCCCTAAATAATTTTAGAAAGGGGGCATTTTGCAGGAAGGGGTAAAACCTCATTTTGGCCCTCTTTTGTTAATATTAAATATATGCTAGCTTAGATTTTCATGGGAAAAAAATTTTATACCTTGGCCCCCCCAAAGTTTAAACCCTGGTTCTGTCCCTGAACTTACTGCTCTACTTCAACAATTTAAGTTCCTTGACTTCTAAACGTGGCTGTCTATTGATTTCATTTAAAAAAAAAAAAAACTTGTGTCTGTCAAGTTTGAAGTTTTACCGTGTTGTTGAGAGAAAGAATGTTATATATAATCTAATATAGTATGTTATAGGCTATAATATATGTATATAAAATAGTTAACGTAAAATATATTTCTACAAGGGTTAATGTATTTATACAAGGATTATCAAAAAATATAAAATAGTTAATGTATTTGTACAAGGGTATGACTTTTGAGATAAATACAAACAATTACTTAATAATAATTTGATTGTTCACACATTTTTTTTTTCTTTTTAAATTATCTATTTACATGAAAACCATTCACAATTTGTGCATATTCTTTACAAAAAAAATGTTCAAGTTTCAAAAGCTATTGCTCAATCATTTTTTCAAAATGCTAAAAATGTATTTGTTAAACCCCTAGAAAGCCTAATGTTTGGCTTTACATCAAGCTTTACATCAAGTTTGTTTCAATAAACAGCAGATTTAGCAATAGTGTTTATTGAAATTATTGATAGTGTATGATTTGCAAAATAATTTAGAGCAAAAAGTGGATTTGTGTAGTGAGGCTATATATATATATTTTTTTTGCAAAATTGAATTTGAATTTTGGCCTTGAGCCAAGTAAACATACAAAGGTTGTAATCCTCTTTGCAAATAGTTTCCCCATTGTTTTTAATGTTGCTTTAGTTTCTAAAATTATATATATATATTATATATATATATATTTTTTTTTTTTTTTTTGCAGCATTCTAAAATTATATTTTTAAAGTAACATTACACTTTCTTTTTCTTTTTCAATCTTTTTTTCTTTTAAATTCTTGGGGACAAATCAGTCTCTCACTAATTCTTTTAGCTTTCTTTTTAACGTGAGGTTCATTAATTCTCCTTTTATTTATCTATCCTGTACATCGCACGGGTTAGCGACTAGTTATTATTATTTTTTGGGTTGCAATTCCTCTACAATTAAATTTAATTACTAGTATTCTTTTACTATTCCTTTACTGTTACCATAGAATTCTTTGCTAGTTGTCTAATAATTTGGTTTTGGAAGCTTGAAACCAGGTAACTTTTTAGTCTAACCTATTACTCTTTTCTTTCTTTTTTTCCTCGTCTTAGTCGCTTGTTCAACTGTTAGTAAATCCACTATTGCTCAGGGAAAGAAACAAAATTGTTAATGTGAACTTTGAGAAAAAGTTCAAATATCAATCTAATGTATTATTGAGTTTATGTTTATAAAAAAAAAAAAAAAAAAAACATTTTTGGGATTAATGCTCTCTCCATCCCAATTTGTTTTTTCTATTTCAAAAACCCAACTTTTTATTTGTCATGTTTCAAAAATCCAATTTTTTAAGGGAACATCATTTATTGTCTTATTTGTTGTATAAAAAGGTATAAGTTTCCAAAATTACCCTCCTTAAAATTGTTTTTTTTGAGAGAAATACCCTCATTATTTTAAACTATATGAAAAGAATGACATTGAATTTTTAAATAAAGCAAAGGGTAAGATATAAATTTTATTTATTAATTTTAGAAAGAGGCTTTATTTTAGAACATCCCAAAATGGAATAGAGGACTAATAATATGGAACGGAGAAAGTATAATTATTAGTAAAAGTGATCTTACCTTTTTGGTAACAAATTCAGTTAGGGATTTTGTGTGTGTGTGTGTGTATATATATATTTTTGACAAACAAGGGTTTTTAGACATTTTTGCATGGTTTTAGACCTAGACCGTTCAAAGAACTATAGAGGATAGGGATGGCAATGGGGCAGAATGGGGCCGAAGGATGGGTGTAGACACTCGATTTTGCACCCATAATTTAGTTTTGAAAGATGACTAAAATGACCCTTTCAAATACCCAAAAATTATAGTTGCATTACATGCATTAAATCAGTCATTGCATATCATAAAAATGATCTTGAGATTCTAATGGTCACGATGGTATGCCCAATTCCCAAATTGGACCGTTGGATTGAAAGATATCACAAGATCAAGTTTTCACGGTCTGCATGCATTGTATGAAGGTGAAGCTGATCATGTGTGATTAATTGAAATTAATTTTGATTGCTTAAATAATTAAAATTAATTAAATAATTTTGTGATTGGTTGTTAGTTTTTATCAGAAATAAGCTTGGTTGCATAGGAATAAAATGGATAATCAGATAACAAGAGAATTGTTGATAATCAAGTCTTTTAGAATATTTATCTATCAAATAATTACTGTTTTAAGGACCTAATTATCAAAATAAAAGGGATTTATTTTGGAATACGAGTTAAAAATGTGTCCAGATGCAATTCCCGACTCAGAAAATCCCTAATAAAGAGTCCAAATCAAACTATAGTTGGGAATTGGGCTCAGCACAACTTTGAGGCCCGGCCTGGAAATGTTCTAATCTAGCTAAAATACATCCATTTCGAATTTTTAGGGATAAGAATTCGACCTAATTGGTATCTAATCCAACCTAGCTTATTTTCTAAGCACCAAACCTCTATAAATAGGGAATTAAAATCAGAAATCAAGACCCTTTTTCTGACCTCTCTCTCCTCTTACGTTATTGAAATAAAAAATCATGCAGGTAAATTTCTATATCTATTTTTTTCACAGGTTCATATAACTGATTCAATTCTTCATGCTCTTAACATGTCCTTCCTTTTGTTTGCCTTGATTCTCTTTTGGTTATGTGATGCATGTTTTTGCATATGTATTTATGTAATGATGTAATGCATACCATTAAATATTAGGTCTATTGCTTTATTTTAAAATCAAATCTGAAATATTTTTCCAAAATCTCTTTGTTTTCCTTAAACAAAAATCAAATCTGAAATATTTTTTCAAAACTCATTTTTTCTTTAAACAAAAATCAGATCTGAAATATTTTTCCAAAAAATCTTTGTTTTCTTTATAAAAAAAAAATCAGATCTGAAATATTTTTCCAAAAATTCATTGTTTTTTTTAAACAAAAATCAGATCTGAAATGTTTTTTCAAAACTCATTGTTTTCAGATCTGAAATAGTTTTTCAAAACCTCTTTGGTTTCCTAAGACACAAAAGTCAAATCTGAATTTATGTTAAAGATTCATTCTCTACACTTTTAAAAAATCAGATCTGAAATTTCTCTTAAAACCCGTACGTTATGTTTCTTAATTAAACAATCAGATTTGGATTTTCCTTTTGGAGATCCATTCTGTTCTTTAATTAAGGAATCAGATTTGGGAACTTTTTTTTTAAAAAAAAAATCCATTCCTTGTTTAAAAAAATCAGATCCAAATTTTTTATCAAAAAATTCATGTGGCTTAATATGAACTTTTCTTAAAAATTCTTTTCCTACAAATAAAATTCAGATGTGATTTCTCCTTGCATAAATGTAACAAAACTAGGATTTTACACATTAACCAACTTTAGATCTAGGAATATTGATACAAAAATTTGCATGTAATGTTATATGGGTATTTAATGGTCATTTAAAGTTTAGAAGATCAAAATCTGTCTGAGCAGGGTGGGTGCCTAATACCTTCCTGTCTTATAACCTAGCCCTCGAATCTCTGAATCCTAGGGGTTGGTAGATTTATTGTCTTATCTTATTTTGGGTAGAATGTAACTAGGAAACAAAGCCTTGTATTTTTGTTGCTAAATTGTAACTAAGAAACAAAGCCATGTAAAGTTCTTTCTACTAAAATGTAATTATTTC